>OX438633.1:6000000-6600000 GCA_949316285.1 Eupithecia subumbrata | reverse complement strand
CTTAACGCCGTCGAGTTGGCGTTCGATGGATTTTTCTTCGAGGAATTAATTAGGTATGATTGTGAGCGGGTTAACCACGAACTTTGTTTATCTTATTGACGACCTCCGTGGCGCAGCGGGCGAAGGTCCACCTGCGACGCAGGAGGTTGCGGGTTCGATTCCCGCCTCGGAACAAATTTGTGTACGATCTGCAGAAATTTGTTCCGTTGGTCTGGGTGTTTTCTATGTATAATAAAAAAATATCTATCTATGTAGTGTATTGTATTAAGTATATCAGTTATCTAGTACCCATAACACAAGCTCTGCTTAGCTTGGGGCTAGATAATGCTGTGTGAATTGTCCAGCATTATTTATTTATTTATTTTATTAAATATGCCAACAGGTAAAATAGAACTCCGAAACCGCACTCCGAACAGTCCACCCCATCTCTACTCTCGTTACGTTCGGTTTAGAATATTTTCATTTCGAGTTTCGAACTTCGTTACATTCTCTTTGTGAAGTTCGTTCGCCTCTGCGTTTATTACTACTATACCCAATCTCTACCCAAATTATTTGACCCTACCCATAGCTACTACCAACCAAGTACCAACCCATAGGCATCTATCCTTTCGTACCTTTCGGCTGCGTTTTCTTTTCGGGAGCGCGAGCGGCGGCGGCTGGTTGAAAGTTTACAAAGTATCTCTCTCGTGTTTAAAAGTAGTGTCTTAACCCTAAAATTCAGGGTTAACCCTTAGTGGCGCAGAAGGTTCTGGGTTCGATTCCCGCCTTGGGACAAATTTTTGTACGATCTACATTGCCGACAGTCCGCTCGGTGCGGTACGGATTTTTTATATCAATCCATTGATGAGCTAGTGCGGATTGTCCGATGTCGGCCTGTGAACGCGCACCCGAACGTTTCAACTGCTAACGTTTGAGCCGTAATGCCGTGCCTTACCACACCGTTATCGCCCTCCTGGACCCCTCTTAAACAACTAAGAACTAGAAATGCTAGTAATTTAATTACCTATTTTTATTTGAAAATGTAGATAGATTAGATAGAAGATAGAAAATTCTTTATTGCACACTTAACAAGATAATTCACAAAAAACAACAAAAATTTACAAAATATGTGACAATTGGTGGTCTTATCGCTCAAGAGCGATCTCTACCGTGGATGGATAGGATCGTTGGATAAAAGATGGGAATCTGTGTGCATTATTAACATACAAATGTACATTATTTCTCGCATTTATTTGTCTGTAAGGTATTATTGTATTTAATAATAAAAAAAAATTGACCCACAGTGGGTCAAATGGGCACTTGAAAGTGGGTCATAAGGGGACTTTTATTAAGCGGGTCAAAACATGCGGGTCAAAAGGGTCTGAGACCGTCTGTAATATCAGAAAACGCAATTTTCTACATTGTAAAAGCTGGCAAATGACAATCCTACCCCCTCAGGGGTTTGCTTGCAGTGAAAAGCCTCTAAGAGACTTTTCCTGCCTCACAATAGTGCACTGCATTTATTATTCTTTGTGCCTTTGCCCTTTGACAGAACAAAAGTAACGTCCCTTTTTGCGCGAGATTTTACCTAAGGTTTCTACACTTTCGAGTTTTTACAATAATCAGTAGCGTAAAAAATAGAATTTAAAAAATGACTACACAAGAACAAATTTTAAAATTTTAAAAACCCCACGACAGATTTTCATGAAACATGGCTAAAAACACTCGAGATAAAATTATCTAGTATGACACAAAAAGACTAAACGAAAATCGGTTCATCCGTTATTGAGCTACGATACCACAGACAGATACATAAATACACAGGCAGACACGTTAAACTTATAACACCCCTCTCTTTTTGCGTCGGGGGTTAAAAATAGGATACCGCTCAGCGAGTGTGTGTAATACTCGTAGATATGTCGCTATTGCGTTAATGCGATGCGTAGGTATATCCATACCAATATTATTATAAACCCGATACTTTCGGGTTTATAATAATTCTGTCTATCTGATAATTCTAACTTTGTACGAAGAAAAGTTCGTGCGAAGCCGAGGGCAGGAGCTAGTTCTAATACTAGCACTAGTTGCTGTCCGCGGTTTCGGACGCAATTTTAAAGAAGCCGATGTCTGTCCCCGAAATACCATTTACCTCCCCGCCGAATTTCATTGAGATCCGTTCAGCCGTTTAGGCATGAAAAGGCAGACAGACAGAGGTACTTTCGAATTTACAATATTAGGATGAATTTATAATTTTAGTATGGATTTAAATGCCTCTTTATTAATTTCCTTTCCGTCGTATCTAAGTATTCTATTTGTCAATTTTAAGATTTCGAATTTCTTATTTTCCTAAAATGTAACCTCCTGATAAAGCTCTTCATGAATAAGAAACATAAAATGGAATTCCCGAAGCGCCCGTAATTTTGCAAAACCTTATCCCTATTTTTTTTTAAATTATAATACGATTTGCATCTCAATCGGGGCTCGTTTAGAAGCTCTTCCCGGGATTGCCTCCGCTGCGCTGTTTGCGTTTGACCCAGTATTAATGCAGGGGGCGGATTAAAGAAGAGGTGGGGGCGGGAGAAATTACTTATTCCCCTTTACTTTCAAAAAACTCTCATTCATACCAATATTATAAATGAGAAAATTTGTGATGTGTAGATGTTTCGATGTTTGTTACCTCTTCGCGCCATAGCAACTGTACCGATCGGGCTGAAATTTTGTTTACACGTAGCTCTCTCAAAGCTCTTTCAAATACAGGCGACCTTTTATCCTATAAATCATTTCCTATGGGATAGAAACGTGCGAAGCCACGAGCAGAAACTAGTTAAAAATAATTCACAAGCCGTGTTCTATCTTGTTTTTATTAGTGACAACAAAAGAAAACAAACGATTAGCAATTGCTTTAAGTAGAGAGTCATACTCCCCGCGGTTTGCGTTTGACCCAGTGTTAATAATGCAGGGGGCGGATTAAAGACGACTAGGGGTGGTGGAAACAATAGCACTTAGAAAAACCAACAATAACATAAAATTTATCTGCTTACTTTGAGTTGGGGCTGAACGGTGTGTGAAATTGTCCAGGGCATTTATTTCGGATCTATCTTCACAATAATATTATAAATGTGAAAGTTTGGATGGATGGATATTTGTTACCTCTTCACGCCAAAACTACTTAACGGATCGCGCTGAAATTTTGCATACATATAATTATAATCCTGGAATCAAACATAGGCTACTTTGTATCCCATAAATCAGTTCCCATGGTTTAGAAATCACCTTTAAACGTTTCCATAGAAAAAACGCGCGAGAAGCCGCGGGCATAAACTAGTATATGAATCGATTGTTACAGTACAAAAAAATGGTTACATGCTAACTGAAAACGATGCCATCTGCAGAACTTTGAAAAACTGTGTCGCAGATGGCAAGGCCCTCCTCCATATTTAAAAGAGAACACCAAAAATTTTAAACAAATAGGCAGAGTATTTCATCATATCATAGAGATACATCTTATGTAAACTAAATAAAGATTGGAATGCGCAGTTGGTTTTTAGTTTTACATTATAAATCAGTTCAAATAGTTGCTAAGCCCCACGCATAATAGGAGTTTAATAATATTTCACGGAATAAACAAAATTTTAAAGGATTCACGTCATTTGCACACTACAATCTGTTTAAGTAGATACATCTTATTTTAACTAATTTATAATTGAAATACGCAATAGGATTTTAGTTTTACATGATAAATCTCTTTAAAAAGTGGCTAAGCCCCACGCAAAATTAAAGTTGGAAAACTCTACATAATTCACGACTTTTCACGGAATTAAGAAATCGAAAAGTGTTTGTTACATTGTAAGAAAGATTAATAATAAAAACAGACGAGAGCATGGTAACAGTCACCATCTCCGTCAGTTCATCACTATCCCCTCTGCTTTGTGCACTAAGTCTGTCCCTGTATGCATTACTAATGAAATTCCGTAACACATTATGCGCCATACATTTAGTTGATGCACTTTAAAACTGGATTAACTCATAACTGAATAATCACGGCCACCTTGAACTTTTTAAGTCTAAGTACATAATTTAGACTGAATTAATGAATGAACAATGACAGAGTTTCCTTTCAGAAAACAATGCTTTTGTAATTTCATTTAGGTTTAAGTCAAACGTTTGATTGTTCAAGTTATTTCAAAAGAGTTTTGAGAGAGAATTTCAACCGTTTTCTTAAATATATCTTGATTTTTTTTGCATTAAGAAAATACTTGCGATAAAGACATTGGATAAATAAACCAAGGATCCATCAGTCCATAAACATATCAGTCTTGGGGACTTAAATATACACTACTATACGAAATTATCGATTATAGGTTTTGTTTATAGTATGTATGTATTTGTAAGAGATTGATTTAGTAAAAGCGAGTATTTGAGAACTTACTTCACATAAAGATCCATTATTATATGTATACTTTGAATAATACGTAAGTTTTTTGGTTAGTGTCTTTAATTTGTAAGTAAATAGGTACTTTTGTTTGTTTGTTTGTAAATACTAGGTTATGTTTAGCCCCTCCGAGTACATCCTAAGTCCCAGCCTGTAGCTAGATAGAAGACTAATTAATTTTTGCGATACGCGACATGCATCAATGCATCTAGCACTTTATGACTTGATTGACTTAACTAACTTAGTAGAGAGAGAGCTAACTGAGAGTATAGAAGTTAAGTTGCGTGGTAAGCTGTGTGGTGCCGGCTTAGAATTTGCACCACCCCGACTCTTTCCGCGGGTGTCGTAAGAGGCGACTAAGGGATATCCACAGGGGCGGGAAGGAGCGCCCTCTTCAGAACAATTCTACCACCGAACTGCAACCCCCAACCCGCATGCCCAGCTTGGGTATTATGGGCATTACCCCCATGAGATAAAAACCAACAAGGCGCCTATCAAGGGAAGGCCTGCATCCAGCAGTGGACCAATACAGGCTTTTGAGGTGATGTTGAGGTATGGAAGTTAAGTTAAGTTGTGCAACCTGTAACTTAACTTAACCTAGTGATAACTTAGAACTATGTTCGGTTAAAAGTGGTCTTATTCACGATCGATTGCTATTGTACTTGTGATTGTTGTCGTTTCAATCGTCAAACCACATTGTGTTTTCGAGTTTCCTTCAAAGAGATAAGTAAATAAATAATGCTGGACAATTCACACAGCATTATCTAGCCCCAAGCTAAGCAGAGCTTGTGTTATGGGTACTAGCTAACTGATATACTTAATACAATACAGCAAGATATTTAGCTAGATATTTTTTATTATACATAGAAAACACCCAGACAAACGGAACAAATTTCTGCAGATCGTACACAAATTTGTTCCGAGGCGGAAATCGAACCCGCAACCTCCTGCGTCGCAAGCGGACCTTCGCCCCCTGCGCCACGGAGGTCGTCACTCATACTTATTTGCAGCAAAAACAGTCATATTGCCGAATTTTGTAAAAAGTATAGGCGTACTCCTGCGTCATAATAGTATTAGGTATAAATACAAGAGTTTGGATGTTTGTTACGTCTTCACTCCGAACCTACTGAACGGATCGTGCTGAATTTTGCATACTGGTAGTTTAGAGCTTGGAAAAAAAATAGGCTATTTATTAAGTCCTGATGGGATAGAAGTAACCTTAAAACGTTCCCATAGATACAACGCGTGCGAAGTTGCGGGCAGAAACTATTAATAATATATAGGTGCAAACAAACAAACAATTTTATTGTAAAACACAATACAACATTACAATGGCTAATGGCGTTATTCAACTAACAATGGGTTTCTATCTAATATTGGTTATTGCAGAGGGTTTGGTTCGACTGTCCGTGGGTTAAATAAAAATAAATATAAACATCCTAATACACATTACAGTACAGAAAAATGCTACTTACTAAAACTTCTACTAATAACTAAATAAAATTAACTTTATATCATATAGATTGTTATAATCTGTCCGTAGGTTACAAAAACAATAAATATTAAATGCAGATAAATTGTTGTAACCATCCATTTTTGATTCGGGGGTAAACTTGATAGTCTTTTCATTTTTTTTTCTTTTTCTTTGTTAAGTAAAGTTGTTTACTTAAATAAATTATTATTTTACTTTATTTTAATATGAAATACCTGTACTTTTACCTTGTAGGTCCTAAAGTGTACGCGTAAAAAATCGACTTTTAACAATTTTCTAGGTTTTGCAAGTAATTTACATAGCAGATAAGAAGATTTGCACACATTGTAAGCCATTTCCTTTGCCTTTGCTAAAACAAACATTGAATAAATTGTAATTTTGGAATCTATCGACATAATGTTGTTTTTAGAAACGACAATTGATTCATGGTTTGTTTTACCGTGGGTTCAAGTTTTGCCTCTTTACCGACGATGATTGTACCATAACTCTGAACTAAAACCTTCTTCGTTTTTAATTTGGTTTATTAATCCATATAACTCAACGATATTGTACCCAGATTTGGCACGCCGCAACGGTAGAAATGTACATCTATTTATCTCTTTAATGCAATAAATTTTACTTTACTTTACATAAAAGCCTGTTGGTATGAATATTGTAAAACCCAACAGCCCTACTAACCAACCAACCAACATTTTTAGTAAGCTTACATAATTGCAAAATATACACACAATAGCAAACTTGTCTGACCATAATTCTGTCCAAGGCACAAAATGAAGGCAAACCGCAAATTCTGGGTAAAGATCAGGGCTGATTATTTATAATTCATGTGACAGCTACTTAAGAATTTATAATTCATATTTTTTAAGCTCCGGGTAGAGTAATTCTTTTTAAAGCATATTTATTGTAAGACTCTTTAATATTAAAACTCATTTTTACTTTTACTCTGTATATAAATTTAAACTTATTATATTAGTTTTCATTCGTTGCTTTTTTTGTAAATACTTAATAATGTGTTACTTTTCTTGTAAAGAATACTGTTTAAAAATCTACTTCTCAAAAATTACAATCAAAAAATAGAAATAAATTACAACTAGTATTACTTGTGTTACTTGTGTGTCACAGTGAAATTTACGTATATTCAAAATTTTCCCATAAAAGAAATAGAGGACAAAGGGACATTTTGGACCGCATTGGAGTAATTTTATGCCATGTCCGAGTTCCGGTGCTGCTGAAACCGAGCAGTACAATTCATCTTTTACTTCCTCTGTGCTTTCCGAGTGCCTGGCCGCGTTCCTAGCCGCGGCCACTGAAATCGGACGAGTGTCAAGTAAAAAATATTATATTATGTAATATAAGACCGACGAAGTTCTTTTATCAAAGCATTTTATCTTTTTTGCACATAACATCTTTGAACGAATAAAAACGCTAAAAATCGCACCATTCTTCCTCATCCCATCTAACGTCGTGGTCACCACGTCACGTATTTTACGGGAACTACGCGCTGTGAATCACAACTGTAGTTTCCTTAACTCTAATTCTTATTGTCCATTAAACATTGTTTTAATGCCATTTAAAGATGTTTAAACGCTACCAGAGCGGTTCTATTAAAAAGTTTGACATCTGGTTGAGCGCGTGTTTAACGCATTCACTGCCCAGCCTAGGGAGCGGAGACTGACATCTGTGTCTTAGGCCATGAATGTGTTACTTAACTAAAACTGCGTTTTACGACGGTTTATAGCTAGACACGACTTGGACATAGTTTAAACGAGAGTTAAACTCTTGTTTAACCCATGTCTAACTGTTTAGTAACTAGCCAGTGTTTACGTTTTTTTTTTTGTAGTCCCGCTGTATATGTTTTACCTGGATAGATTGTTATGGATGTACGAATATTATAAAAAAATATGTCTGAACATCTGAACAAAGCGACGCGTGACCCGAGAGCTGGTCAGTATCTGGCGCAGCGCATCAGCGTTGCCATACAGCGGTGCAATGCAGCCAGCGTAGCGGAGACACCACGACTAGTAGGTAACCTATTGATGTGGATCAGTTGAGCTGCCTGTACATTGTTTACAACAGTCTGCAGTTAGCTCTATTATTACAATTGTAAATACTAATTCAAATTTGTGCCTATTAATTGATTGATTTGCTTTGTTAAACATCCTTTTATGTGAAAAAAACAAACATCCATAACAATCTAGTACCTAGCTATTTATATCTCGATGCAGTACGAAGACGCAGACATTCGCTGCAGTGAGTACCTACCTAGATACCTATCTAACAACTGTTCCCGTCTATTACTAGGGCTGCCATATCGAACCAAAATTAGACGTGTATAGCGACCCCCCCCCCCACACACCCCCTCACACGTGTAGCGTGTAGCAGAGTAGATATTATACAGAGGGCGTAATGCGCGCCATTTTGTGGAAAGGATAGGCATATAATTTCGAGTTGTTCATAGTAGCAAAAGACGCGTTTTTGGAACGGAGTAAGCGCAAAAATAAAGTATTTGTTTATTTACTAGAAAACTATGCAACTTATGAAAAAACTGGTTCAAGGAACCAAATTAATTAACTCGCTAATTTTGCTAACTAATTAAACTAATTAACTAATTAAACTAACGCATCTAAGCATAAGTCATTTAATAGACCGCAGGGTTTCTAAGATCTCGACAAAATTATGTGATACAATGACCTTTCATGATTTTTTATGGTGATTACGGAACAATGTTGGATTTTATGTTATTCTAGTTTTTTACCACTCCCGTAGGTACTGAGATCTAGGCCTAGTTTGACAAGCAAACCCACTAGGTTTGCCCTTTATGAGAAATAACTCTATTGGTACCTACGCGGCGCACACCAGCAAAGCTTCCAGTCAAAATATTTTTTTCCGACATCTTCAACTATTATCGTCATAATTTCAGCTAATTTACACAAAACCTTGTGAAAGACCTAGTCACTTCCTACTCTATGTGAGCAGCGAATGCGTAAAAAAAACTGGCCAACAACCACACAAACAATGTTGTTTAATTATTAATTTTGTTTTTTTATTAGTATTTTGTTTTATTACAAGTATTTTTTTCACCTCTTGACTTACCTTCTTTGTTATTATTAAAGTGGTAAACAAGACACAATGTTGCTACATTGTGTCTTGTTTACCACTTTTCTGCCAGTGTCCGTTTCATGGAAATTTCATAGTCATAGAATGGAGGCGTGGTTACAATAGGTAATAAATGAGCGGTAAATTTTAAAAATACTAATGAAATTTTTACCTAGATTCTTCCTCGCATACAAATAGGTAAACCTTTGAAAAAATCATAATACGTCACATTTGAAATAAGAGATTCGTACATTTAGACTTGACTTTCACGCAGAACCAATTAACAAGAAGTTGAAGCTATTATTTAGTTTTCCTCCCCTCTCTGGAGGGGGCTAGCTCTCGTTCGAGGGGTAAAGTACCAACGAACGGCTTGAATGCTAATCACGCCGCTGTTTGTTCCAGGATTGTCCACTTATTTATTTATTTAATCAACATTGATCGGAATAGAAACCCTATTATTAGAAGCATAAGACGAAATTCACAGTATTTCGCTGTTACGGGGAACCGGAAACAGGAAATCTGTTGTTTCTGGTTAATTTGAATGAGGTAAATTAGTTACTGTATTGATTATGTCCTTTGGCGAGATGGATTTGCTAGTTGTCTCTACCTACTCTAATAAATAAAATAAATAAATCAATTATATCATCATTACTCTGGCCCGGGATTGCTGAGTAATAAAAATAAGTTTTTTTTATAAATATATTTATAATTAAGTACTATTACCGATAAATACCCGTGAATGGTAACGTTTTATAGTTTATTTTTTTTAGATTATGATTTTATAAAACTATTTTGTTTTGCTAATTTAATTAAACGTAAGTGACAGCCCTATTCACTGTGAATCTTGACCTATAAAACGGTCACACCACAACAGTGTCATATTTTATCCTTTGAAGATTCAACTCAATGCAGTTTGGAGAATAATATTTTCTCAACCTTTACCAAAGAGGTATTACAAAACAAATAAGGTTGCATATTAAATTCTATTTTTGAAATTTGGCGGGGTTTCAGCAGAGGTTAACGACCAGCCGCGGCGGCGTCATGACCGACCCTTCCTACTCAGTCGGTGGATGTTGCAAGTTCCGACTCAGGGAACGTAACAGAGGAAGGACAGTAGCCCTCCTGAGTATTTTAACATTTCTACTGCGATCACCTATCTCAGATACAATACTATACAGTACAAATACTCCATAATGCACACCAAGATAGAGAAAATCAGAAAAGAATACACAAACACAAAATCAGTTGCACAATGCGTATTCCAGGCAACCTTTGGATGGGCACGTGACTATTGTACAGGTATAGACGGTGGCGTATTACAGACTACTGTACTATACAGAACATAAGTACATGTGTAAATGTAAATAAATACTGAGTATGGAATATATACGTATGTATATATTAATTATTTGAATTAGCACCCTAATCTCAACAGCCTGTATTGGTCCACAGCTGGACGCAGGCCTCCCTGATTGGGCTTTTGTCTCATGGTAGTAATGCCCATAATCCACGTTTTGCGGGTTGGGGATCGCAGTTCGGTGGTAGAACTGTTCTCCAGGGGGCGGCGCTGCTGCCGCCCCCGGTGGATATCCCTTAGTCGCCTCTTACGACACCCGCGGGAAGAATTGGGGAATATCAGGCACGCATTGTTAATACACTGCACAAAGTGAATGTGTGAAATGATTCATAGCTGATTTATTGCTGTGGCTAAATTACAAATAATGACCGATTTAACAAGTATTTTAACTGTTCATAAATAATATAACATAACATTTATTGGACACAATTACAGTGTTTCAGTATAATATTGAATCCGTAGAGTTCTAAAATAGCCTAGGCTGTTTCAGGATCCAGGGGCTTCTCCTTTTAATGTTTTACACATAAGAAAACAATAACTTAAAATGAAAATAGAAGGGAGAAAATAAATAAAAACCAACTATTCAGATAGGTAAATAAAAAAGTACAAAACAAACTTTTTGAATACAGTACCTAATAAAGTAGTATATTGATAAAATAGATTTCTATTTTATCAAAAAACTGAGAAAGGTGTGTGTCACCTGTTCAGTTATTAAATTCCTCAGTTTGATAAGTTAATTTAAACTGTGTTTGGAAATTGTGCTTGTTTATAATGTAACACGTTGAATAAATCTTTGAAAATCTCAGGCACGTTCAGCAGTGGACTTGCTGTGGCCAATGACAGTTGCTGTCAATAACCATTTACTTTTTAAACGCGCGACAGTAACTCCATCTAGATACGTAGGCATAAACTGTACGACCGGTTGTTCAATTTATTTGCAGGAACTGCTTTATTGCCTGAAGCGTCGGTAAAACTTTATTTTATGCGCTGTAAAGCTACCTGACAATCGCATGAAAGTTAGTAGGTTTCAAATAAAAAGGTGAGTTATTCCATCCGAGTTTTGATTTTCGATGGTGCCTTTCTAAGTGGAATAGAGATGGCGCTACAAAAAATATATAAATAATGCTGGACAGTTCACACAGCATGATCTAGCCCCAAGGTAAGCAGAGCTTGTGTTATGGGTAGGTACTAGATTACTGATAATGTGATAATACAATAGGTACTTTACATAGGTAGATATTTTAAAATACATAGAAAATACCCAAAACACCCGGAAAAAGTATTTGCAGATCGTACAAACATTTATCCCAAGGCAGGAATCTAACCCGCAACCTATTGCGTCGCAGGCGGACCATCGCCTGCCGCGATTTTTTTTCTGACGTTTTTGACAAATGTCAAGAAAATAAAACCCCGCTCAATGAAGGATGTTTTGAAAATTTTGTACAATACGTCTGTGAAAATGGTAAAACATATGTAGAGGCGAACTCTACAATCTTTGAATCTAAATACAAAATCCTTCGCAATCAACCAAAGAACTTGATGATAATAAAACCTACCTTCTCATTTTAATTATGTTTTGTAACTTTAACTTCAGTGCGTATAACACCCTAATTTTACATTAAGAAGTATTCATAAAATGAATATTAAAATGATGAAAGTTTTAATGGAAAAAAGCAATATAATCCAAAAGAGAATATTATTTCAAAGAAACCGAGTTCTTCAGGCACTTTAAGCTTTTCCAAGTACACTGAAGTACCACCTACACAGTGGACGTATTCAGGACAAGGAGAGGGGGACATGGGATCACATGGCAATAGCAACATCGTTATGTTAAAATGGTCACTGTGCCCCAAACTTAGCAGAGCTTGTGGGGTAAGTTTCGCACAGCGCTGGTGCTAGGGTATCGCGGGTGGCGCGGCCGCACCAGGCACCAGATGCCAAGGGGCGGAAAATATTTTTAAGCCAGGAATATTTTTTTTTCTCGATCCAAGGCTGTCACGAGGTAGGGGCGCCAACAGACCATCTCGCGCTGGTTCCACGCATATACAATACATATACACCCAGACCCGGAACAAATACCTACCTGCAGATTTGAAAAACATTTGCCCCACGGCGGGAACTAAACAGAAGGACTTTCGCCCACTGCGCCACTCAGATCTTCCAACATACCCTACCGCAATAGATTTATTGTAGTGCAAAAACTCACCAATGTTAGTCACTCAAGTTAGACGCCCACTGATTTCCCCCTGAGCAGAAGTCCTGAATACCTCCCTGCCCTAAAGGGTGATGGTAGGTACTTTGAAAAACTAACATTTGTTTTTCACTCAAGATCTCAACTTTTGTTCATCTCTAAATCTTAGATGTCTAAATACGTAATAGGAGGTACCCTTTGTAGAAAGATACTCTTGGAGAGACCACTTCAGGCCTTTTAAAAACGTTTCAACGTAGGACTGCGATCTTTAATCCAAAGTCTCGGGTTTGAATTCTGACCGTGCACTTTTAGAATTCAAGACCGAATTCTAAAATGCCATCTGATACTTGCAAGTGCAAGTATCATAAACCGGTGGGAGATAGATATCATAAAAATGTATGTTATCTATCTACTGCTACGTAAAAAAATACCAACTCTATTATTTTTCACGTAGCCCGTAGCGTAGCCCGAGTAAACAGAAAGTAAATACGTCATCGATATTGTATTTTTTTCCTCGAAAATGGCCAGTACTTTTTTCGAGCTTACAGAGAACCGTCGACAAACAAAAGAGCATCAAAAAGTGCTAAATTGTACAATGGAATTTTAACCGACTTTGAAAAGAAGAGAAGGTACAATGTTCGGCTTTGTAGGCTTTTTATTTTCGTAGATTTTTCCCTCGATTAAAAAAAGATTTTGAAAATAGAGAATTACCCCAGTATATGCAATTTCAAATGCAGATATATTGTGCTACGCCAATGATACCGCAAAAAAATCTTTCACAGTACATCATGGCGTATCTACTTGCTGAACGGGGTATGGCGCTAATCAGTGAATGGCTTCAGCAAAACCATTTCACTCTCAACAATAAACAAGATCCGTCAAGTGCGAGTGTAACTCGCGCGCCGAGGGTTTCGAACGTTTGTCAACAAATGTGAACCAAAAGTTAGAGACTTCGGAATTTAACGAATACCTAAAATAGTAGGTACCAACCTACATTTCAGATGGAAGCATGCAGAGAGGTGCATGCTTCGGTTAAAGTGGGTAAAGGTAATTTTTTCAAAATATTTCAAAAAGTATTAAAACCACAGAAATTTCAAAAATGGGGTATCAAATAAAAGGTATCGGTTTGGACATTTCATCCAAACCGATACCTTTTATTTGATACCCCACTCGGTGGAGTAGCCCCCCTTTTGAAAATCATCCCCCCCCCCCTTTTTGACCATTTTTCAAAAAGTGTTCTTTTTACAGACTTCTCTTTATTTTTCCTGTAAAATATACATTCATATCTACAAACGCTCCATACATTTCAAATGAATCACCCTGCAAACTTCGGAGCTAGGGGAATGGGTATTTTTTCGGTTTTTTCAAAATATTTCAATAAATATGAAACCTACAGAAATTTGAAAAACTTTTTTGAAATGTCCAAACCGATACCTTTCATTTGATACCCCACTCGGTGAGGTAGCCCTCCCTTTTGAAAATTATTCTCCCCATTTTTGACCATTTTTCAAAAAGTGTTCTTTTTACAAACTTCTCTATATTTTTCCTGTAAAATATAGATCCATAGCTTCCTTAGCCTATGGAAGAAATCAACAGATAAATACATTACTAGGTGTTAATAGCTGTCTGCAAATGACATAGTTACTCTTCTCTTTATTTTTCTCATGTGTTAATTGTGATACTCTTAGGATACCTATTTTGTTTTATACATAGTTAAAATGTGCAACTTATGTTATTACTTGTCATTTGCTGTAATAAATACTTTTTTTACTTTATTTACTTTACTATCCCGAGGAGGTCTTGTAAAAATTTGATACCCGAGGGAATATTTGTGAGTGAATATTAGTGCAAAATCAAGGTATTCTAATTCTGTTATGAATTTTTCAAAACAATAAAATTATTATGGATTAAGGTAAAATGAATAATTAATGATTTAGGTAAAATTACCTATTTTCAAAATGACCACTCATCGTGTTGCATAAACAGACTTTCGTATCGTTTGGACGACCTCTGTGGCGCAGCGGGCGAAGGTCCGCCTGCGACGCCGGAGGTTGTGGGTGCAATTCCTGCCTCGGAACAAATTTGTGTACGATCTGCAGAAATGTATTCCGTTGGTCTGGGTGTTTTCTATCTATAATAAAAAATATCTATCTATGTAGTGTATTGTATTAAGTATATCAGTTATCTAGTACCCATAACACAAGCTCTGCTTAGCTTGGGGATAATTTTTATTTATTTTATTTATGATCCGACTCATTTTACGCGTCTCACAACTCAAAGAATTACGCTCGCAGTCGTACTTTTTTCTTCGTTCCATGGCACCGTAGTACGTTATTATTTATCAAAGTCACTCGCATAGTTTATAGGTACGAGGTACAGTATAGTACCTACTAGGTACAGTATAGTAGGACTAGCTCGCACGCGAGGACTGAAACATCTCGTCTAACTGAAGCTAAATGCCATCTGGCCTCTCAAGGAGAATCCTCATTTTAAAGTAATATCATAAAGCCGTCCGTTCTGCGTCAACTGAATTTTCCTCGAGGAAAATGAATTATCTGAGAAGATTTGAAGGCAAGATGGCGGAGAAATTGTATTACCTTCGTTTGTATCGTCTGGCGGGACTCGGTGTTGCCATAACGTTGGTGTTTGATTATGTTTAAAGATTTAAAAAAAAAGCCAAGCTCTTGTGGGTGCAATGATGCAAATTCCTCCACGTTTCTCTTTTCAATGCGGTCTCTTTTCTTCTTTATATGACATGACAGTGACTTTCTCCTTGGTCTGACTCATATAATCAGATAATTCTTGGTGTTCCCCTTCCTCGTCTTCCTTCTAATTGTCCGTCTACTTCTTCTTTTTTCTTTCTGATTCTATAAGTAATGCCCACCATGCGAATACAAAAACACAAATCAATTGTCTTAATAAAGTTTATTGACATTATAAGATTTTATGTTGATAGATTCCTAAACCACAAGTCATTCAAAGTTTCAAAAGCAATGACTCATAGCAAATAGCTAACAATGTACCTACGCAAAATTTCGTATCTACTATCTAAATTTATTTAAGAACCTAGAAAATAGTAAGCCGATTTTTTTTTAGAGGTCTCTAACCGCTCGAAAAAAAATAGGGTCATTTGTTGAGTTACTTGCGCATATCTACCGAATTGTATTTATATCTATGCCCTTTTATGATATTTATATCTAGACACTTATCAGTTATCCTAAAACACCACTCGAGCGAACCCTTTGAGAGCTAGATATAACAAAATAAATGACCCCGGACAAATGTCCGTCCGTTCAAAGGGACGGCCCTAAATGATATCTGACCATAAATTGTTGATTTAAGGGCTCTATCATTTGGGTTTTCTGGTCCATTGGGCATTGGGTAGGTATTTCAGGTCGATTCTAAAGTTGTGCGCGGCTTCACGGCATCTACCAAAACCGGTAAATTATAATTTATATGTTTAACGTTCAAAATTTCACAAAACACACAAACTTTTAAAGTTTTTGTTACTACTTTGCTACAGTCAAATTAATTTCTAAGAAATCAAATAAATACCCAAAAAAAATCAACTTCGACAGGACTTGAACCAGCATCCTTTCCTCAGCACGCGAATGTGCTAACCAACTACAACACGAGGTCAAGTGACGTAGGAGTTGAAAGTACGCAAATAAAAATAATATATAAATAAATTTTTTGATGGTAATGATGATGATCCAACATGTATACACCGTCACTGCGATGACCAATCCGTCTGCCAAGCATGGTGAGTACTCAAACTCTAAGACCTGGATGGGATGGATGGGGGAAGACCCACGTTCAGCAGGTGACATTAAAATGGACTGATATCATTCTATTGAGTGGAGACCGCGACTAGGCTAACATAGTGTAGGACGCCCTCCAGCCAGGTGGGATGCTAAAGACTGCAGACAGATGCTGGATGCGGTAAGCTGAAGACAGGGCGCTATGGCGCTCGTTAGGGGAGGCCTATGTCCAGCAGTGGACTAATATAGGTTGATGATGACGATGATATCATGATGATGAGACCGAAATTAATTCTACAATACCTTTATTTCAGAATAGGCAATCTGTTTCGATGTAAAGTCAGTGCTTACTATTAAATTTGAAGTCAGTACTGAAACAGTTCGATTTAAACCAACACAACTTTAGAATCCATAGACTCTCAATAACCAACGTCAGAGCTTAAATCCTCAGAGAATATCCAATAATAATAATAATTAGTAACCTAACGTTTATGGGATAGGAAGTTTGATAACCCGGAATAAGTTATGGTCAACTCAATTTATCTTTCAGTAACCTGTTACTTTGCATGGATTAACGATTAACCTCTTCGACCGCGTTGGCAATTAAACCACAACCAGTGGTCTTAGCAAGATCATCCTATACTACACACGGTGTCACGAAATGAGAATCACTTTTTGGCTTAGTACACAGAAAATTACAACCAAATAATTAGTATTTACAATTGAAACAATTGTGCTAACTGCAGGCTATTGCAAACAATCTACAGGTAGCTCAACTGATCCATATCAATACCAGTCGTCGCGTCCCCGCTACGCTGGCTGCATTGCCCCGCTGTATGGAAATGCTGATGCGCTGCGCCAGATACTCACCGGCTCTCGGGTAACGCGTCGCTTCGACCAGACGCTCAGATAATTTTTGACACAAAAGTTCCCATTTTCTTATTATACCCATAACGTGACTATTCTATGCGAATACCTACCTATATTTCAGCACACTGGCATGCGCCAATCGCGGCGTTAGAATCAACCTTCCAACTAAACCCGTGGATGTCGTACCAGATTACACCAGCTCCTCTCCGAGTATCTTTAACACCCCCACTGCGATCACCATCCCCGGAGATAGCAGAGCCGTTGTTTGGTGGAAGTACGTTCAGTGGTGGACGTGGGTGCTGATCAGGAGTAGGCATACGCCATGATCACTCGTACTGGTGCGAAAATGTATTGCCAGAAAAATGTTTACATAACTTAATTCGTTACCTCTCGTGAGAGATCCCGCGTGCAAAACTTAGTCTGCAACCTAATATAAAAGATTCACAGAGTAAACAATCGGAAATGTACCGACACGGTACAATTGTATCTACAAGCACCTGATAACAGGAGAGGCTGTGCTCGAGTGATAACAGATAAGAGATTTGATAACGATGATTGACATGTATTGATAATTCTATTGATAATACGGACATTTGTACAGAGAGCTCAATTTAACGTGATAGGTATGTAAATACATAAATAGCAGCATGGGCCAGTATTCTTTAAAACGAAATCGAAGTTTCTGATTGGATTTCGTGCAAACGCTACTTTACAAGCGACATAAGCGTATACACGACAACGTAAATAAAACTTCAATATTCTATCCGAGTAGTCCACTGATAGTAAAGCGTGGTAAAGCTCTGTGCTAATTAATCCAATACCGCTACCACACAGCTCAAAAACGTGCATTCATACAGTTTAAACTCGTTATCTTTAGATACTGTGATTCTGTGATATATTCTTTATATTTTTTATATAGAATCTTAATTTTGACAATGCCCTTTTACAGCAGCTCTAGTAATTAATCTTATAATTATTCTGTTTAATTTGATTATTGACAATGCCCATTTACAGCAGATACTTATGATTTTTTTTTGTTTAGTTTTATGTTACTTTATTTATTTATTTTGTCATATTAGTTACCTATTTCTATTATAATGTGAAAGTGTGCCTTGTGCTCCTACGGCGAATAAATTATATGAGTATACATTTAACAGTGATAAAATGTCTTCCCACAATAAGTTCCCACAAACGAGTGATCCGCGAGCTGTCTCTCATTTGATGCCGACAACATAAAATTCATCTCAATGTTACGAGTTAAAGCCGATATTTGAATGCACATTTTAGTGGTGTACTGCAGCGGTGCTTCCAGGTTCTTGAATTCATTTACTGATATTTTTTGCAACTCACTAGCAGTTTTGTTGATGCTGTGAATTGAGCTGCATTATTTAATTATTCTAGTCTCAAAACTCTTGATAGTTTTACTTTCAATTCTGGCAACCCAATAACTGTTGACTGTTTAATTTAAATTTGCTCATTATATTAACATTTTCATGACATAATCTTTGAAATTATTATTATTATTGTTATTTATTGTTTGTTTTTTTTTAATAATTATCCTAATCATTCTCAATTTTAATTATATGTGTTACTAATGGATGTGAGGTTATCCGTGAGGGCGGATGCGGCGGCAGATTTGGCCGAAGATCTCAAGAGTGCATATTTGCGCCTCTTGAGGTCTCGACAGAGCCTACACATTTGCTCCCCTTGGAGTCGAGACCCTAGATCCGTGGGGTACCGAGGCTCTTCGGGTTTTTAAAAAATATCTGAACGTCTGCTGCGTTACCCGAGAGCTGGTCAGTATCTGGCACAGCGCATCAGCATTGCCATACAGCGGGGCAATGCAGCCAGCGTCTTGGAGACACGACGACTGATATTGATATGGATCAGTTGTACCTGTAGATTGTTTGCAACAGTCTGCAATTGTTTCAATTGTAAATGCTAGTTCTAATTTATTTCTGGTATTTGATTATAATTTTCTTTTTTAATAAAGATCTAATGGAAGTTAAATCTGAATAAATGAAGTTTCGATTTCAATTTCAAAGGTGTCAAGGGCTTGCATGCGATGGTCTGGTCAAGCCACGCTTGTAGTCATCGAATGGCTATAATGACGTGGTCATTATCCTGTTGACGAGCTCGGCCATCCGTTTGTACCGCGCGTTTGACCTCTATAACAGACTGTGATCTGCTAGCTATAGTCAAAGATGTTGGATAGACATGGTACCTCTAGATTTTTTGCAACGGTCTGCAATTAGCTCATTTGTGTATCTAATATCAAACTGCTTTATTTCCTTTAAGCATTACATAACTCTTGGACAAGACTCAAAAATTCAAATTACTTATTTAAAACTGGGAAATACAGTGATCACTTTAATTTTTTGTTCACTTTAATCTTTTTAAGTTAAAGTAAAGAAGCGAAAAAGAAACCTTTACCTTGTTTAGGGCGTTAGTTTTCGAACTGGAGCAAAACTCGTACCAAGCTTTTTTATCCTCGAGATAAAAAAGTTTCAATTGTGAATACTTTTTCAATATTCTAAGAAATTAAATAACATCGCAAAAATTTACGACTTCGGCGGGACTTGAACCCGCATCCTTCCGTAAGTACCGGAATGTGCTAACCAAGTCCCGCCGAAGTCGTAAATTTTTGCGATGTTATTTAATTTCTTAGAAATTTGCCAGAGTGTGAGGCTTACGCACTACAAAAACAAAAACTTTGTTCAAATTTGTTTCTATTATTTGATTGTAATTTTCTTTGTTAGTAAAGAGTTTATCATCATGGCATGGTTAAAAGTTATCCATTGTGCGGAAAATTTTGTTTGGTAGTTGTTTTATAGGGTGAGTAAATACCTGGTAAAATTAAATTTGGTTAACTTTAACGTTTTCCCTGTCGGAACTAACGGCACAAGAGCCGTAGAACGTCTCGTACAGAGTGGAAGGTGCGGGTTCGGGTCCCGCCTGTGTCATAAATTTTTGTAACTCATTTATTCTTTTTTAGACGTATCCCCCAGAGCTAGATTTTTTTATATATGAAAGTAAGAAAGAGAGTGAGAAATTATTTTTCTTCGCTGAAAAATATTGATATTTTTTTATCTTACTAGTTTCTGCCCGCGGCTTCTAAGTATACGTTGTAAGGCTATTTCTATCCCATGGGAACTAATTTATGGGGTAAAAAGAAGCTTATGTGTTACTCCAGGTCTAGAGAAGATTATCTATAGAAATTTTATCCCGATTCATTCAGTACATTTGGCGTGAAGAAGTACCAAACATACATACATCCATCCATCCAAACACTCGCGTCTATCACGATTAGTGTGATTTATACTGGGTAAGGATAACAATAATTACGTTCATCATAAAGGCACGCTAGTTTTGTCGCTGATTAAAAATTATAAAATTATCAAAAACAACTTAGGACTAAATCAATTACAAAAGAGTCAAAAATATCTAATATAGGTATAAAATAATACATTAAGGGAGGCCTAAGTCCAGCAGTGGACGAGTATAGGCTGCTGATGATGTTGACGTTAATGACAAAAATGACATCATGCAAACAAAGTATCAGCACGTGACAAAACCTAGTAGGAATATAATGCTGTTATATGACAATTTTTAAATTAAAACTTTACTGACAAAGAAAATTATAATCAAATAATAGACATAAATTAGAACTAGTATTAATAAGAACAAAATTAAAAATTTGAAAAATCCCATGACAGATTTTTATGAACAATGGCTAAGAGCACTCGGGGTAAAATTATCTATGACACAAAAAAAACTAAATGAAAATCGGTTCATCTGTTGTTAGGGAGCTACGACACCACAGACAGATACACAGACGTTAAACTTATAACACCCCTCTCTTTTTGCGTCGTCGGGGGTAAAAAATTGGAACAATTGATCTAACTGCAGACGGTTGCAAACAATCTACAGGTAGCTCAACTGATCCATATCAATACCAAAAAAACAAAAAAGAACTTACATTTAAATAATGCAATGCGTGACATAAAGTGGGTATATCATCGCTTATTACGAATTACCCTTATGACATTCACAGTTTATTAACCAGTGACATTAACTTACATTTTATTTTAATATGTTCTTGAAATACTATTTAATTAAATTTTTACTATTTCTGACATAATACTTATGATATTATGATGTTACGTATTGTGTTTTTTTGCCTTAACTAGCAAGTTTACATGAGGACTAACACTTTCAAGGCCCTCTCCACCCCCGTGTCGCGGCTGAAGGGGTAAGGCTGGGCAGTGATTGTGTTAAATGAATATAAACCATTTATTTTTATATCTAAGAACTCAGAACACGCAGATTCTATCTAAAACTGTTGTCACCTTGTAATGGACATGAATGCAATAAATAAATAAACAAATGTATTAAATAGTCGATGACAGAAAACAATGATGCGAGCAAACCTCGGTTAGATAACATTAATTCTAGTATTACTAGGTAAACACTTATATATAGCTATTTATTCGAGGTAGGTACTAACTTGCATACTAGATGATCTTGAATTGAGGATTCTTCGTTTAATTACCTAGAGTACTGGTTTTTATAAAGCCGGAGATAAATGCGTTAATTAGAACGGCCTTTCAGATCTAACCTTTAAACAAAGAAACGCAAGAATCGTAAATATCCAAGCCCAACAGAGCTTAACGCATTTGCTCCCCTCGGAGTCGGGACCCTAGGTCCGTTGGAGATGGGAAAACCTATTGTGTGGGACGCACTTGCGCCTTCCCATATTCCGAGGACATCCGTGAGGGCGTGTGCGGCGGAAGATGTGGCCGAGGTAATGCAGGTCTCGACAGACCCTTCGTATTTGCTCCCCTTGGGAGTCGAGAGCCTAGGTCCGTCGGGTACCGAGTCTCTCTGGGTTTTCAAATATTTATCACTGCGTCTGTTCGTAGCGACGCGTGACCCGAGAGCTGGTAAATATCTGGCGCATCAGCATTGCCATACAGCGGGGCAATGCAGCCAGCGTAGCGGGGACGCGACGACTAGTATTGATATGGATCAGTTGAACCTGTAGATTTTTAGCAACAGTCTGCAGGCAACTGTTCATTATCAATACTTGTTCTAATTTTGTTTTAATTTAATGATTGTAATTTTCTTTCATCATCACCACCATCAGCCTATATTAGTCCACTGCAGGACATATGCCTCCCCTAATGAGCGCCATAGCGCCCTGTCTTCAGCTTGCCGCATTCAGAATCTGCCTACAGTCTTTCGCAGGTCGTCCTCCCACCTGGCTGGTGGGCGTCCTACACTACGTTTGTAGACTCCACTCAAGAATACTTTTACCCCAGTCGGTTCTTCGCGAGATATGGCCGGCGCACTGCCACTTCAGCTCGCTAATTCTTTAAGCTATGTCGAAAACTTTGGTAATTTTCTTTGTTTACAATAAATACGGAATACTGATTTGATGTTACAGGAAAATCTATGCACTATTCCTAACGCCTACGATGTCATACCATTTTGGTAGCACGTACGTTACGTGACCGCGGTAACAAACATGCCGAATACTATTGTAGAGCAAAGTAAGTTAAGTAAAGTTAGTAAATTAAGTTCCGATATCCGTGCCGTTACTGTGAATTGACTTTAATTTTATAATTCTTGTTTGGAAGAGATCGCTCTTAGCGATAACGCCGCTCGAGGTACAATTTTATTTGTGTTGGTTTTTTCTGTTTTTAACAGACTTTGAAAAAAGGATGAGATTCTGTGTCCGGATGTATGTATGTTTAATAGAACCACCTCTCGGGATCATACTCTATACAACTGCAAAAGAATCATCAAAATCGGTCCATAAAAGACGGAGAAATAGTGAAACATAAAAAACATAGAACCTCCACTTTCATAAAAGTTGATAAAATAATAGGTAAGTATTTTTAACCCCCCATGGAGAAAGAGGGGTGTTTATAAGTTTAACGTGTGGTTGTGTATCTGTCTGTGGTATCGTAGCTCCCAAACGGACGAACCGATTTTCGTTTAGTTTTTTTTTGTGTCATAGATAATTTTATTCCGAGTGTTCTTAGCCATGTTTCATGGAAATCTGTCAGGGTTTTTTTTAATTTTGTTCATGTCATACAAAGGCAAACCATACAAGAGTTTCTTAGTACAGTTTGAACAAAATATTAAAATGTTACTCTACGTAAGAAGCGTTATCGATTCCTTCTTTCTGCTGTAGGTAATGACTAGCTATTGCCCGCATCTTCTCGCGCGGTTTCCGGGATGAATACTAGCGTCTTGAGTCTAGAGGTTTTTCAGATCTAGAACTAAAGATCCATCTTTACAAACTATCGCTTTTATAAAACTACTAGCTTCCGCCCGGTGCTTCGCACGCGTATTTTCGGTATAATATTGTCCCTGTGTCCTATTGTCTCAGTCAGGCTATGTTCTGAAATTATGCCAAATTTCATCTTGATCTGTTCAGTCGGTTTGGAGATCGTAATCGTAACAAAATAAAATTCACATTTCCCAAACTTTCGGTTTTATAAAATGTAATAAGTACTACCTTCAGCCCGCGGCTTCGCACGCATACCGGTATAATATACTAGCCTATTATCTAAGTTAGGCTTTGTTCTAAACGTACGCCAAATTTTATCTTGATCTGTTCAGCAGTTTTGGAGATCCTAGGTACCAATAATTCAGATTCCACAAACTTTTGGCTTTATAATATTAGTAGGACAAGATAGTTTTTAGTTTTGATTTTATAAATAGTTTAGTTGTTAATAGTTTTCTGTTTAGTTCATGTTAGAATTTTGTTAAAATGTAGTTTTTTTTTCTCCATACCCAAAAAGTTTGCTGTAAGAAAATTCTTCTAGAGTTAAGCCCGCCTTTGTACATAGCCTTTAAATTGACAACTATTGTGTATTGTTTTATTTGTGAACAAAAAGATTTTAAGATTTAAGATAAAAAAATAAGATGAAATGATCCAAAAATCTCCTGAGAAAGCCACTAGGTGAGGTGATGTGATAAAGATAAATCGGTTTGAACATGGCAGGAGGGTTTCCAATTGAGTGTCCATATGGTGTCAGAAAATGTTCAGCTTGTTTCGGAGCTGACTGTACCTACACCTTAGAGATAAACAATCTATTACGCAACCCTAGTTTTGACAGCTTCGGTTTATTTTCAGTGAAAATGTTCAGATGAAAATTATCTCACCTTCTTACCGAGCACCGAAAAGATAGCTAACGATTTATATTTATTTAAGACTGAAGGTTTCATGTATGAAACCTTGCATAAAATGTATAGAAAAATCTCTACCAACAACAATCAATGTTACTTTTCCTCAGATACACTTCGTCACAGCTTATTTTCTTGGTCAATTCGACTTGAATTATGAGTCAGGTATATCCTCGAACATAGGTACATAATCGTAATCTAGGATTTTGTCGAACAAAGCGAGCCCGCTAAAAGAGCAGACGGTTCTTTCAGGTTTTCAGTTAACCTTTTAGACGTTCCATCTACCCACGCTCACCGAAGCCTACCTACCCACTAATTAGCCTGCAATCACCCACACTGCCGTATTCTGTGGTATTAATGGTCAAAACATGATATAGATACTCACCACTACTGAAATGCTTCCTTCAAATATATCTGGTTACAATATTGACGCTGCTGGGTCGAGGTGAGGTGCGCCCAGCGACACAGGTTAATGGAAAAAACACAACACAGTTCCAACGGGTTTCCACAAGACATTTGATTTAGGATTTGGTGTTTTGGCGGCGGTGGTACGTGGGAGATTAACACGCACGTGCGCCCCGCTCGGCGGCCAGGCGCGGACTGAAGCGGAAAGCGCAAGGCTCGTCCAGCCGCCGCCGCCGCCGGGCCAATCGTACCCCCACCTCCCCCGTCTGCCTTCGAACTTGGCATAGATAAGACAGAGCAGATGCGATAACGCTTGATAACTCTGTTTATTTGTTAACACGCGATCTCTTTGAAGGTCGCTCCTATTTGAGTGTTTTCCTGTATTTTATACGAGATGGAATCAAATTGAATTTTGTTGAGAATCAGAATGGATAACATTGATTTTTTTGAGTCTATACAGAGCAAGGCCCACCAAAAAGTTGACCTAACACTACCAGCGTCTTAATTATTATAAAATCCCCTAAATATCTTAAGTACCTGTAGAACTGAGACGGCGGGTTCGGTGTGAAGGTAGAGCCCATTAAATAAAAAAATAAATATAAATAAAAAGTTTATTTATTCAGACATAATATTTTGTCCATAAGTTAAACAGTACAAAGAATATATGCTAAGCTTGCAAAAATAAGCACAAAGAATATAAAATACCTACATTCCGATGACATTATTTAATGAAGTAACTAGGTAATTTTTAGGGAAAGAGGAGGAGAATGCGAAATCAAGTATTGATTCATTAGCTTAGTTTTTTTTTTTTTTTTGCTGAAGAACTGTAAAAGAAGACTATTGTTAGACTGTCTCGCATTAATGGGTCTTTATTGACTATTCCAATTATAGGGAATATCCCAAACCTACGCACATCTCAGTGTTCACCGCAGAGATAATACTTATTTCCTCTGAACCTAATAATTAATTTAAACGGACTTCCCATTGATATTAAATCAAATTTATTTAATGTTATTGACCACAAGACACAAGTACTAATATAAATTGTTACACGATTTAATTAACCGCTGAAATGGATTCTACTCGTGTCTGTCATTTATCAGTGGCGGACATTTGCAAAAAAATTGCACTGTTGACAGATATTATTTAGGACGCCATTTTTGGCTCGATAAGCACCGCTCCACTGTTGAGTGGTTAACACCTCCACTGCGATCATCAATACCCCTGCTGAGCAAGGTGATTATGGCAAATCCCTCTTTGTTGGGGAGGTATGTTCAGCAGCGGACGTATAGGTAAGTTTTAAAAAGCCTGCGTGGTCTCCTTTTGTTTTTCTTATACTGGGTGCCTGGATGCTGGAGGCCTGGATTTGTGACGTCAGCGTGGATATTTGTATGATAAAACTAAAAACTATCTTAGGTGTATGTGTGCAGTTGAGATAGGAAATAAGTTGTTAATTGGTTCTCTTCACTTCATTTTTTCCACTAGCTATCTTTTTTGCCACCAATCCCCGCGGTTGGATCTGCTAACAAAGGGTAAGCAGATCCAATAGCAGGAAACCATCTGGTTCCTCTGTACTTTTAGTCTTTGGAAGGTGATAGGTACCGTTCCTGATCAGACTTGAAAGGATGTTTCATTCATGAAACAATTAACTCTATGTTGTTTCGAGGGGTTTAATACCCATGATACCCTTGGGTGTCGTTTTATTTTATCTATGGGGTGAGTTAGTCCATGGGTTGAATTATCAGAACGGGTTTTTTAACAGGGTTGTAAATTATTTCGAAGTCGATACAAAAAGTTAAAAAAGTGTCTACGCTAGCTCTACGATAGGTTTACGAAGGGTCTACGATAGATGTACGCTATGGTCTACGAAAGCTCTACGAAAGCTCTACGGATGTACTACCTACGAATGGTCTACGAATTGTCTACGAGTGGGCTAGTTACGAATAAAGATTTTTTTTTTTACTGGTTTCACCAAATCCACAGACGGTAGGTAGGTAGTTATTCTATTATGTAAATTCTAAAAGTAACGTTAAAAAAGTATTTTTTTTAACTTTTTATACAATCTACAGTATACAATTTGACGACCTCCGTGGCGCGGCGGACGAAGGTCCGCCTGCGACGCAAGAGGTTGCGGGTTCGATTCCCGCCTCGGAACAAATTTGTGTACGATCTACAGAAATTTGTTCCGTTGGTCTGGGTGTTTTCTATGTATAATAAAAAAAAATCTATCTATGTACCTACATAATGTATTAAATATATCAGTTATCTAGTACCCATAACACAAGTTTTGAGTAGCTTACTTTGGGGCTAGATGATGCTGTGTGGCATGTCCAGCATTATTTATTTAATTAAAGTAAAGAAACTAAATTTTGAAGACCGATGTGGCGCGGCGGGCGGAAGGTCACCCTGCAACACAAGAGGTTGCGGATTCGATTCCCACCTTGGGACAAATGTTTGTACAATCTGCCTTCTGGTGACGGCTTAGATTTTTAAGAAATAGATATAAGTGTATATATTAGTGGTAATTGTTTTATTCTGTTACTGTAATTTTCTATGATTTCTGATAAATAAAGAACCTAGCTGCAAATATTTATATAATCCGGTGTTCTGTGTGTTTTCTGTGTACCTAATAAAATTATCTACCTTTGTAAGTACGCACCTAATGTATCGTATTACTGTTAGTTTATATTTATTTCTTTTTTGAGCTTGACTTTTACGATGACCACTGATCTATTTTAATTTACATATTTGTAGAAATTCCTAAGTTTTTTCATTGTATCTATTTCTATTTGCCTTTGAATTAATCACACCTAATAATACGCACCTTTTATTTTATTGTCAACTTTTGTAAATTGGCATATCGAAGTGCGTTCCGTACCAACAGCGAATAAATGAGCATGAGTATTAAGGCCAGGTAGGTGCAACAGTAGGCGTAAGGGAAAACGCGCGCCTGCCAAGCCGCCGCCGCGCTCGATGGTGATTAAGAAAATCATTTTATCAAGTCAAACTCTGCGAATTTGTTTAGAAATATTAAGTGTCCTAACAAGTACCTAAATAACATTTGCGTTCAATTTGCGAACGGTACCTAACTAAAATAAATGTATAATAATATTATACATTTATTTAAGTAAGGTGCAGTTCAGGTACACATATGTGGTACTCACCTAATTGAGTTTTTAAATCTTTATATATTTTTTTCTTTGATCTAGTACCTACCCATAACACAAGCTCTGCTTAGCTGCTCAATGTTGGATAATTCACATAGCATCATCTAGCCCCAAGCTAGAAGATGCTGTGTGAATTGTCCAACATCATTAAATTGTTTGTTATTATATGTATATACTATGTTTGTTCGGGTGAAATCTTGCAACTCAATATTGAAGCAGATATCTTCAACCGATTGAGCTGAAATTTTGTGTACACGTTTAGTTTGGATGACAATGCATGGTTAGCTGTGACGTCATTCTAAATCCGTTCAGACAGAATTTTACATTACCTACATTATACTAAATTCTATGAGGAAAAAATTAAGAATTTTAAAGGATAATAAATGAAAAACGTAGGTGTAACGTATGTGGCGAACCCATTGGGGCATCGGGCGAAGAAAAGGTGGCGGATTCGATTCTTGTCGCGGCACAAATGTTTGTACAATCTTCAAATCTTTGATCCGGGTGTTCTGGGTGTGATATAATATCTACATATGTACCTATGTAATGTATTGTATTAAGTATGATGTCCTCAAGCCGAATTTCAACCATGGCGGTCAGTCTCATCGGAGACTAGCCAGATGCGCAGGACATATTATAGTGCACAAGTGTGTGCGCAAACACAGGTGCACTCTCTATTCTCTCACTCAAATAATCCGATGGGACGGCAGATCGACCCAACCGGGAGAGGTCAAGCGTAGGACCAACGGCTTAACCGGCTTAAGTGAAGCCGTTGGGGCCACGGGGGTGTAACTCCGCCAACTTCCTGACTCCGGGCTGCTACTGTGAATTTTCCTTGCTCGAAAAACCCCAATAACAACTATTGGCCCGACCCGGGTTTCGAACCCAGGACCTCATAATGAGCGGTTGATCTCCGCTAGACCAACAAGGCAGTTAATAACGATATAAGTATTAATGAAGTACCCCTAGACGTCACACACACAGTTGCACATGTATGTGCCCAGACGAGACTATTGTATGGAGAAATGCCCGAGTGTCCGGGGTAACTAAACCTAGGTTTCGTGGTTACCTCCAAGATCTCGTACCTGTAATAAAAACAGTTTATTTCCGGAGCAAATAAAATTGCCAGATAAAATAAACGTTGACACATCATAAAGAGCAGAGATAGTAGAGTTTTATTGCTTTAAATGGGCTATGTTAGCCGAGTGGGTGAAGGTACGTAGGTACTGGCTTATATTCTACAAGCTGTTGGTTTGTTCCCGAATGTTTTAAAGAGGGTATTTTTTTGTTTTCTATTGAATCAAGGAACAGTGAATCTGGCACAGCGCATCAGCATTGCCATACAGCGGGGCAATGCAGCCAGCGTCTTGGGGATGCTTCCGACTGGTATTGATATGGATCAGTTGAGCTACCTGTAGATTGTTTGCAACAGTCTGCAGTTAGCTCAATTGTTTCAAATGTAAATACTAATTATATTATAATTTTCTTTGTGAATAAGGGCTTCTGCCATGTTTAGGAACAGTTAAAATTATCAATCGACATCAAAAAGGAGAAGATCCTAATTCGGCTGTATTTTTGTTTGTTACTCGATAACTTCGTCTATTAGCTATGTGGTGCTGGCTTATAATTTGCACCACTGCAACTCTTCCCGCGGGTGTCGTAAGAGGTGACTAAGAGATATCCACCGGGGGCGGGCAGCAGCGCCCCCTGCAGAACAATTCTACCACCAAACTGCGATCCCAACCCGCATGCCCAGCGTGATTATTATGGGCACTAGCCCCCATGATTTAAAAGCCAATAAGGCGCTTATCAGGGGGAGGCCTGCGTCCAGCAGTAGACCAATACAGGCTGTAGAGGTTGAGGAACTCCGTCTATGGAATCAGATTTTCGATGATTGTTTCGCTTTTAGGTAGAGGTGCGGAGAATAATTTCCAAATGATAACTTAAAAGTTTTGATTTTCCGTTTTATACTTTCTATTTGTCCAGTATAATTTGTTAATACTAAAACGGTGGTAATATTCAGTAAGTTGGAGTTGGTTATTATTTATTAATACTAGTTGTTATTGATTTCTATTAATTGATTGTAATTTTGTGTGTTAAGGATATCTTTATTGAGCATTTATTTATAAAACACATCGAATCATCTGATACCTCACTGCTACAAAACCAAAAAAGAGATGGTAAAATCTCTTTGGTAAGAAAGAATACAAAACCGCTTTTGTAAGCCATGCCTTGACTGAAAAAAATGTGATTTTATTTTATTCATTTACGCTCAGCGCCAATGTATCGATACAAGTTACACACAAGTACATTTACGATACAATCAATTGAACTGGTGTCTTTTACCAGGCCAGTGTATCGTGAAAGATAGAAAGATACACGCGACATGGGTTTTTCGCAGGCCGGTGTATCGTTGATTTGATTATACACCTTTTCATACATTTTAGTATGCGGTTAGATAGGGTTAGCCCTGGAGAATAAGCCAGTGTTTTGGGATTCAAAAAATCGTAAAAAATGTGAAAATTATGAGGGAAAAACTAAAAAATAAAGCAATTTTTCAAATTTATTTTTAATGTTTATTAATGAGCGTTATTAAAACAGTTTCTGCAGTAGAACCATTTGCAAATGTTACAAATGGTTTGTACTTTAGCAGCACGTTTGGTTTTTCCATCAATAACGATCCCTTTTTTCCGTGTATTGTGTAACACCCTTTGCAGCGTCCGCTTTTTGGTTTTGGTGGATTACCAACCATAAAGTCCATCAAAAGATGATGATTCCGGATTGAAACTACTTATAGCTACAAAAAACATGACTATTTTATTACAGGGATGAACTAGGATTCATCCCTGCAATAAAAAAACGCAAAGTCCACGACCCTGGAACAAAACCTGTTGGCGCTGAGCGCGTTAATCACACTAATATTATAAATGCGAAAGTTTGGATGGATAGATGGATGGATGGATGGATGGATGGATGGATGGATGGATGGATGGATGGATGGATGGATGGATGTTACCTCTTCACGCCAAAACTACCGAACGGATCGGGCTAAAATTTTGCACACAGGTAATTCTAATCCTAGAATCAAACATAAGCTACTTTTTATCCCATAAATCAGTTCCCATGGGATAGAAATCACCTTTAAACGTTTCCATAAAAACAACGCGTACGAAGCCGCGGGCATAAACTAGTTAAAAAAAATTATGTACCTACCTATATATATTTTTTTACAGGCCTCTATTCACAAAGAAAATTATAATATAATTAGTATTTACAATTGAAACAATTTAGCTAACTGCAGACTGTTGCAAACAATCTACAGGTAGCTCAACTGATCCTTATCAATACCAGTCGGAAGCGCCCCCAAGACGCTGGCTGCATTGCCCCGCTGTATGGCAATGCTGATGCGCTGTGCCAGATACTGACCAGCTCTCGCTCGGGTCACGCGTCGCTTCGACCAGACGCTCAGATAATTTTTTTAAAACCCGAAGAGCCTCGGTACCCCACGGACCTAGGGTCTCGACTCCAAGAGGAGCAAATGTGTAGGCTCTGTCGAGACCTGCATATTTGCGCCTCTTGAGATCTTCGGCCAAATCTGCCGCCGCGCCTGCCCTCACGGATGTCCTCGGAAGATGGGAAGGCGCAAGTGTGTCGACACAATGGGCCTCCCCAATTCCCATGGGACTAGTGTCATACCGTCGGGCCTTTTACCATCGTCACGTAACAGACCATTCAGTTCGAGCTCGAATAGCTTGTACTTTAGCGGTGACAAAGGCCCGCCGGATGATGTCGTTAAGGCTGGCGTGGCGAGATATCCGACCGGTGGCCCTAGTACACGATAATCCGTGATGACCAACCTGTTCGACAGCAGTACCGCACTGGCATTGATGAGCCGCGCAACACCTTGCACCCAACCGAAGTCATGTTGCGATACGGAAAGTTACGGGATCCAATAAAGTACCAGTGTTATAAGAAGGAAATGCTTGCAACCAATGTCCTGACTCCCATTTAGAAACGGGCACGATCCGCAGAGCTGGAGCACGTTTGTAACAAACGTTATTACCTATATTGATTTTCGAATGCTTCCTTCGAAATAAAACAAAAGACGGTCGCTTCCTCATAGCTAACTTTCACTGACGTAGACATCCACAGAATTCCCTAACATTGCCTAATCTGTGCACAGACCGAGTGACCCCTCACTCGGTCTGTGCACAGATTAGCCAGCCCAGCTAGAGGATTTTAAGCCGAGACCTCCACGGAATAAAAAGCATTATCGCGCTTATAAGATTCACAACAAAAGGAAAGACGTTTCCTGAGTCAGTACACTTACCAAAAATGGATTTGGGTATTTTTGTCCCGGTAAGCTGCGGAAGTACACTTGCGAGCATTCGAATCAGAACATTGTTCGTTATGTTAGTATTTATTTTTCGGGGTAGATGATGTTGTGGGGATTATCCCGCATTTTTTTAAGTAAATAAAAATCCTTTCAAACTGACAGGCAAAGGTCCTGTGGTGATTTTTTTCCCTAAATAAAGCTTTTTTATATAGTTTTTTTACTGTTTCTATCAGAAATAAACAAACAATCTGTGGACATGCCTACCTATGTACCGGATAAATAAATGTACATTCAAGTATTTACATACCTACCTATCAAAAGGATGTGTCAAATCACAAAAGATATTAGTAGGTAATCCTCGAGTTAAATCCATGCATTGATATTCAAAACAATAATCGAAATGGACAATTTATTTTCGAACATTATTGTGGTCATAAACTACGGCTATAAGTAATGCATAAGTTTTAAGTATGTACCTAGAGAGTTAGAATGTAATTTACTAAGGATGTATTTATGTAACTCCCGCCATTAGGTACCACAGATAATTTAATACCGTACTAGTAATTCCCTTACTTATGTTACTACTTACCTTTACATACAATAAACACGTGTATCTAAATACCTATGAATATTAAATTGTTAAGAATTAATAGCCGTAACTTGTTAATAAATTATAATTGTTATGGTAAATGTTATGGTCTATGTTATAAAATAGGCTATAAAATTAATATTTTATATTTTATTGCGTAAAGTTCCTATAAAAATAAAACATAAGGTAGGTAAGGGTAGGTAAGGACTTAACTTACCTACTTAAATCTGTGTTTAAAAATTTAAAGGGCACGTAAAACAACAACCTCAACTAAACAAACAAAATTTCTAACATATTTCGGTATAATTACTTTTAATTACAAATAAAACAATAAAATGTTAGAAAGGCGTTTCCATAGCTAGGAAAATTATAAAAAAAATATTGCAGACGACATAATCACTTTAGTTACACATCATTTTGCTAGTGAGTGTACAATACAAGTAAGAAGCAGCTTCCTGAGCCATTTTTCATCGAATTCCTTCTAAAGCACCGTTCTTTTGTCTGCAAAGCCTAAAGCTGTTGTTACACAATCCAATTTGTATACGGTCGCATTTTCACTAATTTTCAATAACGGCTGCGAACTCGATTAGAAGTTTTCAAATAATACCACTAAAAGTTTCCATCTGGAAGCCCGTCACCGACACTTCTTAGGTAAGTACCTCATTCGTAGACTCTATATAGAACAAGCGTAGACGTCACTTAGTGCAAGCTTAACATTTCGTAGCATGTCGTAAACTCTTTGAAGATTTTTCTTACGCCGTAGCACAAGCATACACTCTTCGTAGACTATTCGAAGTCGCTCAGTAGCTCTTAGAAGACTCCTCGTGGGGCAAGCGTAGACGTTTCGCACAGTAGGACTTTACCTAAGTCCATTTGTTAAAATGAAAGAAATTGAATTAAATTCGTAAAGCCCATTCGTAAACTTTTTATAGGTTTCTAGTTTCTGCCCGCGGCTACACACGTGTATTTTCGATAAGTAGCCTACTATCTAAGTTAAGCTTTGCTCGAAACGTGCGCCAAATTTCATCTTGATCTGTTCAGTAGTTTTGGAGATCCCTAGGTAACAAAAATTCAGATTTATATTAGATATATTAGATTTATAGAGAGAGAAACTTTCGATTTTATAATAGTAGTAGGTTTCTTCTTTCGTCTTAACGCAAGCGTATTGTAGCCAATTGGTAGATTAGCTAGCCCACTCGGAACTCTTTTGTAGACTCTTGACTCTACGGCAAATCGGATGATGAGATTCTTTATAGTTGGAATATTCATAACAAAGAGAATGTCCAATTTAAGAATCTATAGCCCCAATTTACTTAAATTTAAATTTAGATTAACATAATAAATGTTTGGTAAAGCTTGTTAAATGTAACTTTTTATTTAAAAAAGTGTACAAGATGTGATATATGTATTTTTATCTTGGTCACATTCAACGACTAGATTGGGTTGGATAGTGTAAAAGGAACTCAGCTTGGCTAACCTCCAGAGAGCATATCGTAGGTACGGATTTCATCCCCTCTATCTTTGGTTACCTAAGTACCTGTCTGTTTGCTGCAGTGGGCTTAATGGGGGGTGGTTCTAGTGGGAATTAGTAGTGAGAGTACATTGTACGTGTGTTCAAAAAGAATAGTTTCTATTTTCATGTATAGTTAGTTTCAACCCGCGGCTTCGCATGCGTTGGTTCTATGTAAGCGCTTAAAGGTTATTTCTTTCCCATGGGAACTGATTTATGGGATAAAAGTAACCATGTCTTATTCCAGGCTTAGAACTATCTGTATGGCAATATTTCAGCGTGATCCGTTCAGTAGTTTTGCCGTGAAGAAGTAACAAACATCCATCAAAACATCCAAACATCAAATCTCTAGGACAGTACAGACAGATCATAAAAAGTTATGCTTTCTATATTTTAAACTAGTTTATGCCCGCGGCTTCGCACGCGTTGGATCTATAAACGTTTAAAGGTGATTTCTATTCCATGGGAATGGGGGATATGGGATAAAAAGTAACATGATTAATTCCATTGTAGTAGTATGTTTAATTCCAGGATTAGAATTACCAGTACCTATGCAAAATTTCAGCCCGATGAAGAGGTAACAAACTTCCATCCATCCATTTATACATAATAATAATAATAATGCTGGACAATTCACACAGCATTATCCAGCCCCAAGCTAAGCAGAGCTTGTGTTATGCGTACTAGATAACTGATATACCTACTTAATCCAATTCACTACATAGATAGATTTTTTTTTTGTTTTACATAGAAAACACCCAGACCAACGGAACAAATTTCTGCAGATCATTCACAAATTGGTTCCGAGGCGGGAATCGAACCCGCAATCTCCTGCGTCGTCGCAGGCGGACCTTCGCCCGCTGCGCCACGGAGGTCGTCATACATACATCCAAACTTTCGCATTATAATATTTGTGTGATGAATTTTTAATATAAAGTCATTACAATATATACCTACCTAAGTTTGATGGAGATTTTCTAAATGTACCTACATTTAATAGCAGTATCGATCGGTTCCCTAAAAATAGTGATAAACATAATTTTAATACCAGAAATAAACATAAACTCGCTGTGCCCACAACTAGGCTACACAAAATTAATGTATCTTTTAAAGGGCAATGTATACGCTTCTATAACAAAACTCCTAGTGAGTTGCAAAAATTATCAGTAAATAAATTCAAACAAATTATAAAAACCTTGCTGTGCAAAAGGCTCACTATAAAATATCAGATTATCTAAAAGATAAAAAAGCTTGGGACGGGTTTTGCTCCAACTCGAAAAGTAACAACTAACAGGCTAAAGGTTTCTTCGTCGCTTCTTTACTTTAGTCTACATACAGAAGCGACAGAAATCAAAAATATCACTTTATTTCCGTGTCAGTGTTTAGTTTTACAATATGACCTTTTCTAAGTGTACATTTATTGTAAGTATTTATGGAAATAAAGAGTTTTTGATTTTGATTTTGATTTTGATACACGATACACCCGCCCGTCGTGAGTCTCTGGAACCACGTCCTGGTCCTGCACGTTGTTTCACGTTGTGGTTTGGAGAATCAATACTTTTGCACTTCACAAGTTTCACCAGCATCTTGGTAAAGTAGAGCGACGGTACAGTCAACGTCAAAATCGCTGAAATATTTCAACACGAAAACAAAAGATTTGGTGAAGTATTCCCTAAGTAGGTACGTTATTGACTTAGAAATTGTGATTAGATCTTGTAATATTTTTGTGCAAGTTTTTGATTATTAAAATTGATTATTATAAGTATGCATGACTGTGTTGTTTTCTTCGATAAAATTTTAAAAGGGAGTCAAACCAGTTTTCCTGATACTGATAAGTCTTAGGGGTAGCCAGACCTAAAAGGTTAGGAACCACTGCTCTAGGGGGACAAGTGGGAAAAAAAAGTAGGATCCCTTATTGCAATGGTGGGACAAATGAAACTTTTATTAAATTAAAAAATTATATTTGTCCTCCGGTTTGTATCGAGGTGATAGATCGAACAATTTAAAAAGAAAATATGTAGTTGGATCTGTTTCCTTTTTTGCTACACGGTGGGACCAATGAAACTTTCAAAAGGTGTATTTGGGTAAAGTCCGGCCGGATAGACGAGAGGGATAGGTGTGTACGTGCTTCAGCTTCAAAAAACCTTTCTTCTGAGCCCTGACATTCCGAACCTATCCTACCGTAATTCCATTTTGGCGTGGGATTATCGTAGATCCATATCCGCTAGGTACAAATAAATGGAACGTTTCAACGACGACGTGTCAATAGTATCTGAAAATCGCAGAAGATAGATTTTTTGATGCTGAGGCACGTATAACCACTGCTGCGACTAAACTCTGCGCTCATTAATCCAATACCGCTACCATACAGCAATAAAACGGGCATTCAAATATGAACTTAACTCGTAATGTTTAAAATAAAATTTTAGATACATTTTACAGTGACAAAATGGCTTCCCACAGGCTTCAAACGAGTGGTCCGCGAGCTGTCGTCGTCAATACAAAATCCATCTAAATGTTACGAGTTAAAGCCCACATCTAAATGCACAGTGCTGTGCTGCAGTGGTGCTTTTCAGGTGTGCGACAAACATAAGGACCATCCTTTATTTTTTTGATAAAGTTCATCAACTTTTGTCGGGGACTGTACCTATTGGAAGTATTGAAACCGCATCGGAAATGAAATAAAGTTTCGTGCATTTCTATTCCAGTGGCTTTTCATTTACTTTTCGCACAAATAGTTAGGACAGTCGGAAGTTACACACAGAAGGATTTTTTTGTATTTGCTCTCTCTGGCTCAGTCGCTGGCAAAATTGTCATGTTAGGTATCTACGTCCTCTCTAGTCATATGTTCCTACCTTATAAGTAAGTCGATAGATACATTTTAAAACTACGTGTTTACATCGACTTAATTATAACGTAATAATAGTTATTATTTATTTATTATTATTTATATTTATTTACTAACCAGCTCTCGGGTCACGCGTCGATTCGTCGCGTCGCGTCATCGCGTCGTTCGACCAGACGCTCCATTGAATTACTATTACGCTTACAACTCACTGAGACGCTCAGACATTTTTTTAAAAACCCGAAGAGCCTCGGTACCCCACGGACTCGACTCCAAGGGGAGTAAATGTGTAGGCTCTGTCAAGACCTGCATATTTGCGTTTCTTGAGATCCTCGGCCAAATCTGCCGCACCCGCCCTCACGGATGTCCACGTCCTAAACTTAATTAGGTACCTATTATTAATTTATTCTAACGCACTTGATGAAAACGGGCTGTGAATGCCTACCGGCCCCGTCCGGACAAAATAATTATTTAATTATGAATTAAATTAAAAAATTAGCAAGTGCGATATTTTGCATGTTTGGTAAGTAAGCCTTCCCGGCAATTATATTTATTCCGTTGAAATCGATAACCTAGAACCTCTGTGCGTGCTCTGTGGTTTATTCAACTTTAGCGAAAACCGCTTGATGGAAATTCAGTGAGGCCGCGGCAGCATCGACTGATAGGTAGACCATTCAAAAATGCACGCCGAGTGTATGACGTTGTGTGGAGGGGGCGTGCATTTTAATGGTTTATCTCTACCTACAAGCACAGTAGATATATATTTATCTACTGTGCTACAAGGTACTTGGGTACATAATATACGATTAGGTAATAGGTAAATAAACGCGATAAATACCCGTGATTAATTATAATAATGTGTTCTGATCGCGTAAGTTTAAAAAACTTTACGATTAGGTAAGTTAAGTATAGATAAACCATTCTAAAAAAAAAAAAAAAAAAATGACGAAACGCGGATGAGTTTGAGATTCAGAACAGATGTACCCTAACCCGCCTCAGTGCAGGGCAGAGGCGATTTTTATAATATTGTTCCAGGTCTTCTGCAAGAATGGCCTATTTTTTAACTCATCAAGCGTTCACACATTTCAAAGACACTTTAACATTAAAATTTATTTTTTTAAAACACTAAGATTGCAAACAGGCATGCGGCCCGAATGATGGTACCTAAGCGGTAGGTAGGACGTAGGTACTCAGAGGTCGCAGGAAATAAAACTTCGAAAGCAATCGCTACAAAACACCAATAAATAACGTTGATCCAGCAAATACTTACCTAAATAGAACGTCATTTTTATCCAGGAGTCAAACCGAGAACAAATAAAATTCAAGAACTTTCTGAAAACTCTTCCGATAGAATAGTTTTCCTACTGACTAGGTAGTTATATCTAGCGCAGAAAACCTTGGCATCTTCCATATTTTTGCATCCGAAGACGGGATCTAGGTATACCTAGGTATTATACCTACTTAAAACTTTAGCCGTCGTCGTCGCGTATACAAAATTTTAAAACCATGAACATTTCTGAAGATGCAATTTAGAAAAATGTTTAGTAACATAACTAGGGTTCTATGCTCCCGTATTCTTCGCAAGATTCACGATACAGTCAACAATTAACGGTTTCGTCGGGAAACTTTGACGTAAATGATAATAAAATTTCTGTCAAAAACGTCAAATAAATGTAAAAGTCCGATTATATTTTCATAGTGCACATGACTACATTTATACGTGTGATTCGTGTCCATCCCAAGATTGTCTGAAAGAGATCGCTCTTAGCAATAAGGCTAAGGCATTTGTAGTAGGTACTCTGTTATCTCTCTTTTCCTGTACCTATGTTCTTGGTGTTCAAAAAAGTATCTAAGTAAGTACCTTCCTGCCTATGGTAGTATCAGAAACCTGCAAGTTATGTTTGACTCCGATAATGAAATAAGGGCGCAAGTTGAAGAAGAAAGTCAACCAGAGTATTTATATTTACCCTCCCCCACCCCTTAATTTCACCCAAATGCCAAATAGCTTTGTCAACTTGTCATTCAATTTCGAACTTTATCCAAGCTGGGTTGGAGTTAATTTGATCTGCTGTTTGCGTTGGAAACTTAATTTGTGAGCTCCCAGTAAACATTTTGAATTCTCTTCATTTGCTCCGTCCTTCCTTCCCTCACAATAACTTTGGAGACACAAGGATGGAGGTGAAAGTACTTAACACTTTCGAACGATTACGAGTTCTTAGAAAGTTTTAAATTTGAGGTTCCTAGATGGGCGCCATTTTGCAAAACTCAAATCAACAGAATTACAAAATGGCGGCTAATCTACCTACGACCCGGAATAGGAACCCGTGATAAGTGAAGAAAACCTTTTCAGCCACGCGCATAGTTATTTGAATCGACTCTCCCTAAAAACATTTAAATTCTTTTCTGTCGTTTCTACTATCAAGCCCTCAAACGAGCCTTCATTAATTTAATTTGAACCATTCCGAGCTATTGTGTTGATTGCCGCCATTGCCTATTCAATGGCGTGGGTAATATCTTTCATTGAAGTAAAATGTGCGACTGTTTTATAAAGACCAAGAAGGGTAGGTAGGAAGTTTACCTTAATCTACCTTTGGTTTTCTAAGGTACCTTACCTACCACCTACCCACCATTTTTATACGACTCCTCAAAAAAGCAGTGTACCTAGATAGGTACTTATTGTTTGCAGCGACCTGCGTATACGAGGTTCTTTATTCCACCATATTTTTAGGGTTCAAAAAAAAGTTCAAAAAAGGAACCCTTTTGTCACTTTGCTCACCTTGTTGTCCGTCTGTCTGTCTGTCTGTAGACCCTCTGTTCTCAGGAACGCGTGAAGGTATCGAGTTGAAATTAACCATCAAATCAATGTATCAGATAAGTACTGAAGTCCATAACCTCTTGAAGCCTCGATATAAATAACTCTTCTAGGTCAACGCAATCAAAAATTACAGCCATTTATAGGTATCCGATTATTTTGAAATTTTCAAGGGAATCACAGGCACACACAACCTATAGGTACTTCCCGTAGACCTAAAATTATGAAAGGGAAAAATCCGAAAACCGTAGGTATTTGTAGTTTAACAAAAAAACTTTTTGATTCTCTCCCTGGACCAAAATATAACTACAGTGTACCTACTTCCCCTTGACCTACAATCATGATATTTGGCAAGAAACAAGGTCTAACAACTAAATGGAACCCTTAGTGCACGGTACGACTCGCACTTGACGTTTTATGTAGATGTCGGAACATTTGAATGTGTTATGGTTATACTTAATCCCGACACATCATCCCGAGGCATCTACCTAAGAAGTACCTACCTATGCCGCTTTTAATAATTTTGGTACAATCAGTGTTTGATAGATAATGCAAGAGTGCGTCTAAAAAGAACACGTTTTTTCAAAAATATATTCGTTGTAAAAAAAAATCGTACGTCACAAGTTGATCCCCTCGGGGTCCAGAATCACCCTCTGTTGGCTTCGTACACATGTTACGTGGCACCCTGTAGATCCCTCTACCACCTCTCTTTACAGGTAGGCGTAGGTTATGTTACCAACATGCCATCCTACTTACAACACTTCCGGAAAATGGTTACAAATCTACATCCGGCTGCCCTGGCACTTCCGGTCAGGATTGAAAAGTTTTTCGCTAGGCTAGGAATAGAACCATCATCGCTAATAGCTTACCTACCTACTACGAAAGAGTTAACAGTACAAATCCCTACTGAAAACCAGATTAAGGTAGGTACTCTATATTTTGCCCTACTATCAACACAAGTCAGTTAACTTTGACGGTTAGTTAGCATCGATCGAGATTTTTCTAGCAAGAAATATTCACAGTAGCAGCCCGGAGTCAGGAAGTTGGCGGTGGTACACCTCCGTATACTTCGGAAAGCACGTTAACCGCTTGACCTCTCTCCGATCGTGTGGGCCTTCCGTCCCATCGGATAATGAGAGTGAGGGAATAGAGAATGAACCTGTGTTTGCGCACACACTTGTGCACTACAATATGTCCAGCGCATCTGAATCTTCTCCGATGACACTGGCCGCCGTGGTTGAAATTCGGCTAGGAGGACATTATTACACCTCACAAAATTATAGAAACCCTTACTTCACAAGCTTTTATGTAAGTGGGGCTAGGTACGTGCTCTACATAGAAAAAGATACTCTAAAATAGTGAAATATTGCAGTTACCTAGGTGCTTACCTAACACATGAAATATAGCTCATCTTATGTAGGTAAGACTTAGTTTTGCAGAATAACGTATCGGCCCTAGCCGTAATAAACATGTAATTACATCCATAAACTAACTTTACGATGTCTGAAAATGTTGCCAGCTACCTGCCAACAGTCCCTACCAAAGAGCAGTTTCTTGGTGGAACCGAATGAACATATATATTAAACAAAACAAACTAGCAGAAGAAACCAGCTTAAGGTTTCGGTTTTGCACTGGCATTGCATAAGCATTGGCAGCAAATTCACATAATTATTTTTAGGATATAATAGATCCAGATTAAAATGTTTTCCTAACAAATTTATAAACATTTCTGGCAAAAGGTTTCATTTCTTTGTTTTTAAAATTACAAAACATACCGGTACTGAAACCAACTTTCTCCACAATTTTTGTAGCTCACGTGACGAATTGGGTAATGTAGATAGGAGATGGCAACCCAGCAAAGAATTACCTACGCGTCAAGATCAAATTCGAGAGGTCGTAAAGAGTCCATTGTTTTGTTTTATGCCCTCGGTAATTACTTCGAATATGGTTTAATTACTATTACCAGTAAATTGCAGGATCTTATTGCGAAGGGCGAGAATCGATAAGGGAGAATGATAGTGATAATACCCTCCTAGCCGAATTTCGGCCACGGCGGCCAGTCTCATCGAGAGACTAGCCAGGTGCGCAGGATGTATTATAGTGCACAAGTGTGTGCGCAAACACAGGCGCACTTTCTACACCCTCGCTCTCATAATCCGATGGGACGACAGGCCGACACGACCGGGGAGAGGTCAGGCGCAGGACCAACGGCTTAACGTGCTTTCGTGATGCACGGGGGTGTAACACCACCTACATCCTGACTCCGGGCTGCTTTTGTGACTTTTTGTGCTCAAAAAACATCAATAACAACAATTGGCCGACCCGGGATTTGAACCCGGGACCTCATAATCAGCGGTTGAACAAACTGACCGCTAGACCAACGAGGCAGTCAGAGGAGAAAAATCGTAGGTAGGTACCAGGAGCTTATTCTCTTAGCTAGTAAGCTAGGAGAATAAGCGCCTGCAGAGCGTTCCTAAGCAAATCTAGGGCCTACCTGCAGAGAGAACGGAAGCTGGAGCGTCCGAAAAAACCTGGAGATCGAAGAGCTAGTGAACCAACCCAACATCATCGGCGAAGCAAAGGCACATCGACTCCGCTGGCTCGGCCGCTAGGATGGGTGAGGTCTACAACGCTTGTCTCAGCAGCCATGTCTGCCAACGACCGTGGTACCGATGGAACCATGTGCTGGAAGCTCGAGCTCCAAGCGGAGGACTGGCGGGAAACTAACTGCCCACGACATGGAGAAAATAGCGACTTCTCTTAACGGTACACACTTCGGGTCTCTGAGCTATAGGTAAGCATATAAATAAATAAATAAATAATGCTGGACAATTCACACAGCATTATCTAGCCCCGAGCTAAGCAGAGCTTGTGTTATGGGTACTAGATAACTGATATACTTAATACAATAAGTACACTACATAGAAAGATTTTTTTTTTATTATACATGGAAAACACCCAGACCAACGGAACAAATTTCTGCAGATCGTACACAAATTTGTTCCGAGGCGGGAATCGAACCCGCAACCTCCTGCGTCACAGGCGGACCTTCGCCCGCTGCGCCACGGACGACGAAATATACAGAAATATACCTACAGGGTTATTGTAATTCACTGACACTATGTTAACTGCAGGTTCTGCCTACCAGCATGAACACATCCGTGAAGACGCCAGGTCTCAATTCTTAAAATCAGTGGAAAGGGAATCATATTAGTATGTACCCCCTCCATTCAAAAATTGTTCCTTATAGGGTTTTTCTTTGAAACTAAACCTAAAAATGGCTCTGTCCTGAGTTATCAGTGGGTGTGTGTGTGTTCGGCTGTCTCCCAGCCAGCCTAATGCCACTTAAATCATCTTACGTAGATGTAAAATAAGGCCAGTCAAAGGAGATCGATATTTAATAATTAATTAGGTTTCGGAGATTATTTTGTATGCGAGATTTACAAAAAAAAAATAAGAATGAAGAGACCTGGCGTTTTCACTAACGTGTTCGTGATGATGGGCAGAACCTGCAGTTCACGTAGTGTCAGTGATTATGATTAACCAAAAACCCTGTATATAGTACCTACTAGCTACTGGGAGGTAAATCTTCGTTGTACGAATCAACATTCAGAGATCCAAGAGAAGTCCGATTATTTTTAGTCAAAAAGCTATAAATAAGTAAATAATGCTCGACAATTCACACAGCATCGTCTAGCCCCAAGGCAAGCAGCTAGCGCTTGTGATAATAATGGGCACTAGATAACTGATACATGGCTACACATTACACACATAGACATTTTTTAGTATACTATAAAACAGCCAGACCACCCGGAACAAATATCTGCAGAATATAAAATTATGGGCCCGGGCGGGAATCGAACCCGCAACCTCCTGCTTCAGGCGGACCTTCACCCACTAAGACGTCATCTAATTAATATAGGGTGTTTTGCAATTAGGTATTAAATGTGGTAGCAGGTAAATGACCCCCTTCAGTATTGTGCACTAATTTGACTAACACCCTGTATACCAACGCGTTACTGTTTCATGCCTCTGCCGATGGTAGAAACTCTCAGGTATCACTAAAGTCATTTACAACGGGATTACCATGATCATGGCGCATGAAACTGCGCCGAAATATTGGAAAGCTAAGCTCAAAACTCAAATCATGGTAAATATCCCGATAAAAATGACTTTAGTCATACATAACATAACGATGGATTTAAAAGTTTTCAGGTTTCATTTTTGATTTAACTCGCGCGTCGCGCGGGCATTCTAATATAATTCTGGTTTTTTGTATTTTCTGCGTTCAACAGGAAGGTAATGTGTTGGTATTTTTGCGACAATTCTAAGTCATATTAACCTATGCTAAGAAACTCCGAATCAATTATCGTTTTGGAGTCTTTGACATGTAAAAGATTTATTATTAAAATGAACATAATGTACATAACGCTCCAAAACGACGATTGAATCTAAATTTGTGTGTAATGGTCGCAACACAAACTAGAAACAATCCTCGTAGAAAAAAAAAAAGTAAAAAGTTTTTATTTTATTTTGCGCTTGATTGGTGACGACCCGCCTTTAATTATAGGTAGGTACTCAAATCATAAAACATAAATAGAATAATTACAAATATTTAATGACAGAATAAATTTTACAATAGTCTTAACTACCTACATTAAATATTACACAATTCAAAAACTCTAGTACTTTTTTACTATCTAATAAAAATTTTGTTACAGTTGTGCATTATTTTACAATTTACATGTAAGTTCCTTACATTACCTACGTAATATTTGTAACAATGATATTTTTATAAATACTATTCTACTTTATTAAAGACCGTTGGATCCATCACGGTTGAAATATATCTACAATTTTGTAATCCAGAGAAAATATTAAACCAGAGAAAAATAGAAACACTTTTTAATAAAATGTGCTCGCTTTTCAACAAAATGTGACCGCCGCCGGCCGGTTTCTCCAACGCAGATTAAACTAAGTAATCAATGGTCAAATCTCTTGTCTGAAGAGACAGCAGAATTTGGCTATCGTATAGTGCTTATAACTTCTAACAAGCAAGGGCCAATACAACCCGGCTCTCACAAAAACAAGAGTAGATAATAAAAAGGTTTTCTAGACCTTCGTCATCGTCGGCCACATTGCATCAGGTGAGATGGTGGTTAAAAAAGGTCCATTGATTATAAAAACAAAACGTAGGTTGGATTTTAAAGAAAGACTGGTTAACTAACCAGTCTGTCAAATCATAGAGCAACTGATAAACTTTCGAGAAACGGCTCTTTGTGGACAATCAACATTTTTATTTTACTGTACCTTTACAGGCTTATGGTAATTCACTGACACTGCGTGCCGTTTTGCCTATCATCAGAAACACGTTCGTGAAGACGCCAGGTTTTAAATCCTGAAATTTTAAATCACTTCCCATACAAAATGTAAAAACAAATTTGCCCAGAATCCAATGCATTACAAAAGACCAATGTCGCACTCCAGCACCCACTGATAATTCAGGGTAGCCCCTCTAATGAACGATTATTGAACGGAGGGGGGTACCTTCCTCCCAATGATATTATAATACCAAGTTTAAGAATTAAGACCTGGCGACTTCACGAATGTGTTCGTGATGATGGGAACAGAACCGGCAGTTTACGCAGTGTCAGTGAAATAACAATAACCCTGTATAAATGAATTTATTTGGCAACTCTTCTTTCATTGCACTGGGCTTTGAAGGGGTGATTTCATTTCATTTCAAGCTGAGCCCGGAGTACCGTTTGACGACCGCATTATGATGTTATAATGATATGAGATGTATGACGTCAAATTTTTCTATGGGATTTGGTAAAGCGCCTCTAAAGTACGAACAGGGAACTACGCAAATCCCATACAAAAAAAACATACATACAGCCCAACATAGAACCTCCTCCTTGTATGAATTTTTGAAGACTGTTAAAAATGAGACGATAACGTCTCGTTACTGTCGTCTAACCGAACTCGGCTCTCTTAGAAAATATGCTTAGTAAATAATAACTTATTATTGCAAACTAGAGTGTAACGCCATTGTAAATTATTTTAGCCCAGAATAGTAATTTTTTAATGATTATGGCAAATTAATAAATCTAATGAAAACTACTTGCAACACCCCTTGATTTAGCTTAAAGTCTCCACCACATTGCCGCGATTTTGAAGCTGGGGCAGGCAGTAGACAGTGTTTTGCGGCGGGGGAGGCGACACAAGACACGCTTTAAAATCGCGGCTGTGGGGTAGAGGCTTAAATTGAGTTAAAGCCTCCACCACACATCCGCGATTTTGAAGCGCGTCTTGTGTCGCCTCCTCCTGTGTCGTGTCCCGCGATTTGTTGCGATTTTATTGCGCGATTCCTTACACACAACTGCGTTTTGTAAGCGCGATTTCTAGAAGCCGCGCGCTACCGCCGCCGCCCAAAACGCAAGACGCAACTGTGTGCAAGATATCATGCGTCAGACAACTTCTATCGCGTCGATAAAATCACAGCAGTAATCAAAATCGTATGCGTCTTAGTACAAAATGTACTGCAAACAAATATCGCAACAAATCTCGACACAAGACGCGCTTCAAAACCGCGGCTGTGCGGTGAAGGCTTTAAACTACCTTCAGTAATAAATCAGCTACGTTTAACGTCAACATAAATATCTTATTTAAAACCTAACTACCTATAAAAACTGTATAAAAATCTAGCTATACTACGTTAATAACTAGACAACTATTAGAAACAAAATTTTACAAGAACGTAGTGGGAGCTTCTTGCTGTCGTTCGCATTCGAAAGTGATAACGTTTTGATTTATTTTAATGTATGCTGGACAATCCACACAACATTAATTATCTATCGTATTATTTCTCTTCTTTTTGACTTTAATTAAATTGAGTTAATTTAAAGTACCTACAATACGTACTTACATTATGTAAACATTGTGTTCTGTAAGTAAAACAAATATGACGTGTTATTCTTGAAATGAACGAAATAAATGATTATTGATGATTATTCATTATCTAGCCCCAAAGTAAGCCGAGCTTGTTGTGGGTACTAGATCACCGATTTATTTTTAACCCTCGATGCAAACAGCCTCGCTGTTCATTATGAATATAAGCGCCGCTTACTAAGCGGATTGACTACGAATCTAGCGTGTTGGAAAAACACCAACATTTCGTCCCTTAACGAGTGACTTCATCAGGGTGAGTGCGGTTCGTAGCTAACCCGCTAACATTCATAATGAATTCGTCAAACTACGAAAGTGTTTATAGTAAAACAGCCTCTCGTTTCGTGTTGGCGCGAAATTCAACTGGTTTTCAATTTGCGGCAAATTACTTTTGCGGTAGTTTTATTCCTAGTTGAACCCAGAAAAGTTTAATACCCATAAAAAAATGAATCTCGCACCAACACGAAACGATCAACCTTTACGTTCTCACTTCCGAATATCGAAATAAAAGTCGCACATTCTCACTCGACACTAAGTTTACAAAAGTAGTGTTAACAAACGAGAGCTGACACCATTTGGTTAGCTTGTAAACAAGGGTTAAAATTAAACATCTAAATCAGGGATTTTGGTTACGTATTCGTAATTCGTACGAATGTGAGTCCGCGTTGGACTTTATGACCCTAAGTTCATAAGATCCAACGCCTATCAGGACTTTTAGCGAAATACACTGCTTAGTATTAAATCTACAATATTATGTACATTTTCTCCTTTGTCACACTCGTGTGAGACGGAGGCTAAGCGCTTGATCAATATAATAGACAAACATAACATTTTATCTAGTCAAAAAATCCCATGACTTAGCGAAAGCTAATGCCAAGTGCTATTTAGAAGTCACTTAATATAAAATAAAACCTAGTTTAATTTCCACGAAAGCGTCAGAGCCCATTGAGACAAAAAAATCACCCAATTTCTCGTCAAGAAAAAATTATATGTAAATAATGTGAAAACGAGCTTATTTCTTACCTATGTCCGCTTTAGAGACTTCTATGCAAACAAAACATACCCCGAGATCGAGAACTACGCAAATCCCATACAAAAATGACACGTCACGATCCTGCCTCGATGGTATAGTCAACCGGACTCGGCCCTCTGTTATTAAATTCAATCATTTATTGACAGATTTGTATGAGGAAACCCTTTTTAATAGTAAGGGGAAACTATTTCAAATGTTTGGTAAATGAGCCCTTAGTTGTCGTAAATAGAGCTTAGTTTATCTTAATTGAAATATTTCAACGCGTCAAGATTATTAAATAATATCTAAGTCATAAAATAAAATTACATAAATGCCCATTTTAAAATATCCGCCAGTTTATGCTATTTGTTCATAACAAAAACAATCTAATTTAATATGTGATGTAAGTATATAAACATAGAACGTAGAGTAGTAAATTGAACATTTAAAACTAGAAAAAATCTATGGTACCTATGGATAGATAGACAGATTCCTAGGATTAGAGATTAAAATTAATGAAATCATAGTAAAATATTTTAAGATAAGATTTTAATGTGCCCCAATTCGGAATCCATCAATCATAAATATTAAAACTATCGGCCTTATTAATAATCAAATTTGAAGCTTAATTTAGCTTTATCTTTGATTAAGTCTAGCTTTACATTTTAGACAAGATTTTATCTAAAGAAAGCTCCAAAGGACCCTAAACCAAAGTTTCAACTACTTTCTAATATTAAATTTAAAATAGATAAATTATTTATTCCAATAAAACTACAGGACTACAATAACCATTGGAAGAACGATTTGGCAAAGGGAGTTCTTTTACGCTTTATAGGTTTTTAAATTTCTAAGCTCAGTCAAAGGAAGATATTTGAGTCCATTGTTAAGATTTAGGAGTGAAAATTGTAAATTTATTTACAGGATCGAAAATTTACCAAAAATTTCTTTTAAATTTACATATTTTGAAAACATTGTGGTACTTATGAACACTAAAATGTCTCGCACTCTCACCGCATCAATAACCATGGTGAATAAAACGTCATAATTATGCAAAAATGTACAAAATTTTACATAATAATGATGGAAAATTACTTTTAGTTAATAATTTGTGCAAATGACAGATTCCATTTTACAGTTTTTTACATACTTGGAGAAAAATTTCTTAGATTTTTTAAATTGTAACACAATTATACACCCTAATGTTTTTGACAAGAGACTCAAACTGAAAATAAATTGAATATTTACAAATTGATAGTATTCAAGCGTTTTAATACGTTGGTGCTTAGCTTACGATTATAGCAATTTTCGAAGAAAGAGGTCCAATGAGTGTGATTACGACTTTTATTTCTTACTTTCCTTAATTTAACAATAAGAAGGTAGTTATTTACTTTCGTTTAAGGCGATTATCCAATAACTTTATCTAAATGGACACCAAAATTCAACTCGGCAATGTTTTAATGATATTGCGGCATGTATGAGTCCTTTCTTTAAGGCATTTAGTTATTTATGTTCTATCACTTTCATCTCAGTCTATTTATAATAAATGCTTAAACCAGAGAATACCAAACTATCCAATCATGTATAATATATTCTACATAAATCTATCTTGTTGGCTAGAGGCTGTCAGCCATGTTGTAAAATCTTTATTGGCCTGACATAAAGCTAGCCTTTCCCAAAGGTGCGTCTGACAATATTAAAATGATACCAAATATGCCAATGATCAATCTATTGTATGATCGAGCATTGATCACAATTGAATGAATATTTTGATACAAGTTGACATACAATGGTCTAGCTTTTGTTTAGGGTAACCCATGTCCTGTATGAAATTAAATAGACCGGAAAAACTATCTATTTCAATGGTATCACTTCGCTCGCCCGCTTCATTTACGCTGTCTTTGTGACAGCGGAAATCCGCGGAATCCGCGTCGCATTGAATGAAAGTTTGAACTTATCCACAGTGCGAGCAGAGGCAATGTTTTGATGCTGGATTTGGTGGTCAGCCGACGGTCAGCGCGTACGCGTGTGGCAATTCAACACCGTGTGCGCGTAGAAAATTTATGAGCGCTGTACCCGTTTCTATCTTTCATTTTAATCATTGATATAGCTACTCTCTGCGGTATTAGTTTAATTACTGAAACCTGGCGCGATCCTCTTTTGTTTTTTGTATACCTACTGGAGGCCTACTTTCATTACGAAATTTCGTTTTGTACTCTAATCGAACGAAAACGAAAATTTCGTACGAAGCTAATCTGTTTTTTCACTTTGGAATGATGATAGTAAGTATATTTTTTATTCTACTTGACACTGAAATTTTTGTTCTTACAATGATTTATATTTAAAAATGTATTAGTCATGAAATTTAGTCCGAAAACAGTCATCCCGAGTCACTGAGAGTAGCTATACTTCGCAACTGCGGATGAAAAGAACTAAAGTAAGCGTTTAACGCATTTAACGATGCTGACTGGAGGTCAGCGTCGTTAAATGTATGAAAAAACAATAAAAAATCGCGCCATCTTTTAAAAATTTACCTATACTCAACGACGGTTAGACCAAGCGACGTCAGCGCTAACCATCGAGCACCAAATCCAGCCTAAACACCAAATACTCAAACGCAACTCTGATTTAAGCGCGTCTCGAATGACGAATTTTTGACAGAATTTCACGGAAAACTGTCAAAAAACCGCAACTTGAGAGCTGCTTCAGTTGCGTTTGAGTATTCAGGGGTTAAAAACTGTGCCGTTAGTTTTTCAAGTGTAAGCCAAGCAAGCACCAACATACTAAAACATCTAAAACCAATAGCGCGTATGTTACATAAAGAACTCCCTATTCTCGTGTGGTGGTCATGTGTGCCTCGAGTTGATGTTGTTTCCTGTCGGGCTGTTGGGCATGTCCATAATGGTGATCTCTATCACTCGCAGCCCTCGGAGGATTGGGTCCGTTATGTGAATACCTCTCGGGTTGTACACTCGCTCGTTCTGTGTTGCTATGAATTTTGACACTTTTCTGAGGTGCTGGAAAGGAGATGGGTAGGTTAGTATTTTTGGGGATACCAGATAAAAATTATACAGACTTTTAAGTTACGTGTTTGTTCGAATAATATACTTATTTATACATCTATCTGATAATAGGGTAGTTGTCCTGGGTAAAAAAAAATATTATTCTATTTAGTCCGTCAGTTAGATTATCAAAAGATATTGGACACTTATTTTTCTTGTCAATCAAACAAAAATTAAAAAAATTAAGCACTTGGAATAAAATTGTTTACTCATTACAGTTCCTCATTCATATGTACTGTACTGCATTCTATTGAATGAATTGATAAGTATGGAACCTTCTACAACAAGGATAAATGTGAAAGTTGAGTCATAAAATGCATGTATCACCCACGCATGCATATTTGATTTAGACCTAAGTTCAAGGTTAGGTAATTAATGGTTGCTTTGCATGTTTCTTTAGCTGGGTTTCCACTGGAAATGGAGAAAGACATTTGAACTCTCAAGAGTAAACTGCATAGGTACCTACTTGTATTTCCACCAACAAATAGTTGGTCGGAATGGAGCGACCGAGCAGAAAGCGTTGAAATTAACTCCTCCACTCACTCATCTCTCATTTCCCAGTCATTATCATTACCCTTTTACGAGGAAACCCGGCTTTATAGCGTTATTGCCGTGGCAAGAATCGATCCTTCCAACTCAATCTGTGGATGTCATAAGAGCCGACTAAAGAAGCCTACTAGCGGAAGAGAAGCAACTACACTTCTGTATTAACTACCTTCACTGCGATCACCAGTTGTCGGGAGTCGGTGGATGTAGGCTCAGAACCGCCATTTGTGGCGTCGTAAGGTACATACATAGCTCATTAGAACCACCTGCCACCGGGCCCGTACCGCTTGGCTTCATGTGGTTTGTATTCCATAAATGGAGTTCTATGGATAGGTATGCGCACCTAAGCGCATCACATCAGCTCCGGTCCACGCGCGAACGGCGAGTGGACCGCTCGCCGTGGACGCGTGGACGGCGCGTGGACTACTCTGTGATAACTCTCTGCTTGCATGGTTGCCTTGCGTTGACGCTCATTGCCAACGTTTACGAAGACGAGGTTCACTGGTTGACCACGCGACGTCCGCACGAGGCTAGGCGGTGCGGGTCGGGTGCCGGGTGGCTCCAATGAGATATGACCTGTATGGTCCCATGGGCGTTTGTGGGTTGATGATTACCAACGGAAGGCTTTTATACAAAATGATTAGTTACCTTTTCATAATGTGTCTCCGTGCAAATATAAATGAAATAGGCTGTTAGACACGCAAGGCACCCCTCGCAGTATGTACTACAGTCCGCTGTTTCCGCCATTTCAAAATGTTCATTTAATCTTTCCATTGTGTATTCAAAAGTTTGTCTGTCTATCTGTAAAATAATAAAACATTATTATATTACTGATGTTTTTTAGTACTTATTCAGTTGCAAATGTGTGCAAAACCTAGCTAGGGTAACCAACTTCTTGTTTTGGTAAGTATGGTCCCAGAAATTGTTAGATTGGATATATAAAGAATTTATTTGCTCCTGCAAAACACAGCACAAAGGTAGGTCACAGTGAAAAGGTACATCAATTAAAAAGAAAGTGAAGACAGGGACAACAGGAGACCAAATAATTGGGTTGTTTTGAAAAAACTTAAAACTGACTTCAAAAAATAAATATAAATAATGCTGGACAATCCACACAGCACCATCTAGCCCCAAAGTAAGCTACTCAAAGCTTGTGTTATGGGTACTAGATAACTGATATATTTAACCCTAGAACACTACTAGGGGTGCTGGAGCACCCCAGCAGTATTTGTTTTACAAATAACTTTTTTTATTTTAAATTGACAGGTTTATGCTCCCGCGTATTTTACTATAAAGTCACCTGCTCCTGATTGGTCAGTAACGCGGCAACGGCCGTACAGTGTGGACGTGTGGACGTGTGTTGTGGGGTGCCCTATCACCCCAGTGTAGGAAAATTGTAAGTATTTTTTATAGTTTTACATTATGTTTTTCTTATGTTTATGGCATTGTTTTGTATTTTTATTTGATGTTGAATCATGAAATACTGTTACCATAATATATGTACAATCGGTGGCCTTATTACTGTGAGCGATCTCTTCCAGGCAACCTTAGAATTTAGTTGAATTAATATTTTGATTGATTTGTTTGTAGATGGCTGCTGGCAGAGGATTAGGAGAGGAGGATGGTGTGGGGATAAACTCCTGGGTCCTTTTCAAATGTTCGAAGGCAAATAATAAGCCAGACATAAAATTTCGCCGCACTTTTTTAAAAAAATTGGGCTATGAGCTCATCAACGAACATTTGGAAGAACGTCTGCAAAAGCCAACTTTGAGGAGGGATATACGAGAACTGGTTTCCGGGATCCTAAAAAACCCATGCTCGATCAAAGATCAACTATTGGACAGCACACCCAGGGACGTTGTGGTTTCTGTCCAAGAAATAAAGACCGCAAGTCAAAGACTAATGCAACAAGTGCAAAATTCCAATTTGCTTGGAACACCAAATGAAAGTATGCCAAAAGTGCTCAAATTAATTAGAATAGCTAGATTTTAAGGTTGATTTGTGATCTCAGTTCCTAATTAGTACTAATAAAAAATATATTTTTAATACCTGTTATTATTTCAAAAAAATATACTACATTAAACTTTGGGGTTCTCCAGCACCCCATGTAGCAAAATCAGTCTGGTAAAAACAGTGTAGGGATCCAGGGTTAATACATTATATAGGTACATAGATAGATAAAGTTTTTTAAACTTACGCGATCAGAACACATTATTATAATTATTCACGGGTATTTATCGCGTTTATTTACCTATTTTTCCCGACGTTTCAACAGGTTTACACTCTAAGACTGTTGAAACGTCGGGAAAAATAGGTAAATAAACGCGATAAATAGCCGTGAATAATTATAACAACCTAGATAGATGTTTTTTTATTATACATAGAAAAAGCTCAAACCAATGGAACAAATTTCTGCAGATCGTACATAAATTTGTTCCAAGGCGGGAATCGAACCCGCAACCTCTTGCGCCGCAGGCGGACTCTCGCCTGCTGCGCCACTGAGGTTGTCAAATCATGGGTCCACCTCGGGACTATTTGCACCAAACACATCCAAATCGGTCCATAACAGACGAAGATACACAAACCACCTCCTTTTTCGAAGTTGATTAAAAAATAACTGACAAAAGATCTGTTAACTGATGAAGCCAATGATGTTTTGATATTCTACCTTAGATGAATGAAACTATCCATAAACATGTAAATATTCTAGCTTGATAGTGTTATCAATGAAAATAGATAGACAGCTTGAGTTTTGGTATCACCTATATTCTTATCTAAAGCATGTTCCAAGTGATGGAAGTCTCAACATTTAGATAGTGATCAGAAAAATCAATTTTATTAAATTCTGGCAATCGACACAGCATCATATAGCCCCAAGCTCATTTATTTCACACTAAATGCTTACCAACTTCCTTTTAGTACTAATGATGAGATGTTTAAGTTTTGCACTTGTCTACATTCTTAATTATGAATATTCCTTCCTCTGAACACAATATCACCTGATGGAAAGTTACAGGTGTCTTCTAGATCTTCGTGATAGTCATACCCATACTCATTTATACATAGTATATACATAGTCGGCCATAAATCATGAATTTCTAGAAGACAACGATTCACTCATGTCTTAAAGAGATAGATAGATAGAAAATACTGCAAAAAGACATGTTTTGAATAGAGGAAGTATAAAGGAGGACATTGGGTGGTTAGATTAGAAGCCCCCCACCCGACACGCAAAAAGGGCCCACCTGTGGTCTAGTTGTAGGTAGATGTAGTATAAGCGCCTTATGGCATTGAGCAAAGAGATCCCAATTTAATGCAGATTATAAAAAAAAACAGAATTAAGTCAGTGATGTTGAATTGATCATTAATTTTCTGGGTCAGTCAGCAAGTCTACCTTTTCTTAGTTATTGCAGGTGGCTTCTTTCACCACATTCAACCACCAACACAATTACCATAATTTTTATCACCACCAATGAAACAAAATTTCTCAGGCTTAATTCCTTGTAATCGCTACATATCTGTGATTGCCACTATGTAAGGAACAATGACAACACGACGGCACTAGTGAGCGGAACGAGCCCCGACTATTTTGGAAACTTTAGCGGCTATAATAACATGAATAGAGGAAGATCTTGGGTCATCTTGATGTCATACAAACATGAGGTCAACACATTCTATGAACTCGGCTATGAGACATAGGTATTGGTACGTTACACTTACTCTGTTTTCTAATTCCGGGGGAAATCTCGTCTGGAACTTCACGGCAGTGCCCTCTGAGTAGTCTCTCTGAATGAATATCTTTATTCCTTGTTGAGTCGGGGTCTGCTGACTGCCTGGCGTATTCGGGCCAGAGGGAATACGATTGTTAGCCATTGTCTTTAATCACAGTTGTCTCAATGGTTGTGTGAGAATCTAACACGCTGTGTTATGGAAATATCATGCTTTGCAATAGATAAACAATGGTGGGAGTGGCAAACACCTTTTCTCTACGATTTCGCGAATTTTTTTTTTTTTTTTTTTTTTTTTTAAATGGCAATTTTATTCCTCTTTTGGGTTTGAGGAAACTTTTGCCAACTTCACGTACTAGTTCACGGATCAAGTGATGTGAAAAAAAAACAAAATGAAAACTAACTCGACTGGGTTATATCAGTAGGCAGATAGGTAATTATATTACAAATGTACAAAACTAAGACGACTAAACAAAAATGAACAAAACAAAACATTAATACAATGATTTTCAAAAATAATAATGAAACGCACTACATAACACGCTACAGCTTAATATCATGAATAGTCAAATATTTAATCAATGCACTAGTAGTTTCTTTATTAGTAAGGGAAAGGAGAGATGATAAATTAGAAGGAAGAGGAGCTTTATAATCAACTAAGAGGTCATACAAAGAAGGAGATAAGTATAAAGGACAGCAGAACATAAGATGAGCAATAGTTCCTTCATCCAAACCACACTCACAGATGGATGAGTCCCTTACTCTTATTTTGCGTAAATGAACAGGTGAAGAGCAATGACCAATTCTCATTCTGGACAATGTTGATGTGATTTGTTTCGAAGTTTTTAATTTTGCGTACCAAGGCCGAAAAGCTATGAACGGTTGAATCTGATACAAGTGATTACCTTTATATCTACTAGAACTTGTCCAATACGAATTCCATGCCTTTTCTAAATCCTGCTTGGCAATAGAAACAATATCATGAGGGTAGCTTGAAAATTGACTCATATCGCCATGTAAAACAGCTGATCTAGCCAAAAAATCAACTGTTTCATTTCCTTCAATTCCTCTGTGCCCAGGGATCCAAGCCAGAGTAACTTTTAAATTGTCATCGTGACAAAGTCTAAGCAAGTGCTTTGTGAGCAAAGAAATAGGGCAAGTTATTACTGTTTTACCAAAAGGGTTTGTAAGCAATAGTTGAAGACTACTTTTAGAATCTGTAAAAACTACAGAATCCGGCAGTTTATTATCTCTAATAAATTTAATACATTCTAAGAGGGCCAAGCTTTCACCCGAAAAATTTGAACTATAATGAGGATACTTAAACAGGCGAGAAATGTTAGAATTCATATGCAGAAACGCTGCACCTACAGAACTATTTAAGTCTAATTTTGAAGCATCCGTAAAGAAAATGTCAGAATTAGGCCAGACATCATCAACTATTTCATATAATTTTAAATTAGGGTGTAAAGTATTTTTGTCGATTCCCAGGGATATCCTAACATCAGGTTGAAAGATTTTAGACGGATAATCGTACAAAAATAATGGGTGAATTGGAAATCTTTCCACCTTATACCTAATCGAGATGAATTTTCTATAGCTTATAATTAAAGGAGGTAAATCCTTATGTTTCCAATAAGCATTGGTTCGCGTGTAAGAATTTAATAATTGTAATTTGGGGAACAGGGGGTGATTTTCAAACATGCATATTTTAAAAATAAACCTGTCAGCAAGATACTGACGTCTAAGCCTAAGAGGAGGATCAGCACTCTCAACTTGAAGAGCATTAGTAGGAGAAGATTTCATAGCACCTATCACAACTCGAAGCGCTTTCAATTGGCATACATCCAATTTCTTCAATTCCTTTTTACTACCAGGAACAAGCAAGAATGAACCAAAATCAAAATGGCTCCTGACAACTGCGTTATACAGAATTCTTAAGGAATAGGGATGCGCACCCCACCAAACGCCAGCTAGACAACGCATAACATTGATCCCTTGTTCGCTTTTTCCTAAAATCTGTTTTGTGTGAGCTATACCATTTAATTTTGAGTCAAATATTTTTCCAAGAAATTTTACTTCATTAAGAACTGGAATAACAATATTATTACAGGTTATGTTAATAGTAGGCATTAGTCTCCGACGAGAAAAAATACAAATAGAGCTTTTAGACGCAGAAAGAGCGAGGTTATGAGTGTCCAACCACTCAGAAAGAATGGTAATACCTTGTTCTACTTTATTGGCAGCTAGGATCACAGATGAGTCAGCAGCATAAATAAGTAAATCGTCTGCATACTGAAGAATTCTGCAAACTGATGTGACAGGACTTTCAATTCCAGCAGTATAAACATCATACAAAAGCGGACTAAGAACCGATCCCTGAGGGAGACCTTTCCAAATTATCCTATCACTATTATTCACGCCTTTAAGACGAATTGAAATATGCCTACCAGAAAGAAGATTAAAAATGAAATTCGTTATCTTATGAGGAATACTTAAATTCTCAAGTTTTTGCCTAAGAATCCAAAGATCAACGTTATCATATGCCGCAGATATATCCAGAAAGCCAGCCACAACTGATTCCTTTCTAGAAAGGGATAGTTGGATGTCTGTAGTAAAAATGGCTTGACTATCAGAAATACTTTTTCCTTTTCTAAAGCCATATTGAGTACCCGATAAAAGAGAATTATGTTCTAAAAACCACTCAAGACGATTTTTGATCAAATGTTCAATTATTTTAGGAATAGTAGATGATAAAGCAATCGGACGATATGATGAAGCAGATTTATTATCTTTACCTGGTTTACAGATCGGGATTATTATCTGATGTTTCCATGCTTCTGGAATAATACCAGAATCCACAACCATATTAATAAGTACAAGAAAATAGTTTAAAGTTGCTTCATTGGAGTTTGATAGAAATGAATAAGGAATACCATCTGCACCTGGAGCAGAGTCCTTGACTCGATTTAAGACTAATTTTAATTCTGAAAAAAGAAATGGAGAATCTAGTGCAAAACTAGAATTATTTAAATTAGAAGAGGAATAAACTAGAAAATAAGGTTTCGGAAGCTGATTATAGTTTGGAACTAAAGGAGGGGCCAACTTATTCAAGAAATCGTTTACCCATGATGTAGAATAAGAAGTGATCGAATGATGACTTCTTCGGGACGACCTAAAACGCCTAATTTTCTCCCAAACAATGGAAGAAGGTGTCTGTGGAGAAATTGAGGAACAGAAATTACGCCAGCTCTTAAACTTCTTTTTTTTAAATAATCTCCTCAAAGCAGCGTTAACATTTTTAAGATATACAAAGTTCTTTAAAGTCACTAGTTGATCGCAGGCAAGCTCAGCAGCTTCCCTACATTTAATAGCATCAGTGCAGTCAGCATCCCACCAAGGAGGGGATGGAATTCTGCCTAATGATGAATTCTTTTTTTTGAAGTTAGCTTCAGCAGCAGCAATAATGGACTTTGAAAAAGATTTACAACAGTCGACTAAATTAGAAAAATTTGGCAAGGAAAGAGATTCTATTTTCTCATCAAGTGAAAGAGAAAAAGAATCCCACTTATCCTTATTTATTATGAACGGAAGTAGAGGAGGAAGGTTAGGAATGATTGTATTTTGAAAAGGAAAAGAAACAATGATTGGATAATGATCCGAACCATATGAATATGATGACCTAGACCAAGATAAAAGGCTAGCTAAAGAAGAGGAGCAGAAGGTTATATCAACGAAGCTACGATTAGCACCAGGAGGAGTTCTACGTGTGGGAGAACCGTCGTTCAATACACACAGATTAAAGTCATCCAAAACATCTAAAAGCTGAAAACTAAAAGGATGATCAGTAGGAGCACCCCATAATTGATTATGGCAATTGAAGTCACCCAATAACACTAGAGGAGGAGGAACGGTTGCAAGGAAAGATGAAAGAATAGGAATAACAGCCCTTTTTCTTTCCGGGATGTAAACAGAAACATAAGAGATATTATTAAACCTAAGGGCAACTATATTCAGTAAGTTACTAGAATTTTGAATAGGAATTCGAGAAAAAGAAAGATTGTTTTTAATAAAAATGGCGCTACCGCCCCAGCCATCATCTCTGTCATCTCGGAGGATAGTATAACCAGGGATACCAAAAGAGGAACCCGGTTTCAACCACGTCTCCGAGACAGCAGAGATGAAAGGCTTATGAAGATTAAAAAGATTGTGTAGTTCAGCCTTATGCTGAACTACACTTCTACTGTTCCATTGGAGGACTACATCCTCCATGCTTGACAATATTTACAAGAGTGATAGAAATTGTGTTTATCATTTTAATGGCAACGTGGTTCGGTAAGTCTGCTTGAAGGATTATGTTAGTCAAAGATGATATAAGTTTAGAGATTGTTTCAGGAGATATATTACTATCATTTTTATTGTTGGCACAAGTGGATGGATCTGAGAGGTTACTAGATTGTTTAGCACAACCATTAGCAGGAGCCGGAATCGCAAATGAATTTACTAAATCCCTATGGGATTTTTGATCATAACCCTGCACTACTGGTGGACGAGGACGAGTAGGACGTGTAATCGTACTCCTATAAGAATTAATTTGGGAGGTCTGTTGTGAGTTAGTCAGATTCTGTGAATAGTCGAGTTGCGATGAAACAGGCGTTGCGAGGACGTCTGCAAATGATTTTTTAGCCTGTGGCACAGCCTTTATTGCCTCAACGTAAGACACGTTATGGTTTGACATGTGATGTTTAATGTTTACCTGTCTAACATATTCAGGGCACGACTTGTTTGTAGCAAAGTGATGACCAGAACAGAACATACAAACTGCTGCTGATTCCAAAATGGGGCACGAGTCCCCAGAGTGGAGATCAGAGCACCTGAAACATTTCGGTCTTGATCGACATTGAGTCCTTGTGTGGCCAAACTTACAGCAATTATAACATTGTATCGTCGGGAATATGTACTGTTCCACACGCAACAATGTGAAGCAGCAAGATACCTCCTTGGGTAGGATCTGACCGTCAAAAGTAACTACCACCGTCTGAGTAGGGACCCAACTTGTACCCTCATTAGTGATAACTTTTTTATTTAACCTCCTTGTTTTCAGAATACGGCCAATGCCTGATGGGCAATTGATGGCCTCAACAATTTCTTCATGGCTCCATTCAACAGGAATACCCTTTATAATTCCCGTTCGGGATACGTTATGTGACGGGATGTAAGCTCTATACTTATTCGCGAAAATATTACTTTTCATGAAGAAATTTGCCTCTTCGGCAGAGTTGAACCTAACCTCAAGGCGATTACGGCCAATTTTTTTAATTCCGTTACTTAGGATCGACTTACAATTGTTTTTGTATAAGAACGCTCCAAACTTAAGAGGGTGAAGGGTAGTACCCACGTGTAACTCTCCTGAAGAATTCTCCTCAGATGAGTGGCTCAACAGCTCAACATAAATTATGAAAGGACCGCAGTCACTAGTCTCATAAAAGTCTCTAGTTATTGGAGTATACGTTTTCGCAGCAAGATCCTGAGTCATGGGCACAGGGGAATCAGACTGGATAGGGGTTGAAGTCACTGGTCCTGGTGGACTCAGCTCAGCCCTTGCTAACTCGTTTAGCTGACTTGATGCTAGCTTCAATGAAGAAGCTGAAGATTTCACCGAAGATTTCATCGAAGATTTCACCGAAGATTTCATCGAAGCTTTCGATAGCTTTCGCAATTTCCTTTCATTTTTCTTGTAAGGAACTGTTGCCCACCTACAGTTACTATCCTTAGCAGATTTTAAAAATGTAACTCTCTTATTATTACGTGTGTCTACAACATCCTCATGGATATCAGACGATGCCTCAAAAAATTCCGGAGTCGACGTCGGCGAGGCTAAAATAATCCCAGGAGGGAGATCCAACTCAAACTCCAGTTGCCCGGAGTCCAAAGGAACCTCCATCTTGGTCCATCAAGACGAAACAGAAAAAACAAAAGAACTCACCATGCAATGAAAATTTTCACTCACTAAATAAACAATATACACAATCAACTAATAAAAACAGAACATTTACAAACACTACTAACTTACATGAATAATTATCTACAAATCTACATCAATATTACTACCGATAAATCCCACAATTATTTAAAATTCCCGCACAAAGAAAAATCGCGTGAACTTCGCACGAGTCAGAAGGCGAGCATTCGCGAATTTATTTCTAAAATTCTAGCTTTCTTTTGACTTGACGTGACGGACAATACGTCATGCAGTGGTTTGACAGTGACACTACACCAACATTGAATTCCAATACGTCTTATAGCATACTCTTTCTACGGGTTTGACAGTGACACTACACCAACATGAGCTCGGGGCTTGGCACAGATTAAATATAGCATACTCTTTCTACGGGGCTTAATCTGTAATTTTGGCAAGAAACAAGGAACCTTGGCGCGCCACAGGCAGGGGTGAAGATAATGATTTCATCTACCTCGGAAAAACTGGGCTTGATGAAACAAACTTTGATGGACATTGTTTGTTTGTAAGAATACTTACTTTAATTCCTAGTCAAATATCGTAGGAATAACTGGGTAACTGGAACGTAGGCTACGTTCCAGTTAGTCTCCTCTCACTCAGGTACTCATTCACGTAGGCGCATGCGCGGAAAATGGCGACGGAACATGGCAGACTGTAGCTATGCTCGGGCGGGATTCTTATCTTTTTGAATGCGAGCATAAGTACCTAACCTGGCTGGGAGATACCTACTCACAGGGAAAACTAAAAAGCGTAGGTTACGAAAATAGTAATAATTTTAATTGTGTCACAACATTATTACCGGCTTAATAATATGAAATGTGAAGGCACTTCGATTGTTATGATTAAATCAACGGCACGGAAGACAACAGTTATTAATATTAACTAGGTCTCTATGTATTTACAAAAATATTATTAATATTAAGTAGGTAGGTATCTTTAAGTACAAGTAATGGGTAAAATGTACTTGTGTACCCCAGCTTTTTAAACATGATTTACTTAAAATTAAAAGATCGTATTCTATTAGATTGCAAAATAGGTTTGAGCATCATATATAATCTTAGTTTCTTAAATATAACAATATAAATTCTTACACCAAAATAACATTGCATGAATTGAAACAGGTAGATACTTAACTATATAAATAAACATCTTGTGTTTACATGTTAGACTAGAAAATGGCGGAATCGCTACAGAATAATGCATGTTTATAAAGCTATAAATTCGCTATAAAAAATTACTTAACGAGCGTAGCTAATAACTTATCTACGCTATTATGAATAATAACAATACGTTAAGCAAGCAACTCCTTTCTTCAAACAAAACAATGTACAAATAAGTTGTACATTATAATGATTTCCTTGCGCTTTGTAAATTAATTAAATATAATTAATAATTTATTAAATAATGCGTATTTTAATGTTAAGTTAAATTGCATAAAAATAAACTATACAAGCTAATTACATAAAAATTCAAGAAACCCTGACGACGATATCACTTTTAGTTATCATAACTTTAGAACGGCTGCACGGATTTTCATCAAAAGTGGCTATGAATACTTTATCAAAAATATAGACTAAATCATAATCGGTCCATCAGTCATTCATCATACACACCTCAAACTTAAGGCGACGCATTGATAAACAATAATTTGAAATCGGGCGCCACGCCCCCCATGAGCTCCCCGCAAGCAGCACATACCCCGCGGTAATTTTACGCGGTTTGCAATCGTGCCGTCGTCGTCGGGCCGCGCCGCCGTAACTAGCGCGCTTCTCAGTCGTGCGTTGCCGCGCTGGGACAAGACGTCATGGAGTCGCATTACCTTTATTTATTTATTTATATCCATTTGAATATTTTACAATATAATTATAGGCAAGCTTTTTTGGCGGTAGTATATCGATAAAAAATCATAATTTGACGGCACGGATACTACGTGCAACTTCGTTAGCGTGGTAGGTAGGTAGGTTAGGTCACCTAACTAAAAGTAGGGTAATAAATAACGTCCATTGCAACCCACGAACACGTTACGCTCGAATACAAAATAGTATACGAATACTAGTAAGTACTCAACGCTATGCACGCGTCACACGCCTATGAAACTGCGGGAAGTGGCACGTACTGTGCTGCACTACAGTTGAACATGTTAATTTTCACACACAACACAACATTTTTTATTAATTTTACAACAGGTTAATTTTCATGTACAGTGCTGCAGTGGATACGTAGACCTACTTAGTCAAACAAACGAACCCACGCAGCTAAAACGCGCCGCGTGGCCGTACACAGCGTGCGCGGCGGTGGAGCAGCGCCTTTAATAACATTCCTCTTTTTTGTCGACAGCTAAATATACTAAATATATAGGTAATTCCCAAGTAAGAATGTCAAATATGGAATAGCAACAGAATCTAACCTCATCCGATAGAAGTGTCGTCGGTAGCGCCCGTAAGACGGCGCTACAGGTCCTTATGAGGATATCAGTTTTAAGCGAGAACCGGTATAAGTCAGACATTGAATCAACCCTTTGAGCGATCTATAGGAATCGGTCACTTTTGCACCGTGTAGTAAGACCAAAATTTGCCGTAGCGCCATCTAGCAGACATACTCTGAAGCTCTTTGTGAAGATATCGTGCTACTGTTCGAAGCTATGCTGTCTCTGTAGTTCTGGAAGCGTCGGTCAGATGTCGCTTCCAGTCCCTATGGGAATCAGTTTTATGCGAAAGCGGGCTTTGCTGATGTTTTTAGTACCGAACTAGACATATCCTAGATATTTTTGTTTTTATAGTGCGTAAGCCTCACACTCTGGCTAATTTCTAAGAAATCTAATAATATCGCAAAAAAAAATTGACTTCGGCGGGACTTGAACCCGCATCCTTCCGTCAGTACCGAAATGTGCCAACCAAACAACTACACCACGAGGTCAAGTGACGCAGGAGTCGAAAATCTTTGCGACTTTCTACAGACTGTAGCGCCGTTAGCTCCACCTACAGGGGAAACATTGAAGTTTATCCATTCCTGTTCAAAGACGAAAGTTACGTTTAGTTCGTTTGACGAGAGGTGTCGTTGCTCAAATCGCAATAATATCCTAAAGAGTACAATCATCAGATCTACTGGAAGTCCTTGTTGGGGAACTCCAAGGCCTGCAGCCGTTTGTACACGTCCAACATTTCCGGCCGCTCCTGTCTTCGGTCACGCGTGCATTCCAGCCCGATGGAGAGCAGCTCTATGCAGAGAGCGGGGTTCGATGCTGGAGTCGAGATTATGTCTGGGTCTTCTAGTGAGGCTGGAATACAGATATAGAAAACGTTTTTTTTATATTATAATGCTAAAGCTCCGCCTGCGTCCTAACGCGTTAATTTGGGCGCTACGCAGATGTGGCCAAGTGTTCATTATTAACGGCATTACTAATGGCATGGCTTTAGTCGATTGCCCGCCACATTTTGATAGGCAACCTTGTAGATATACATTCTCCTGAACACAAATATGCATACAAATGTGGTTCTTAGCTCTTACTCGATGGGTGCACTGTTTCTGCAGCCGGATCTCGTACTATTGCTATCGACAATGTCGGATGCGGAGAATTGTAATAGATGCCCTGGCGCTTGCGTGTTTATAACCACACTCGGTGGTGTTCTTCCAACACAGATTAGGATAGTTGACCTGCGTACATTCATAGTGTATGTTTCCGTTTCTTTTTTTTTTTTAATTAAGGACTTTTACTTTATAAAGTATGTCAGTCCTATCATAACCTAAACTTATTAATAACACACAAAGAAAACAAACAACAAAATTAAACTAATCAGTCAGATATTCAAGGGGAGCCACTGATGCATAAAAATTTTAAATAGTGAAATGGCCGCTAATGAATTTGGTTACGCTAAAATGTTGATAAATGTTCCTAAATTTAATCTATTTAAATTAAGTTCAGTCATCAGTGCCTCCCTTTGATCTTTTAGTTTGCGTTTCAACCCACCAAGATCAAAGAAAGGATCCTTGGTAGCGGTGAGTATGTCCGTGGTGAGATGTACATATTGCTCCGTGTCCTTCCGCTTGCGGGCCGCGGGGCGCGCGGTCGCCATCTCCAGCGCCACCACTCCGTAGCTGTAGGTGTCTAGTGCTCGGGAGAGGACGGAGGATTGACGGTATTCTTTCGGTAGGTAGAATGGGGTTCCGATTGGTCTGAAACGAAAAAAAATAAATATTTATTTACACACGCATTATACAGAGTGCCACGGAAAGGGTGTACGAAGCCGAAAGGGGGTGATTTTGAACCCCGAGGGGATGAAATGAATAACAATTTATAGAATTTGAAATACTTATTTTTTTTTGCCGAAAATTTAGGTTTATTTCCTTCTATTCGTGTCTTTTATACGCACTCTTGCATTATTAAGCATTACAAAATATTTCACAAATGTTTTTTGGGTGTTTTTTTAGCAAAACCAATCATAAAATTATCATTAAAAATATATGTAAATCCTTTGAAATTTCAAAACAATAATAGTAATTTAAGAATACACGTAAAAAAAACACGAACATTAAGAAAAAACGTCATACGTTGTTTTCTTAAAAAAAATTATAAAATGTGCAAAATTCAAAAAATCGTAGAACAAATTTGACCCCCTCAATGTCCAGAATTACCCACTTTCGGCTTAGTACACCCTCTCCGTGGCACCCTGTATAAATTTTGTGAGATTATTTTACTACATTTCATACTACATTAGATCACAATGCCAGCGGAAATCAATCTAAGCAAGGATGCTTGAATTGAGGTCCTAGTTTAGTTTTAACAGTATCTGTTCTGTAATTCAGCTTTGGTTTTCACAAATTTTACATTAACTTAAAATCAGAAAGAAGTTGTCAGCTCGGCTGTTCTTTTTTTAATTTTTTTTTGTTTTTTACTCGATATCTTTGCCAATCGTTGACTGATCGTCCCCATAGGGTGGACCTATGACAAAGAGAAGGTCGTGTGAAGTAGCTGGATGCGGGTAGACTGATCATTGCGGCGATTTCTGAGGAAGACATAATTGTCCACCAATGGACGCCTTTCGCTTTCGTTGAGATGTAGGTTCTTACCTAGAGACCTTCAGATGCGTGTTATCGTCTGCATGCGGCCCCTTTCTGGCCAGTCCGAAGTCACCTATCTTGGGCATGAGGCACTGGTCCAGCAGGATATTGGCTGGCTTGATGTCTCCGTGGATGAGGGGGGTGCGTTTGTCAGCGTTGTGCAGGTATTGTAGACCTCTGGAAGGTAAATAAATAAATATAAATAATAATAATAAATAATGTTGGACAATTCACACAAAAATCAAAGTGATTAATATCCCAAGGCGATTGTAGTGTTAATAACCATGATTCTTAAGTGAATGTGGTCTACACAGATTTTGAAAAGGCATTCGACCGTGTAGATTGGATTTTGTTGACCCCACCCGTGTGGTCGAAGGAAAATGTGCACGAGGAGATGATTTGATCTTGTAGATAACGTAACACTCTTTTATAAGCTTGTCGTTCGCGGCAATATCTTAAGGCCAGGTAGTCCTGCAGCAGTAGGCGTAAGGGAAAATGCGCGCTTGCCAAGCCGCGCTCGTGTTTTTTGTAGTTATTTAAACACGGTGATTAAGAATATCATTTTATCAAGTCAAACTCTGCGAATTTGTTTAGAAATATTAAGTGTCCTTAATTGAGTACAAAAAAAAGTATGATATCAGTAGTTCGCTTGTCATAGTATTGAAAAAACGTTAGAAAAAGGGGTAACTTTGGGATTATTTTCTGTCAAGTGAAGTTCATTAGATCTTGTAACTGAATGCGACTTTGACTAGACTAGATCCTTAGGTAATAAATATCTTTTTATGAGAATTTTAAACAATATTTTCTAAGTCTCAGATGGTTTTAAAAATCACAAAAATGCGGCCTCTGCTGGCCCACCCAGCCTTAAGATCGATGGTGGCTTATTTTCAAAACTACTCTCAAGCTGTGGTCATTCTTAGGTTTTGTTCGGACTTCGACTCCACCCCTTCTGGAGTGCTACAAGGGCCCATTCTGGGGGCCTTCTTTTATATGCTTCGTAGTCGAGTGACGTTGGCTCATGTTTAAAACATGCACGGTTCCGATGTACGTGGCACCAAGACCTTTATGAAGATACATAATCCACCTTTTGTGTCACTTACCTCCATGTCACTGTTTTTGTTTTCCGTTTGTTTGTTTTATACTTTTTTGTGAAAAAACATTTATAACAAATTTTGTCATTTGTCGAAATAAATGTTTGTTCTTCTGCTTCTTGTCTCTGTGAATTCTAACAGAAGGTATTATCACCTGGCCATCCCAAGTGGAATTCTACTTAGCAACCTCATGTGCAATTCTAATAGAAAGCATTGTCACCTGGCAACCCCATGTGCGATCCTGTACCGCTGAGGCCAAGTGAGCGGCGGGAACCTGCTCTTGTCTCGGTGGATCCTCTGCTGCAGGGAGCCGCCCGTCATCAGCTGGTATACCAGGCAGGCTTCGGTGCCTGAAACTGAAAGAAAAAGCTAATTTTACGAACATCATAGACGACTTCAAAAGCTCTCATAAAGAAAATTCATACAATTATGAATAGGTATTACTTTTAAGTAGTTTTATCTATAATTTACACTTAATTTTTAAATAGTTATTGCACGCCTTTTTTTTGTTGACCCAAAGCGAAAGGAGAAGAAAAAGTCTTCGTGTTGATCATGTGTGGTTGGCAGGCAGAAAATGCCATAGGCATTATGTCTACCATCTGGGTATAATCCTTTGAATTGTGTGCAATAAAGTATGTAATAATAATATCGTTTATTGTGAAGTTTTAAATTGCACTACAGAATTTTTGTAAGAGGTAAGATAACATAATATAGGATATGAGGGTTGGTCACTCCTTCACGCCAATACTTTTGTCTTAATTGTTGTTTTACTGTTGTAAATTTGATTTATCTCCTAGTAAAATAATGTTTAGGTTTTTAAAAATTAGATGTAGTACTGTAGAGTCAGCAACTAGCACTACAGCGATAAGTATTGATAAGCATTATTATGCGAAAGATATTTCTTTTTTGAGTACAACGTAGTGGGCTATATATCTACTATATTCGTATACCTAAGTTTAAATTATAGTTGTTTGTTGTGCCTGTATTTAATAAATTGTGATGCCGAAATTTTAAAAGATACCTACACGGTATTATAGAAAATTACAGTACCAGAATAAAACAATTACAACTAATATATACACTTATATCTATTTCTTAAAAATCTAAGCCGTCTCCAGAAGGCAGAGTGCCCAGAAAGCTGGCAGCATTGCCACGTTGAATGAATGAATTAATTTTATTTAATAAATAAATAAAAAACAGCTAGCGATTGAAATTTTTCATAGATGCAGAAATATGCTTTTGATCCAGAAAAAAAGGTCGTGCGAAGCCAAGGGCAGAAGCAAGCTGATAACATAGTGGTTACCTCCGATACTGTATCCATAGAGCGGCAGAATGTTGTCGTGCCGGTACTGGTTCAGGCACATCTCGCGGATCAGCTCCTGGTTCAAAGTGTCGTCTTCTTTCAACTTCTTCACTGCCACCGGCAAGTGTTGTAGTTCACCTGCAAATTTGAACAGTTAATAATAAATAAATAATGCTGGACAATTCACACAGCATTATCTAGCCCCAAGCTAAGCAGAGCTTGTGTTATTTATGGGTAATAGATAACTGATATACTTAATACAATACACTACTTAGATAGATATTTTTTATTATAAACTAGCTGCTGCCCGCGGCTTCGCCTGCGTAGTTCCCGTTCCCGTGGTAATTCCGGGATAAAACATAGCCTATGTCCGTCTCCTGGTTCTAAGCTGCCTCCCCACCAATTTTCAGCCAAATCGGTTCAGCCGTTCTTGAGTTATAAATAGTGTAACTAACACGACTTTCTTTTATATAAATAGATAAAAAACACCCAGACCAACAAAACAAATATCTGCAGATCGTACACAATTTTTTCTGAGGCGGGAATCGAACCCGCAACCTCCTGCGTCGCAGGTGGACCTTCGCCCGCTGCGTCACGGAGGTCGTCAAACAATAACACCACCACTGCTTACCATCTCTCTCTAATAAGGCTTACTAATAAAAAATTGGATTATCTAGAAGTAAATAAAGCTTGGGACGGGTTTAGCTCCAACTCGAGAACTAACAATCTAAAGATTTCCTTTTAATGATTGAAGTGAACAAAAACTCAAAATATCCACTTTATTTCCTAGTTTTACATATTTAATAAGAAATAGCACTTTTGACAGATTTTTTATAGAGAGTGTTGAGAATAAATACATTTATCTGAAGCCTAATCGTAAAGTGCAGCAAAACTATTGCTAGTTATAAATAAATAAAAAATGCTCGACCATCCACACAGCACAATCTAGCCCAAAGTAAGCAGAGCATGTGTTATGGGTAATGTTACTTACTAAATCCATACATCTACACTAATATACTAAGGAGGAAAGACTTATATGTTTGTAACGAATAAACTCAAAAACTAGTGGACCGATTACAAAAATTCTTTCACCATTAGAATGCCAATTTATACTTGAGTAACATAGGCTATATTTATGTTTAAAATGTCCGCTAGTATAAACGAAAGTAAGTTTGTCTCTCTGTTACCTTTTCACGCCTCAACGGCTGAACGGATCTTAATGAAATTTGACGGGGAGGAAAATAGTATCCCGGGGATATACAAAACAGACAGGCTATATAAAAAGCGGATATAAAAAATGGAAATAAAAAAATAAATATAGAATAGAATAGAATAGAATATACTTCATTGCACAAAAGTTGTACATAGGCGAACATAATGCTAGATAGCATTATCTACCTGCTAACCTTTGGGTAGTGTGAACAACAATTTTGTAGGTAGTGCTAGAAAATAGAACAAAGAAAAATAGAATCAATCGTAACATTAACATAAATAAAATACACACATAGATGTAATAAAATATACTACTCACATAAATACATAAGTGTAGATACATATATAGTAAAATATATTCCTATTCCTGAGAAAGGAAGTGATTAAGGACTCTAGATCTGAAGACATTTACTGAGGATACCTCGCGATATTCCATTGGAAGACTGTTCCATAAACGAGTGGCCTGGACGGCAAAGGTTTTATGGTAGCCCACAGTACAGTGATTCAAAAAATAAAGTCAGTGTACCTTTGTAGACGAGTCCGAAGCCGCCTTTGCCCAGGATGTTCTTCTCGCTCCAGTTGTCCGTGGCCGCGGTCAGCTCCTCGTAGCTCATCTTGGGTATCAGAGACACCTTTTTAGCTATCTCGTCGTCAACGCTCTTCGATTTCGCGCATGGCTTTGAGTCCTGGGGGATTTGAGTTACTATTATAATGCGGATATAAATAATTAATTATAATAATATTCACGTGTATTATAAAATATAAATGTAGTAAGTATTTAAATATGTCTATCGATGTGTCCCACTGCAGGGCAAAGACCTCCCTCCCCTCTTTCCACTACTCACGGTTTCCTGCAAGGGCCCACGGCGTCCATGGACGCCTTCGACAAGACGTGGGCTCTTCTGGGCAAGGAGGCCTTTGCCCTGCAGTGGGACACATCAGGTAAAATGTATTGTTTGAAGTAGGTATATCAGTTATCTAGCTCCCTAGCAAGCCAAGCTAAGCATGCTTAGCTTGGCTTGCTAGGGAGCTAGATGATGCTGTGTGAATTTTCCAGCATTATTTATTTCTCGTTATTTATTTATCGAGCAATGTAGATATGTATGACGTGGCGACCGTGGCGTAAGAATCGACCCCTCGAACTCAGTGAACTCAGTGTGGTCACGGGATGCTTGGAGTACATCGTCGGAAAAAATATAGAAAATAACTAGACTTGAAACAAATAATCTACCGATCGTAAATTCATTTGTACCGCGGCGGGAATAGCGACCTTCTGCATCGATCCGGTTTTTCGCCTACTGCGCCACTGAGGTCGTCGTGACAATGAATAAAATAAATAAATAAAATAAATAAATAATGCTGGACATTTCACACAGCATTATCTAGCCCCAAGCTAAGCTGAGCTTGTGTTATGGGTACTAGATAACTGATATACTTAATACAATACACTAAATAGATAGATATTTTCATTATACATAGAAAACATCCAGACCAACGGAACAAATTTCTGCAGGTTGTCATAAATTTGTTCCGAGGCGGGAATCGAACCCGCAACCTCCTGCGTCGCAGCCGGACCTTCGCCCGCTGCGCCACGAAGGTCGTCAATGAAGTATCCTATCCAAGTATGGAATGCTTACCCTAGTATCATCTGTGGTAGAATCTGGCATGGTGGAGTTTCCATTGCTGGCCGAAGCACTTCTGCCACCCTGGAAGAATCAAATCACACTAATATTATAAATGCGAAAGTATAGATGGATGTTTGTTACTTATTTCGCCAATACTACTGAACAGATTGGGGTGAAGTTTTGCACAGGTGTAGCTCTAGACCTGGAATAAAACATGGCCGCGGGGAGAAACTAGCGAGCAATAGAGGAATATTTATTCGCTGTGCGATGCCGGTTTAGAATTTGCAACACCCCAATTCTTCCCGCGGGTGTCGTAAAAGGATACTAAGGAATATTCACCAGGGGCGAGCAGCAGCACCCTCTCCAGAACAATTCTACCACCGGATTTCCGTTCCCCAACCAGCATGCCAAGCGTGGGGATAGTGAGCATTATGCCCCATGAGATAATAGTCAATAAGGCGCTTATCAGGGGGAGATCTGCGTCCAGCAGTGGACCAATACAGGCTGTTAATGAAACAAAATCCACTGCCCTTAATTAGCATATTATGTAAGAAACTTAATATCCTACTAATATTATAAAGACGAAAGTTTGTGCCGTTGTGCTGTTGTGACGATGTTTGGCCGAAAACAACATCAAAACTGCTGAATGTATGCAACTGAAATTTTGATACTTATTCCAAAAAACGCGTGCGTTGCCGCGGGCAGAAGCTAGTAAAATATAATGTAGCATGGCATGTGTCACTGCATGAATAAGTAATTGTAGGTTTCTAGGCAATGTCTAGAGGTGTGGTCACTGTGGTTAGACGCAAATTTACTTTTATTATTGGGAGTTGAGTATTTTCAAAACTATGATTCACTCATACAATTAACAACACTCAAATCATACCTATAATTATTACCCAGTCAGTCAGTGACCGAGCCAGCAAAAACTTATTTCGTACAACCATTATTATATTTTTATTTATTGACATACTCACTTAGTGAACCTACTAAATACATTCAATTTTTATGTAAATAAGTTTCGGCAGTCACGATCATTCACAAGATATTGAATTTTTATGTTAATAGAACACACACACACACACACTCACACATAGATTTGTTATTGTTTGGTAATGTAATTTACACCGCACTCTGTCCATGGCTTCGCTCAAGTGGTACCTAAATAAAACATAGCCTTTACAGGGATAATGTAGCCTTCTAGTAGTTCTTATAAAAGTTAACAATCAGATCAGTAATTCCTGAGATAAACCTCAACTGACAAATAGATAGATATATAACTCGTTATTGTACCACACAAACACAAAATACAATACAGAAGGAAATGCTGAGAATCAAGGAAGTCCAAAGGGCGGACTTATCGCTTTGAGCGATCTCTTCCAGGCACCCTTGGGATGGACTGGAAAACATGCGAACGCTTAAGTATTAATTAGTATGTAGTGTAGGTATAATTATAATTGATTTCATTTCCCTAAGCTTTTCAAACGCCACCAGATGGTGTTGTATTGTTCTTTTTGCAAAAAAAAAGTTGTATACTCTCACCCTCCACTCTCACACCCTTTCCGTGGCACCCTGTATAGTGTAGTTAGATGAGAAACAAACCTGCATCTGTAAAAGCAGGACCGGCAAGGGTATTGATGAAGTCTGGCCACTAGGCTGTTTAGGCGAGTTCTTAATGTTGCCATTTTCTGAAAGAGAAATAATATAGTGTCAGTCAATTTAGTGGACCATACTGAAGGAGGTCTTTCACCTGCTTCCACAGCTTAGTATTCATATTCAGTGAACAAACTAAGCTGCAAACAAGGATCTAATTACATTTATGATGCGCTCGCATCGTGCTCACGCACACATTGAAGCCGCTTTAAGCTCGATTTTATACATTAACTAACTTATCTTGGTACTTGATGGTTTGGTAGGATTTATGTCAAAGATTTGCAATAGCGAATATATTTATATTTTACTTATTCTATGCTTATTATAATAAACAAGATCCATCAAGTTCGAGTGACTCGCGCGCCAAGGGTTTCGAACTTTTGTCAATTTACTGATACTATAGGTAAAAGTTACTTCGGATAATTACTGGTAAATTTTTCAACTCTTTTCAATGTATTTAAAACAGTATGAAAATAATTAATGATTTTGTCCTTTGGACCAATTTGTAAATTACAGGACAGTCAAATTTTTCAACAATAGCGGTTAGGATGCTGTTGTTACTTCCGCAGGTTCTGCTGAGTAGGGAGGCTGACTTCTTTCGCATCGAAGGTGTCAGTAATAGCTCCGTCTTTTGAAAATTCTAATTTAGTTTTTTGACTATTTTTCAACTTAAAAACTTTTTATAATTTTTCTGTAGGTATATATTATCCATATCTAAAAACGCTACCTACATTTCAGTTATATTGCTCTACAAACTTCGGAGATAGGTGGGGAAACGGTATATTTTTCGGCTTTTTATTTTAATATTTCAAAACGTATAAAACCTTGAAAACTTTCGAAAACTGTTTTGAAATGTAACAAAAATCTTTAATTTGACACTGAGGTAGACACCCCTTTTGGGTGTGACTGGTGTGTGTAGTTGTAATCACCACTCTGGGCAAGTTTATTGCTCCATGTGGTAGAGCTTATTCTTCTGATGTCTTCGAGACCCAAGAACGTGGGTCTGCCTCAAGTGGTTCTCGAGTTATGATGGTTTGAAATTCCCTAGGAGCCAAGATGTAGGCGTCTCTCTGCTGATCACGTAGAAACCTCACACGATGGTCAAATGTCCTGAATACGGAGATATGACGTGAGGGGTTTATTTTCTGGCTTATCATTTTGTTTTTCTTTTCAAACCATGGCGTCCGAACTCTAAAGTATGAAGAGAAGTTTTTTCACAACTCTATGCTCCAAATAAACTCATTTCTTAGCGGTTTACACACTTTTACAAAATCGAGTCTAGGTTAGGCACGTTCCGCAACCTTTTCTTAGAGTTTATGGAAAAATCATAGTAAATTTTCTATTACTCTTTAAAAAAGTACTAATTTAATTTTTGTTTTAATTTAATTTGTATAGGGGACGAAGTTAAAAAATGAATTGGCATAGCATACATTGAATAGCAGATTTTTTATGTACCTAACCAGACCCTATTTTACAAAATTTAAGCGATGTTTGCTTTGGTAAAAACGCATTTATGTGAAAATATTGTACAAGACTATCTATTTTTTTCGCTTTCTTTTATTTAAGGACATAAAATAACTTTCTCTCAAGACAGTTGTGATTCCTGGTTCATTAAATGGTACCTTAAAAGTTAAAACCATTGATATTCATTGACACACCCTTAATGCCTACTTACTATTGTTTTGTTTATTTTAGTTTGTAGATTGTTGGGATTTTACTTCCTAACCTAGGTACTTGGTATCCACAATCAAACAATTTGCAATTCTGCTTGTTACCCGTCATTTGCTACTTAAATGAATAAATCACCCATTTCCGATGATGAAGGGGTCCATAGATTGACACAAAGAGCCGCCTGCACTACATCACTGCAACAGCTCACACGCATATAAAAGCCATTTGCAATGCAATTGATAAATTGCATTGATTAATCTCAATGACAAAATCGCTGTCACAAACCATTCATGTCCGGTAGGAAAGATCTACAGGCGTTTAACCAATTCACTGTGATCTGCGATCTAGATATCAAACGGTAGCGAGGTCAGAGTTCTGTAAAATTTCCGACTCTTTTATAAGCCTAGTCAATTTTCATAAACTGTTTTGTGCTTGTTTACCTTTATTGCAGTGATTTATAAGATACAGTATAGCTAGTTATTGATCAGAATGATGTGAATATGATAGGCTTAATAAATTAGTTTTTTGTTATTGGTTAAATAAATAAAGCAATTTTACCAACCATTTTGGTACAACTTGTATGTAAATGCGTGAATTAATGTAATAAAAATAAAATTAAATAGGTAGACACATGGTCAAACAAATAAGTAAATAATTCTGGACAGTCCACACAGCATCATCTAACCCCAAGCTTATCAGAGCTTGTGTACTAGAAGAATGATACATATAATACAGGTACATGTGGGTGCTTACAGACTGAGTAGATAGATTGATTAAAATATAATCTCACAACTTGTAACTCACCATCATTGGATCTTGTTTTCTGACCGTTCTTGTTATCCAGCTTGGCCAGCAGCCGGTGGAACCGCTCATCGACAGCAGGCAACAGGCACCTCAGAGCGGGAACATGCTTCATCTTGTACAGGAGTATGAAGAGCTCTCCCACATTGTGGTTCAGCTGTCCCCAGCGGGTGAACAACTGTTGTGTGGGGGAGTTCTGCTGCCGCTTTGCTGTTTGTTCTATTTCCTAAAAAGAGTAAATCAACATGTCAAAAATTCAATCACAAAGTGATTTTACTTTTCTAATTCGTTAGTGCTGGTAGAACTTTTTTTCAGGGTTAAGCTCGCCTTTGTACATATCCTTTTAAGTTCATGCTTTGTTAATTTTGTACAATAAACAATTACAGAATTTTAGTAATATCGGATTTTAAAAATGACTTTTTAGGACTAGTTGTACTTATCATCCATAATGATTTACTCAGTGACGAGTCAACAAACCAAAGAATAGTCCTTACATTTTAATTTAAAACTAGTTTCGTTGCGAAAGCAGGAAAATGCAGGTGAGTAAACTTTCTCGTTCTCTTGTACGGAAAAATAACTGCCTTGGTGATCGTGTAAACCTACATATTTTAATGATCAATACACCAAACCCAGTCGGTATTCCTAAATATACGATCATTATGGTATAAATCTGGGTTTTCCAAGAAAAAAGATGTACCGCTCGCACTGGGGGAAACCCAGCTTACATTATAAATGGGCACTTACGATAACATGAAAGGGAGAATACATCATCTGCTCGCCAGCTAGCTCTTTCCAAGTATCGTCCATGTCAAGTAGGCGGCATAGCTCTCTGTTTATCTCGAACGGGAGCTGGTAAATATACATGTATTTCTCCATTTTTACGTCGTATGCAAAACAAATAAAACAAAAACACAACCACTCCGGCAAACCTCTGATGACAACTGACTGATCACGATCAGTGTTGCCACCACCGCCATTTATTAAGTGCTATACAAAGATCCTATCTATGACTATGTTCCGTGTAGGTGCTCTAATTCTTTTTGCATCAAATATATATAATTTTATGTATTTACTGTAAAAGCGTTCAACCCAATATTCCTTGCTTAAAGGTTTAATAACATATAAGGGAATTATTAATAATATCTAAGGGAGACACCAGGAATGAAAAATCCTTATGTCTCCCCGATGGGGGCAATCAGGGGAGACACGAGTCTGTCACGGAAAGATCTTGGTCCTGCGAAAGATTTTGTCGGACAAGAGAAAAAGGAAAAATAAAAATCAAACACGACAAATAAGTTGCAAAATTACACCCGACGACGGTACAACTCTAGCAGAAGATAGATCAAGTTTAATCAGTTATTTATCGCGTACCTTTAGTTATTATTTCCACTTCGTTATCAAACTAACAAAAGGTACGCGATAAATACCCGAATAAACCATTAACTATGTTAACAAGTTAAAAAGTTGCAGCAGAAGATATGTAGCCCCGCACCAACTGAGAACGGTTGCGAGCTAGTTTAAAACATGAAACATTAAGCTACATTACACGAATGTATACATTCATGTAATGTATGTAGCTACGCCGACTTGTTTCAATTTTGATTCACGAGAACCAGGTATTACGACCACAAGACAATAGTCAATGTCTATTATGACCGTAGTATACATATATATCGATGATTATGACATCCTTATGTTTTTTCGCTAATGATCTCTCGAGAGTGGTGGTAGGTATTTTATTTGGCTTTTGTCATCGGGTCGGTCTTAGGTATCTGCGTCCATCTCCGATACTAATGCGTATAATATTATTTAATCGTCGCAGAGCTTAACATTAGCACAGATGCTAATGTTAAGCTCTGCGACGATTGGCTTGAACTTGTAGGAGAAATCAGAAAGCTTCACTTTTTGCGATTTTGCTTACTTTCCTTCTCAATCTTACGTCGCGTCAATAACGCCTGGTGGAAAGCATTATGGTGATGATTTCAGCTTCTCGTCTTGAAGCTTTGACAAACTCTGTCGAGTCTTTAAGTCGAGAATTAGCGATCTTCGCCTGAAGTCCTGCCTAGGTCGACAGAGATAACGATCTCTGTCGACCTAGATTGCGATAAAATGCGTTAAAATCTGCCTGACCTTTAATTCAGACGTTTCTGAAGTCACCGGGGGTCGCGCTACTGTCAATAATGTCGATGGAACTCATCGGGGAAGTAGGTACCTACTTTTTGACGCGACATTAACGGTTCGGGCAAGGTCTTCAATTCTTGACGTGAAATTGATTGGCTTGATGACAGGAAGGTATCTTTCGTGACGTCGGCGGAGTCCCTGATGTATGTGATGGTAGATCGCGTTGGGTCATTGATATTTATCGTGATAATGACGGTCGGTTGGCATTGCCAGATTTATTTTTTGCCAAGTCGGGATTTTGAAACTTTTTGAGTAAAAAAAGCGGGATTCTTTCGTCGAAAGCGGGACATAAAAAAACGTCTTTAATCAGAAGTTTTTAAATATTTATCTTTTGGTTTGAATTTAAATTACGTTTACGTGTCAATAGATAGCAAAAACAGCCATAGAAAATGTATTTTAATAAAAATATATTGTACTTTCATAGTAGGTACGCAAAAGATTTGAAATCATAATATTGTGTATAGCATTGTTACGATAATTTTGCTGCGTAATTTGGACAGCTTTTTAAAACGTACATATTCCAGAAGTATCAGAATCTTTATTCAAAAGCTCTGTGACATCGTATTGTTTCATAGTCACCCTATACCATGTTGCAACGTGCTAGACAAGGACCAACTACTACTTTCAAGCTCTCTCACTCGGCTCGTTTTTCTACTCTGAGATGTCACAAAGAAAAATTAGCCTTAAAGTCATAAACTAACAGGGTACTTTTGAATGAATGAAATATGTTCGTTCGTGCGCGATCCAGTTTACTCTAAAGATTCATGGAAAACATAGGTTCATGGTTCCTTAAGATTTCAACTTCAACTTCTTTTTAAAAGATATAGCTTGGCAGCCGCAGCCGTTAGCAGCCAACGTTGACAGATAGGTGGATTACTTCTTCTTCTTTGTTTTGTTCTGTTAACAATACATCTATACTTTTGACAGTTCGGTCAAAATGAAATGAAATGAAATATTTTATCTCTCTGTTTTTCTCCTAAAGTTAACTATGCATAATGTAAATTCATATATAATAATGATACAAAGTTGTAATGAGTAAAAGTAGTAGTAGGTTTTGTACCTATATGTATTTATTCATTGTAAATTTTATCATCCCGCAGTTATGTTTTTTTTTCTTTTGTTTTGTGGTTTAGTGTAGTTTTTTTTGTAAATACTGTTCAATACATAGAGATTGTTGCTCACTCCATAAAGCTTGCGATGCTATCATGAGACGGACATTGGTAGAATTGTGTCAAACCAGATGCAGAAGCCATTTGACAAGAAGTTGAAGTTGAAGGTCATAACTGGTTTCAGTACTCAGAGGTCATAACGAGTAGGATGGGATTAGGCACAGATTAAATATAACCAGATGTGTGGCAAGCGTGCCGATGAGCAAGACCAAAGATTGCAAGGTGGTGGGGGGAAAGTGTTGCCATGCAATTTTATTACCCCGATTTTAGGTTTCTTATTTCATGTCTCTGTTGGTGGATTGGATTTGCGATTTTCCAGTTCATAAATTTGGGTGTTCAAATTCAGAACAGGAAATTCCACCAAACCTTGGTTGACCTTTGTAGTGAATGTTTTAAGTACTGGTGTGTTTAGGTCCTTACTTTTTGTTACAGCCTGCAGGTATTCCTCGGTCCGGTAGGTCTTATTTTATTACTTGCGCACTTACAACCTATTGATCCTGTTCTGTTAGGATTTAAAGCAAACTTTTAACTTTTTTGTGTATTTGGTTAAGTTTAATCGTTCCAGTTCCAGTAAAGTTATTAGTTTTCTAGTAAATAAATATATAAGTATATACTTAAATTAGGTGCGAATGTGGGAATAGGTAAACATTTAATTTAACTAAGCCTAGAAAGGAAACAACGTTTAGTTAGGAACCTATCAATTTTGTTTTGTTATGTAGGTATATTCACTTATTACGATACGAGTAGAAATAATTTTAAACACTAGAATATAGAAAAATAATATCAATAGTTTTATGTTAATAGTAATTAAATAACATTTTTATTAGGGAATTAAATTCTTACACGTTAACCAGGCTTAGCCAACAGACTTCGAAATCACATTTCTCCTAATAAATTAAATCTTACGGTTTAGATATTGCTAAGGTAACCTTTAATACGAAATTTAATGGCACTTTTAAAATTATTATGCTGCTAAAAAGAAAAAAGTGCAAATACAACAAAATTAAATGACACTTTTACACCACAATATTACCAACATTCCTGTCTACTAATCCAAATATTTATATTCTGTTATAATTAATAAGTATGTATGATCAGTCTTTAAGACGATTATTTCAATATGTTCTTAATCAAATCAAATAGTCTTTAGTTAAATAAAATTTATTATTTTTTATACTGGATTGCATTTCTTTTACATTCTCAGATTTAATTTTCTCAAATTAAATCTATATTATGGTATGTAAGAACATTGAATCATAATTATTGATTATAAATAATATACAGGTTGTAACAAAAAGTAAGCACTAAACTTTCATGGGTGGGTTCCGACTTGATTATAGAACCGAAGAAAAATTCCCGAATAGTTTCGAAAAAAAAGTAAACTAAATGTTGTGCTTCTTTTCAGGTAAAATAAACTAAAAAGGCCTACGTACCTCTTTACAACTCCATTAAAACACAAAACACATTCGTCGTGGGTCGTTGACCGTGGAGTTCAACGACCCGTGACGTCATCGCAGCGGACAACGCCTCTTAGATGTGATAGGTAGGTCTTACAAATGCATTTTTCCTCGGTTTTATGATAATAAGCAAATGACAACAGTCATTCATTCATTACCCAGTCTAGTGATAATTTCGTTTTTATTTATTGTTTTAAATTTTCATATTTTCCTGTGGTCTTTGATCGAAGCTAAAGTTTGGTCCTTACTCTTTGTAACACCCTATATAAAAGTAATACTACCCAATATTTAAATATTTTGATTGGTTATTTCTATATTTGTTTGGAAGGTAGATTATAATACAAAGTAGGTATGACAAACTTTCTCAGAGTCTTAAACAGAGTTTCATTCTTTTTATAAATATTACGTACCAGCCTTGAAACAGCATGAGGGAAAAGATAAGTTCGCTGTTTCATTTTTATTAATAAATTTTCATAGAAATGTTTACTACAAATTTTGGACTATATTTTGGGTCCCCAATCTTTGCAACCCGTTGCTTCTTTCCAACGCAAACGTAGATGTTTATCTGCAGGAAATCTGTAACAAATAAAAACATGACACTTAAATAATAAATGCGAAAGTTTGGATGGATGGATGAATGGATGTTTACCTCTTCACGCTACTTACTACTGAAAGGATCGGCTGAAATTTTGCATACAGGTATCTAATTCTAAAATACTTTTTATTCCATAAATCAGTTCCTATGGGATAGAAAGTTTCCATAGAAACAATGCGTGCGAAGCCGCGGGCATAAACTATTTTTAAGATAATGTTTCTCGTTATGTACGTATTCAAATATATTTCAACGCGCCATTTGGGGAATTTTATTGTCTAGTGCAGGCAACCCTAAATTTTCGCAATGTTAGGTTATATTAATTAAAATTTTCATAAAACATAACTTTTGAGCCTTGTTCCTCTTAATTGTTCATGTAAATCTATGAATCTGTAAATTTTGAACCTTTTTGTAGTCAAAAGAACTTGTACTTACGAGTGGAATGATAAATTCGGCACTTTTGCTTCACTGTCACTTGTACATTCGAAAACACAGCACCGCACCATTGTTGCCTTTAGTTTTTATTGTTTTTAGGTGCGGGAATGTCCACAGGAACACTTTATTCACATTTATACTTAGAAATCAAAATTTTACAACAATTTCGATGATTCTCGTGTCGAGCTCCGTCGATGTGTAGGAAATTTGTTTAGCAACTAGAGTTGCTTTTCAATGAAAAAACCGGCACGCGAGAAAGTGATAGCAAGCCATTCGCTCTATCTCATTTTTTCTTAGGTTATAGGCATAAGTCGTTCTCTCTTTATGTGTGAATGCGATAGCATTTGCGCGTGTTCTATAGCATACTCTTTCTACGGGATTAGGAATAATTTGTACTAACCACAGATTAAATATAACGTACTAACAGCCAATCCACGTGGCATTATCCATTACTGGTTGGCGGGAATCTTGAAACTTATGCCGAATTAACAACCTAATAACTGTGTTTGTGCATTGGCACAAACACAGTTATTAGGTTGTTAATTCGAAATGAAACGAAATGAACTACGTCAATACGTAGTTCATTTCGTTTCATTTCGTTCCTGTTGTTGCTTTACCTGCATACATAAGTAAGAATAAGAATAAGAAACATTTATTATTCAAACTGTGTAGGTACATAGTTGGTCTTAGGAACTACTTTTAAATTGTTCAACTGTTTTTTAATAATGACATAATTGTTAACATTAGTTATTAAACTATAGTTACAATTAGTTAATAAAATTACATACAGGAATTGCACAATTTCTTTATACCTACCTACTTAATTAAGGTTAGCAATAGGACCTAATTGTAAAACCCATGTTCAAATTACGTAAAATATCAGCAAGTACCTACAGATAGTAGTCAACCTGACTTGCACGCAGGAAAAGTTTTGCCCGTTTTGAAAAAATGGAAGAAAAATGTTGATTAGGTATGTTTACTGGGGATGATCCTAATGAACTTATTGATCGATTAAAACTTTTAATTGCTTCTCGGGACGCTGGAAACACTGGATTAGATACTGAAATTTTATCAATAATTGAAGAACTACGTGAGAACGGTATAATTTCAAAAAAATAAGATAAAAAACAAAAAAACTTTCATTTCAAAACCATCCCTACAACCAGTCGGTCTGTTTTTCAAAATGGATAAATTTGGACATCATATTATTCTGAAAAAAAAGTGTGTCAGATTTTAAAGATATATTTAATAAAACAATGATCAATGATAACGAAGAAATAGATTTAAAATCCAAAAGGTTGACAGGCATTGCAGTACCTTTTAAAGCACACACGCACGATGCTGTTGGTAAAGAGTATGTAGATAAACACTTTGCGAGTACGCAATATGTTCGTGATATGTGCAATACCTACTATAAAAACAGAATTAATGAAAAATATTGATCAGTTGCTGAAAGGCTTTACAAAAACTAATTCTGATAATTCTGTTCAAAAATGAGCAAAGAAAATGTTGGTGAAATTCACAAAGCTCCAAAAATTTCATTCGTAGGTCTGTAATATTAAAGTAAATTGGATGATTTATGGCAAGCTGATCTTATTGACTTTCGAAATTTAAAAAAATATAATAACAGTTATAAATACATATAAGTAGTAATTGATTGTTTTTCAAAATTTGTATGGACCGTTCCAGTCAAGATAAAGAGTAAATCTGAAGTGGCGAATGCTTTTAATAAGATCCTAGTTACAAGTGATCGCAAACCTATTAATTTACAAACAGATATGGGAACAGAATTTTATAACACAGAACTAGAAAACCTTACCAAAATTAAAAATATAAATCATTATTCTACATATTCGACAAAGAAAGCTTCAATTGTAGAAAGAGTAATAAAAACTCTGAAAAATAAGATGTATAAGTATTTCAGTTTGAATGGTAGTTATAAATGGATCGGTAAACCTTTAGAAAATATTGTTGATAATTATAATAAAACAATACATCGCACTACAAAATTTAAACCTATCAATATTAACTGTTCCAACGAGCACATCGTGAAAAGAAATATAACGAAGTCACAAAATAACAAAGTAACGCTGTTTCAAGGTTAAGCTTGCCTTCCTAGTACAAGGGCGGGTTTTGTGATTGAAAGCATTGTGATTGGTTCTCCTTAACAATGTTATGCTGTTACTGTTAGTGATCCTCTCGCTCCGCATGTTATGTTAGTGTGCTTTCGTCATTCGTACGCGGTACATACTCTCTCTCAGAAATTAAGTTGGCTTTGGATATCGGACTTTTTGACACGGCTGTGAATCTTGGACTTTGATTTTCTCTTGTGATTTGGATTGTGCTCTTCATAATGGCAATGTATTCTAATGAAGAATATGCTGATATTGTCATGTGCTACGGATTTTGCCAGGGTGTGTGTACTGCAGCCCAAGCTGAATACCCGTCGCGGTACCCGGGGCGTCGGTTACCGGATTTAAGCGTGTTTGATACAACTTATCGCCGCTTGAGAGAAACGGGCACTGTCTGTAGACGCACGTCAGACCTGGGTAGACCCCGAGTCTACAACGTGGACGACGAAGATGAAATAAGACGACATTTCATAGAAGACCCTACCACGTCAACAAATGTTGTTGCAAATCGTCTAGGCATATCGCAGTGGAAAGTGTGGTTCACAATGCACACTGCAGGGCAATACCCATATCACTACACTCCAGTACAAGCAGTAGAAGAAGGAGACCCTTTAAGAAGATTGGATTTTTGCCGATTCATGTTGAACGCCGACTCCGAAGACTCGCGATTCCTGAAAATGATTTTGTGGACCGATGAATCGAAGTTTGACAAGGATGGCATAACAAATTATCACAACGCTCACTTCTGGGCACAGAAGCAAGATGGTAATCCAAAAAAGAAAAGGGTCAAAGGCTCGCAACGCAGATTCAACCTAAACGTGTGGATGGGCATCATCGACAATTATCTGATAGGACCGTATTTCTTGCCTGAACACTTGAATGGCGAATTTTATGAAGATTTCCTGAGAAATGAATTGCCACTTCTTCTCGACGACTTGCCGCTTGCCCTAAGAAGAGACATGAGGTACCAACACGACGGTTGCCCTGCACACTACCGCAGAAGTGTACGCGACTGGCTCGACGAAAATTACCCAAACAAATGGATTGGGAGAGGCGGTCCCATACCATGGCCCGCACGAAGCCCGGATTTGACTCCGATGGATTTTTATGTTTGGGGTCACATGAAAACCATCGTGTACCAAGACGGCCACCCTGTATCTACTGTGGAAATTCTCCGACAAAGAATTATTGATGCGGCGAACGTGATAAGGGGTCAGTTGACGAGCAAAGTCGTGAAAACCGGTTTACGCAACAGAATGCGGGTCTGTGTTAGGAACAGAGGTGGCCACGTAGAGCATGAGTTAAAAAATTAAAGATTACATGATTTGAACCTAATATGTGTATTTTTTACTCTGTCCTCAAAATATTGTAACTTTGAATTTTACTACCTGAGTCCTTTGTTATCGAATTTTTAAAAAGATCGTACACTGGTGCCCCAACTATTGCACCTTTTTGGATAGCTAAAAACATGTAGATGTTTTTTAAATAATCTGCACAAAATAATGTAGGTACCTACATGTTTTTGAGAAAACGTCGATTAAAAAAATACTTTGCCAAATTTTTACATTAAATTCAGATTTAAAGGGCCTACCGCTCTAGCGTTTACCCTAAGAAGGGCCTACCGCTCTAGCGTTGTAGCTAAAGTGCTGGATAGTTTGCTTGACCGACACCTACGGGGGCACATTAAACTGAACGATGCTCAATTTGGGTTTCGATCAGGTTTGTCAACAGAAAGTGCTATCTTGTCTCTCAAGCAAACTGTTCAATATTACACGGCTAGAGGAACACCGGTGTACGCCTGCTATTTGGACCTGTCCAAGGCATTCGACCTGGTGTCGTATGACTTACTTTGGAAGAAGCTGGCACTTGAGTCGGCTTTCCCATCCCAGGAGAGTTAGCGTCACTATTTCGTTATTGGTATAGTCACCAAACTAATATTGTGAAGTGGGCGGACTCATACTCGGACATGTACAGGCTGGAATGCGGGGTGCGGCAGGGGGGGGTCTCTTCTCCAAGTCTTTTCAACTTGTACATGAACAGCTTGATTGAGGGGCTCAGTAGCAACAAAGTCGGCTGTCACATAGATGGGGTCTGTATCAATAATATTAGCTACGCCGACGATATGGTGTTGCTGAGCCCTTCGATCAGAGCCCTACGCAAGCTGCTGCAGACATGTGAGTCCTATGCGAAGGCCCATGGGCTCAGATATAATGCGAAAAAGAGTGAGTTTATGGTGTTTAGGGCAGGCTCCAAGACCTATTTGAATGTACCACCCATCGCCCTAGACGGAATTCCTCTTAAGCGCGTGTCAAAATTTAAATATCTGGGCCACTGGGTCAACGAGGACCTAGAGGATAATGACGACATAGAGAGAGAGCGCAGGGCGTTGGCCGTCCGATGTAACATGGTGGCTCGCAGGTTTGCTCGCAGTTCCAGGGAAGTGAAGGTGACGCTCTTCAAAGCATACTGTCAGTCACTATATACTGGCAGCCTGTGGGTTACCTATACGCAAAAGGCGTTGTATCGATGCTGGTGTAGGTGACGCAAATAATACGAGTCCCATAGCCGATACGAACCACTTTATTCATGTAAGTATATCACTCGCGTTACATAGAACGATGGAGCTGGACACAATCAATCGGCGGTGCGCGCGAGAGGAGCGGGGTGCGAGACACGTGTGTCGTGGACGTTTTTGATCAGCGAACTGTCTGAGCTGCGACGCGGGCGCGCTGGCGGCGGCCGCTGTGTTGCTATCTCATTCTCTCGCGCACCGGTGTGTAAGTGTGGTGGCGATCGTATCGCCACACCACCCACCCACGGAGAAAAGTACTCCCCGAGTACGAAAAAATAAATAAAGAAAAATGTTGAAAACAATCACGAAATCGAAATTTGAATAGTAAAAATATAAGTAGGTAACAAAAAGAATGGGTAAACATATTAACCATTTAAATGGACGTGGCGTCCTTAAGCTTACTTAACTAAGGTCTTATGTTAAGATATAAGTAACACGTAGGTATGTGTATTTACATTTACAATCTTATGTTAAGTTTTTTTAACTTAATCAGAATTATAAATATATACCAATAACTATAAATCTAACACATCTTTGAATTTTACCCTGCGCCCTGACCGAGTTGTAACAGGTTGGTTAGGCAAGACTGGTAATGGTAACGCAGATAGCGCAGGCGTCGGCGTCGTTGCCGGGGCAAGGAGCGCATGAGGTATAGCGCGGGGCACCGGAGATCTCGTTGCGGTCTGTTCGGTCTCGGGCAATAGGTGGGCGGGCTTGAGTCTGTCTATGCTAACAGTAGCTTCCCTCCCGGCCATGTCTAGGCGAAACGTTTTTGTGTCACGTGATATCACCCTGTAGGGCCCCGTATAGGGTGGCTGGAGGGGACGCCGCACGGTGTCATCGCGAAGAAAGACGTGCGTGGCGCTGGCTAAGTCTTTGAACACGAACGATTTTGGTTGAGAGTGGCGCGACACGGCCACAGGGCGCAGGTCGGCCATTTTTGAGCGCAGTTGAACTGTAAAATCGTTTATGTCGTTCGGTCGAGGGGGACCAGGTACAAAGAGTTCGCCCGGTAAGCGCAGGGGCTCTCCATATACGAGTTCAGCCGATGAGCATCCCAAGTCCTCTTTCAGGGCAGAACGTACGCCTAGAAGGACAAGGGGAAGAGATCGGTGCCAGGTGTTATCATGGCACATGAGAGCCGCTTTCAAATGACGGTGGAACCGCTCAATCATACCGTTAGCTTGCGGGTGGTAGCTGGTGGTCCGTACACGTTTGGTAGCGCCGATGTTCATGAGTTGGTTGAACAAATTAGACTCGAACTGGCGGCCTTGGTCAGTGGTTATCGTGACAGGCACACCGAAACGTGCAATCCAACCGTGTAGGAACCGGTCAGCTACCTCTTCGGCGGTGATGGTGGTCATCGGCCATACCTCGGGCCATCGCGAAAAACGGTCGATGGCAGTCAGGCAGTAAGAGTAACCATTCGAAATTGGCATCGGCCCGATAATGTCTAAGTGCACATGTCGAAATCTAGATGAAGGTGCGACGAAGTTGCCGAGAGGGGCCGCCACATGGCGCGTTACCTTACTCCTTTGGCATGGCAGGCAGGCGCGGGCCCAGTTCCGACAGTCCCGGTTCATGGATGGCCACACGAAGCGTTCAGCTACCAAGCGTGCAGAAGCCTGCGCACCGGGGTGACTGAGGTTGTGGATCTTGTTGAAATAGCCGCGACGGAAAGAAGGTGTTACGAAGGGTCGTGGCTTTCCAGTTGATGTGTCGCAATATATAGCTATGTCGCAGCCAGGAATGCACACTTTTTCCAATTTAAGGGAGGAGTGGCTTCTGGCATCCTGGAGCTCGTCGTCTGTGGCTTGTTCTTCAGCCAGCGCTGCGAAACTCTCCTCGAGGCTGATGGCTTCGACCCGTGACATTGCGTCAGCGACGACGTTGTCCTCTCCCTTCACGTGTACTACGTCGGTCGTGAATTGGGAGATGAAGGACAACTGGTTGAGCTGAACTGGGGGAATCTTTTCGCGGCGCTGGGTGAAGGCGTATATGAGCGGCTTATGGTCAGTGTATATTGTGGCGTGTTGAACCTCCAGGAGGTGGCGAAAGTGCTGTACACTTTCGTAAACACCCAGGAGTTCGCGGTAATACGCTGGCCACTGAGCTTGTTTGTCAGTTAACTTCTTGCTGAAAAAGGCCAAGGGCTGCCATTGGCCATCGACTTTCTGTTGAAGGCACGCTCCTACGTGGACTGAAGAAGCATCTGTGAAAAGTCCCAGCGGCACGTCGCTAACTGGGTGAGCAAGGAGGGTAGCATTGATGAGGCTATCCTTGCACTTCTGGAACGCAAGTTCGAGTTCGGGTGTCCAAGGTACTGGTTTCGCACCCTTGAGCTTGGAAGAAGCTAAGACGTTGATGAGAGGCGCTTGTAGTTCCGCTGCCCTAGGTAGAAATCGGCGATAAAAGTTTATCATGCCGAGGAATCGGCGGAGACCTTGCACGGTTTTTGGCAAGGGGTAGTTCTGCAGTGATTCAATTCTTTCCGTGGGGGGGATTGTGCCGTCTTTCTTGATCCTATATCCTAAGAAAGTGACCTCGTCAGCGCCGAAAATGCATTTGTTTGCATTGATTACGACTCCATAGTCGGCCAGGCGCTGGAACAAGGTGCGGAGGTGTTCCAGGTGGTCTTCTGCTGTTCTAGAGAAGACCAGCACATCATCTACGTACGGATAACAGAAATCGAGTCCCCTCACGACTTCGTCAATGAAACGCTGGAAAGTTTGTCCAGCATTTCGAAGACCGAAAGTCATGAAGGGAAATTCGTACAATCCGAATGGCGTGATGATTGCAGTCTTGCAAATGTCAGCCTCATGGACAGGCAGCTGTTGATAGGCCTTCACGAGGTCTATAGTGCTGAAGATGGTGGCACCAGCAATGTTATGGGAGAAATCAGCGATGTGCCTGACGGGATACCGGTCTGGTACGGTCCTGGCGTTCAGGGCCCGGTAATCCCCGCATGGCCTCCAGCCTGTCTCTCCCTTCTTTGCCATGTGTAGCGGTGAAGCCCATGGACTGTCTGAAGGTCTGGCTGTGCCACAGGTCACCATATCGTCAAATTCCTTTTTCGCTGCGATTAGCTTCTGCGGAGCGAGGCGGCGTGGACGGCAGGAAACAGGCGGACCATCGGTTGTAACGATATGGTGCTCTGTGGTGTGTTTCATTTGCCGTGGGAGTCCTGGAGGTCGTGTCAAGTCCGGAAATTCCAGGAGAAGTCTAGAGTAGGGTGAGTGCTCGTTAGCAGACACGGCCTTGACGCTCACCTGACTAACTTGTGCGACTACGGCTGCTGTGGTTAGGTTCGTGGTCCCGTCGATTAAGCGATTGTGCCGCAAGTCGGGTAGCAAGTTGTAATAACTGAGGAAGTCTGAACCTATTATGGGAGTCTCTACGTCAGCGATCGTGAAATTCCACTGGAAGTCGCGACGTAGACCTAAATTGAGCCGAAGAGTGATGCTGCCGTAAGTTTTAATTGTGCTGCCGTTGGCCGCAGCGAGTTGATAACCTGTCGGCGAGATAGTGTGACTTTTGGCTAAGCGTTGAGGATAGCAACAAAGGTCACTACCAGTGTCGATCAGGAATCGGCATGCGGTCGACTTGTCTGTGACGAATAAACGGCGGCCGGATATGTCGCGATCAGTCGCCGCGTCTACTGACCGCTGGTCGCATTTCCCGAGCTCTGGTCTTTCCAGCTGCACGGGCTAATGCATTTTATGGCGTCCTGCTTGTAGGTGCGGTGGTACCAGCATAAGGAGGAGCGTGATGATGACCTGGAAACAGGAGTCGATCTGGTATTGTTTTCACGCGACCGCGATCGAGATCGAGAGTCTGCACTAAGTGCTTCGACAACTTTTGTCAACTGCTCGACCCGAAGGGACAGCTGCATTAGCTCAGATGATTGTGGCTGTGAGGCGACGGCATGAACTGCAGGTGCTGCCACTTCGACAATTTTGTCGGCGATGTCGGCTGCTTTTTCCAGGGGCAAATCCTGCGCAGCTAAAATGGCCTGTACGCTCCCTGGCAGGCGGCGCATCCAAAGTTGGCGGATAATATCTTCGCTTTTGAATTCCGATCCTGCCAAGGAGCGGAGTCGGCGCAAAAATTGAGAAGGTTTACTGTCTCCAATATCTTCTTCTCCAAGAAGGCGCCTGACCCTCTCCTCGCGGGAAGCTGACAGGCGCTTGATAAGTTCCGTCTTTAGGTATTGATAGCAGTCTGGCCGGTCCGGTGGGTTTTCAATGATATCGGCTACCTCGCCGGCTATCTTTGAATCAAGCATCGCTACCACGTGACTGTACTTGGTCTTTTCCAGTTTGATGCCGGCTATTTCGAACTGGGCCTCTACTTGCCCAAACCACACGGTGGGTTTGTCAGCCCAAAACGTAGGTAATTTCACCGTGACTGCCATTGTACGTCTGTCTTGGTCAGCCCGTAACTGTTCTAGCTGTTCTTGGAGTAGTTTGATTTTCTCTTCCCCGGATGTGGCCATTATGGTGGGGGAAAAGAAAACTTAAAACAATGAAACCGGAAATAAGCCCAAATAAAAAACCGGAAGTGAAGCTACTGAGCGAATGTAAACCGGAAGTGAAGCTACCGTAGGTCGGATTCTGGTTTGAGCAACCGGAAGTTGGGGGTTGGGCTAGAAATGGGCGAATCACCACTGACAACTCGATCAGTACCTACGATTATGACAACGAGACGTGCTAAATAATAATAATAACTACAAAAGTAATAAAATGGTTAACGTTTTTGACGATTGGTAGAATAAAATAAATTTAGACCGCACAACATAGGTAAAACTAATTCAAAGTTCTAGTAAGTACACAGATAGGTAGGTATTACTGGTTCGAACAATAATTATTACGATCGTTAGTAAGTACCTAAAATTATCTAAAGTTATAAATAGTTAGTAAAGTTACCTACTTAAATTACCTAAAGTTATAAATAGTTAGTAGTATACCTAATAGTAAAGTACCTAAAATTATAAATAGTTGCAGTCACACAAAAACTTCAAAATAAAAATTGTTTTGAAATAAAGGTAAATACTTAATGCAAACACAGTTAAATACCTAGTAGTAAAACTAAATGGACAGCTAAGTAGGTATTTACTTAAAGTTCGTTGTTGACCGCTGTGCGACGCAGGTATTAACAGGTAGGTAACTTGATGCTTGGATGGTATGCTGATTCACGCGTAACTGTTTGTTTACTTCTCGAATGTTCGTCGAAATAGAACTCGGGTCTAAGTAGGTATTTAGGTATTCTGAACCTTAATGCACGGGAAAGTCTCGGTGTTGAAGTACTGTACTTGGTCGGTAGGTAGATCAAAAGAACAGCACGGTGTGTGGTAGATTAATCTCGAAAGTTGTTGATCTAAGTAGGTATTGGAGTTCGCTCACCGGGATTGTGTGTATGTACTCCCTTTTACTCGCTGCTCGGATGGAGGTGTTTGGAGACGGTGTCCTGTCTGTCCAGTGCCGTATTCCAGTCTCAGGAAAGTGTCTTGGTCGTCTGCGGGCCGCGTTAATCGAGTGAGAGTTGTGCCGATTCGGGAACGTCTCGAAGATGGCGCTCGATGCTGGCCGGTGTTGCGACGTCGGGGTCACCAATTTGGTTGTATCGATGCTGGTGTAGGTGACGCAAATAATACGAGTCCCATAGCCGATACGAACCACTTTATTCATGTAAGTATATCACTCGCGTTACATAGAACGATGGAGCTGGACACAATCAATCGGCGGTGCGCGCGAGAGGAGCGGGGTGCGAGACACGTGTGTCGTGGACGTTTTTGATCAGCGAACTGTCTGAGCTGCGACGCGGGCGCGCTGGCGGCGGCCGCTGTGTTGCTATCTCATTCTCTCGCGCACCGGTGTGTAAGTGTGGTGGCGATCGTATCGCCACAGCGTACAACGCGCTGCGCGTGCAGTATAACAATGGGTTTAGAGTGCTGATGGGGTTGCCACGTTTCTGCAGTGCATCAGGTATGTTCAGTGAGGCGCACACTGACGGCTTTCACGCCATCATAAGTGTTACACACACTTGTCCTAACTTTCTTTGTATTATAGATTTTGTTTAAATAAAACAATTAGCTAGTACTTCACTGATTTTATAATTTCATTACTTCTCCTTATCGGGCAGAGTTACCCCTAAGAATTTACTTGAACGACTGCCCCCGTTTTGGTCGGATTCCGGCTTTTTAAAACGTTTGTTCCAACGACTTTTCTGTACTGGTTTCCGACTCCGCCCAATCGACTCGCAAACCAGTTGAGTCAAACCAGTGACTGTTTCCACTACCTGATTATGGGAGTATTAGTGTAGAAATGTTACAAAAGTAAATTCAGCTTCTTATTTACAAAAATGATGGCAAATAAATATAAAAATGTATGCGAGGCATCTAAAATCAGAACAATAATTTTAAATAAGCTAACAACTCGTCCATCCTGATAAAGTGTTCGCGTCCTCGTGAACAATACATTTTTATAGGTAACACAAAAAGTCACATTCTTAGTGTCTAAATCTTAATCTATACAAGATCAATGTGCACATAGCACCACATAATATTCAAGTTGTACATCGTATTTTTTTACATAAATAATAACTGCACATCGCAGTTTATAAATAAAATGATAGTATGATTTAAAACATTTTGTACATAATCAAGGTGGTTTCATAACCGTGATTTTGTTATTTACTTAAACTAAATCATCATGTGCATTTTATATGATTTCATGTGCTCATAGTACTACATAATATTCAATTTGTACATAGCATTTCTTACATAAATAATAACTGCACATCCCAGTTTATTAAATACATACAACAATAGTATCATTGGAAACTTATTGTACATTTCAAAGTGGTTTCACAATCGTAATTATTTTAGTCACAATCATATAAACTACATTTTTCACAAGTACATTTACCATCTGAATTAAGTACAATAACAAACAAGTAAGATTCCAATGTGTTTGTGATACCTACTTATGAATGATTCATTACCATACCAGTCAACGTTTTCGCTACCCGACCGCGCAATGAGGAGGGTCATGATTCTATGGTGACAAACCTTTGACTAATTTTATCAGTGAAACATATACTTCTTTATTTTTGTAACTGGTTTATACCCCAAGCCGACATTATAAAAAAAATAATAAATAAGACATTTATTTTCAATTTACAAAAGGAACAATATTTGTATACATAATATGTGGTTGGGTATGCCCTCAACATTCTGGCAACAATTTCCCACTTCTTCAGGTACTTATCTATGTTTTGTCTGCTTTACTAACTAATCCTCACATTTTAATGGAGCATTTTGCATTTATCCTCTTTTTATCAACCCATTTCAAGAACCACTAAGATTTCAAAATTATTTCAAGACAGTACACGCAATAAACCTCCATTACTCTAGACGAACAACCACTTCGAGGTTACCTCATCCAACCCTACAAGATACTCAAAAAGCGACTCAAATAACATAACACTGTGCAAGATAAACCAATCGGCCTTTTGACTGAATACAGGTTATTATAATAAGGATTATAATATATTTATTTTGTTATATTTAAGATGAATAATTTTATTATTATTTTATTCTTATAAGAGTTCATTATTTTTGCAAGACCATACTCATTTTTCGCATAAAAACATGACATGTAGGTAACTCAAAATACTATCAATTAATCGAGCTGATCAAAACTAGCTTCAGCTTCAGAAAATCGTCTTAACTACACTGTACCTTGTCTATTTCGCAAGATAAATTATCCCTTTTTATTCCGACAGGTCTTAGGCCAATTTAATCTTTAGAAGAAGCTAATTGTATCCTAGTTAATGGTGATATGACCCCTCATTGTACTTCTAAGAGTCGGTCGTCCCACGATCTTTACCATAAATTTTGAGAGGCTATCATCTGGATTGGTCCAGTTGTAATTTTCTTTTGACCATTCGCTCTAGGCGAGACATCCTTATCGATAATATGATGTACAAATATTGCTGACAAAACATCCCATAATTATTAATCGTTTTGGTAACCTGAATGTCCCTCAATTGTGTTTTAGTCATAGTATCTCGAGACAAATAACTAAATAATGGTGAACAACCCACATAGCATTATGTGACACCCAGGCCCGAAACGATACCCGCAGATCGTACTAAACCTCTCACGAGGCGTGAAACGAACCCGCAACTTCCCGGGTTGCAGGCGGACCTCTACTTGCCCCACGACTGAGGTCGTCTAGGAGACAGATCTAAAGTTCGGGGTAGTTGATGCGAATTTCGTATTTCATACCTCCCTTCAGAACAATTTTAAGTTTGGAAACAGTTTTTACTGGAAAAGTGCTACTACTCTTTTGAGAATATAACTATTATAACGACAAAACACATCAAGCAGAAAAAAGAGTTGTTATTTAAATTTTAACTCGATATTAGCTATTTTTTTACACATGTATTGTGTAAAGTAGGTAAAGTACCTAATTCGTGTTCTAATTTAATTTATTCTGGGTACGTTAATGATAGAAGGAGCTTCCAAATCATGCGCTAAAAGGCTAAAAAACAATCTCTCCAGGTGACTTCTGTCTATTATAAACGTTTATATTACAAGCGAGATTTTTCATGTGTTAAGCGATCAGGTATATTGGGACAGTTACAATTCTTTTCACATCCTGCAAATGAGCTGTTTCATGACAGTATATAACACTACGGACAATAATATTATTTTTCTTTGCTTTCGTTTTGTTTCTGGAATAATATAAGTAGTACGTCGTAAGTAGGTACGTAGTACGTCATGGTTCTTCAATGTCCACCAGCTTGTTTCATGTCTCTCTAATAGCCTAATAATAACACCAATGTAAAAAACCTTTTGCGACTACGTGAGGTTGCGTAATTCTGGTCGAAAAAGTTAATTGCAATTAATATCAAAAAATCTGAATAAAAACTAAAATTTACACGAGTCTAGATAAGGATAAAGTTGTTCTGTTGGTAATATTTATTTAAGAAAGGATCTCAAATCGGCAAGTATAGGTACTTTAAATTGTATTCGATAATTAACACCAAGAAAGTTTATTTTAGGCCAAGTACCCGCGAAACTAACTTTTTTTTTTAAAGGTAATAAAAATAAATCGGTTACACAGTTTTGACTTCTATTCCTTAAAGTCGTAAACAATGCAATTGACGGCATTCCTATTCCTGCCTACAATAAACCATACCAATCTACAGACACCTCAATATTGGTGCAGTTTGTTTGCACGTTCGTTCGTACGGTTACTCGTAATTATAGCATTGGATTATGGAGTTTGTCTTAAATTTTACACAGACGTATTATTCTAACTAAACTAAAACTAAAACTAGAAATGACAAAATAAAATGAATGAAAAACCTAGGGAGTTGTTAGAAAGTGAACGAATGCTAGAATGCGCTGATGAAAATTGAAAACCCACGTGTTGGAACGACCTCCGTCGGTCATGGTGATTCAAATAATTGCATTGTAGGTAAGAAAGAGAGAGGTTTACACTGAACAAGTGATTAAATTATTGGTATAAACAAATTTTAATCGAAACTTTATTAAAAGGAAAAAAAAACCAAACTAAGTCCCCAGCGTTTAACTCTTTTTTTTTTTCAATATGATACGACGCGAGATAGAATCCTATCCAGAAAAATATTTAAATATCTCTTTCATTCAAATCGCTTCAACCGTTTAGAGGCTTTGAAGTTAAAAACATAACCCGCACCCGGCGGCCAAAAGACGGAGTGCGCGTCTCTTACATATTGTACTTGTACCCACGAATTTTCAAGTTACCTACTACCGATCCTTACCACGACATCCTCATGGATCAGGATGGATAACTAAATAATTAAATACTCCATCCTTTTTTAATTAAATTATCGAAAGGTATGATAATGAATACTTAATAACAATTCATAAATAATAGTATTCGTGGTCTGAGGCTGTGGCGTCACAGACCGAGGTCTCTCATTGCGTTGATTTGTTTATTTTTTTTAATAGAACGTTTACTACAAGGAATCGGACTGCGACGCCTCTGCCTTACTATCAACATCAATAGTTCTATGGGTTTGTTACTAGTCGAGACTTATTAAGTACCTGACGGGTGACGGTATTGCGCTGTGCTACTGATCGGTGGCGGCTGCGTAGCTGCAGCCAGCGATGACTGCGTGGCTGTGGCGAACGACAACTGCGTAGCTGCAACGACTGCGTGGCTGTGGCGAGCGACAACTGCGTAGCTGCAACGAGCGACGACTGCGTGGCTGTAGCGAGCGATGTCTGCGTGGCTGCAGCGAGCGACGACTGCGTGGCTGCGGCGAGCGATGTCAGCGTGGCTGCAGCGAGCGACGGCTGCGTGGCTGCGGCGAGCGATGTCTGCGTGGCTGCAGCGAGCGACGGCTGCGTGGCTGCGGCGAGCGATGTCTGCGTGGCTGCAGCGAGCGACGGCTGCGTGGCTGCGGCGAGCGATTCAATTCAATTCAATTCATTTATTAATACCATGGGTTCACAAGAAACACTTAGTCAGGTCAATTACTTAGAATAATAACATTTCAAAAACACATAAAATTCAATCATAAAATAATAACAATAATTTAAAGGGGTAGCTGCAAAAGCATTGTCAAAAATGTAAAGAGTAAAATTAATCATAATAATTAAGGGAATGTCAGATTAAATGTCAATCGTCAATCATAAAAATATTTTTGTCAGCAAAAGCTTCATCTAGTCTGTAATAACTCTTATTAATTAATCTTTTTTTAACAAATGAATTAAATTTTAGATCTGACATTGATTTAACATTATTTGGTAACATATTGTACAGTTTTATCGAATTACAAACAAAACTTTTGGAGATTTTAGTTAATCTTGTTTTCGGGACTACTAAGTTATTTTTTTGTCTTGTATTGTAATCATGTCCCTCCTTAACATATTTGAAATTGTGTAAATTGTTTTTAGCATAAATCAGATTTTGGTAGATATACTCTCCAACCATCGTCAAGACGCCTACTTCCCTAAATTTCTCCCTACAAGATTCCAAATACCTTAAACCCAGTAAATAACGTATTGCGCGCTTCTGTAACACAAAAACTGTTTTGTTTGCACAATGTACCTATACTTGCTTTATTGGTTGAGGATTCAGGAAATTCTCCGAAATTAATAATTCCATAAAGTTCAAATAATGCGAGTTGTCGAAAAAAAGATGCTTAGCCAACGTATTTGCGGCAAGTCATATCTGTTTTATAATTTGTATAAAGAACTAGTACTCCGGTAACGTTCTGCCCGCACCTTCGCACGCGCTATTGGAAACGTTTAAAATTTATTTTTGGAAACGTGCAAAATTTCAGCTCGATCCGTTGAGTAGTTTTGGCGTGAAGAAGGAACGGTACAAACTTTCATATTTATAATATATTTTAATATTATTAGCTGCGCCCCGCGGCTTCGCCCGCGTCTAAATTTCAGTTATTTATTGCCCAACAGTGGGTGTGCAATAAATAACTTTAGGGGTCGTTTTGTAAAAATAAGAAATACGTAATTCATCATTTACTTTAAAGTTATATATACCGGGTTTTGAGTGAATCTAACCAAGGAATAATATTATCCATATAAACTTAACCACCCTTTTTAACCACCTGAGATTATTTATGCAAATTAGATTAACCTTTGTGTTATTTCAGAACTTAAACTATCTACACACCAAATTTCAACCAAGTCGGTTAACTAGTTACTGAGATACGTGGTAACAAACATTCACACAAACTCATGCATTTATAATATTAGTAGGAAGTGTGATAAACAGACTTAGAAACCGAAAAAAAAACTTGAACCAAACATGTGAGACAGAAATGAAAATGTTTCAATCTTGATGTCTTTCCTTTCTGCTAGTACTTCGTGTGATTAAACCTCTGAACCTACCTTTCCTACCAACCTATAAAAACCCTAAAACTGGATAGACCAAAGCGATTATGATAGAAAAAAAAAAAGATTAAATAATTCCGATTTAAATCAAATTAATCGTATTTTCTTTTTAACCATGATTTTTATCAAACCTGGTATAAGAAATGTTAGTTATAGCTATATTACTTTTGATCTGTAATTAATAGAAATTTTTAGGTCCATGTCTATTGTCCCCTCGTTCCACAACAACCCTTAAGGCTTTTCTTGCTATAGAGCCGTGACTGAAGCCAGCTCTACATAGTCGATTGCTGCCATCTTGCTCAGCAAAGTATCTTGCTGAGCAACATGACAGCAATACTCCATGAAGCTGGAATTGAGCTTGCCAAAGAGAAAGTACCAGAGTCAAGTGCATTACTGCAATTTATTATCCTCTTTGTGCATGTTATTCTGATCGACTCTGACTTCTGAACCTGTAAAGCGCGATGATATCGCGTGCGTGGGTATTATTAGGTAAAAATACCAGATACCAGTATCTGGTATTAGGTAGAGAATTCAAATGTATTCGAACACTTCTTCGAACACAACGAATCGACTGTTTACGGCTGGCAGAAATAAATGCATAGTAGGAAGAGACCTCTGAAGTACCCCGACGACGTTGATCGCCAATTTATTAGACCAACAGTCATCAATGACGACCGACACGAATGGAAGTCACAATCCAATTTAATTAATTTTTTAATACCGTGGGCTAACAACGGAGACAAATATAAAATTGGACTAAGTATTCTAACTGGACTAAGTACATATATATTATATCCGTTGAGCCTGGCCACCGTGGCCTAGTATTTGGATAAAAGAACATTATATTGTTTATTATGTGGGTACGTATTAAGGTATTTTTAGATTGATGTTTTCACTTAGAGGACTTGAAAAACAACGGGAGATCCTCGGTGTCACTCTTACAACAACTCTGGAATTTCTGTACTTTCATTGGATTAAAATGAAGAAACGAATCAAAGCTAAAACGGTGGCCACGAAGCTAAACGTCTCATACTATACGAGATCAGGCGATATTTCACACAAAGATAGCTACTTTCTCTTTATCAAGTTCAAGTCCGGCCTCATGGAGTATCAGCAAAGCACTTTGCTGCGCAACATTACAGCAAATGAATATGTTATGCTGGGTTCAGTCACGACTCTATAGAACGAAAAGCCTTCAGGCTTATTGTCGAACGAGGGGACAAAAGACATGGACCTAAGAATTTGTTATTCATTTTATTAACATCTCAAAAGAAATACAGCTTTCAGTAACATACCTAATACCGCATAGGTACCTGATATCAGCGAAATGCCTAAAATGACGTGAAGTATATTAAATTATCTTATTTCGGTAGTGGTATAACAGAAAAAATATTTTTTTGGAAATTTCCCGGGAATTCCCGGGAATTCCCGGTTCCGACTTTGAAACTTCCCGGGATTCCCGGTTCCTCGAAAACGACCCGATTTTGGAATCCCTAATTTTAAATGGATCGCTCGGCAAACTTCGAAGATAGGGGGGGGGGAATGGGTATTTTTTCGACTTTTTTCAAAATATTTCAAAAAGTATGAAACCTACAGAAATTTGAAAAACTGTTTTGAAGTTTACAAACCAATACCTTTCATTTGATACCCCACTCGGTGAGGTAGCTCCCCCTTTTGAAAATTATTCCCCCCATTTTTGACCATTTTTCAAAATTTGTTCTTTTTTCAAACTTCTCTATATTTTTCCTGTAAAATATAGATCAATGTCTATAAACGCTCCATACATTTTACATGGATCGCTCTGCAATCTTCGGAGATAGGGGGGGGGGGAATGGGTATTTTTTCGACTTTTTTCGAAATATTTTCAAAAGTATGAAACCTACAAAAATTTCAAAAAATATTTTGAAATGTACAAAATGATACCTTTCATTTGATACCCCATATGACTCTGTAGGTATCTTTTAAAATTTCGGCATCACAATTTGTATGGAAAATATTCATTTTCATTTTTCATTTATTTTCATTTATTTTTCTCTAAATCTGTACAGGCGCACGAAATGTATTATTATTTTAAATTTCAAGTTGATAGCTGCAGTAGTTTTTGAGTTATTAAGGAGGGAAAAAAGGACAGACAAAGCGAGACCATAAGGGTTTTGAAACCGATCTTCGATCATCAAAACCCTAAAAACCGTCAGTAATAAGGAAAGATTTCACAAGAACAGGTTTCTATCGCAATTAAATGTAGGTAGCTTAAATGAATTTATCTTTAGTTACTATTACTACTACATACTTTTGCTAAACTTTTTGGAAAACATAATGTCTTTTGTAACATGAAAAAGTTATACTCCAAAATAAGCTAACAATTGAAAATTATATCGTAAATACATATTATAATTGTAAATTACATACCATTGTTTGCCGTGGGCGTACGGTCACACCAAGGTGGTATGAATACACCAGAAGTCCATGGTGCATCCCTGCTTCTGATTTGTTACACACACTTGTCCTAACTTTCTTTGTATTATAGATTTTGTTTAAATAAAACAATTAGCTAGTACTTCACTGATTTTATAATTTCATTACTTCTCCTTATCGGGCAGAGTTACCCCTAAGAATTTACTTGAACGACTGCCCCCGTTTTGGTCGGATTCCGGCTTTTTAAAACGTTTGTTCCAACGACTTTTCTGTACTGGTTTCCGACTCCGCCCAATCGACTCGCAAACCAGTTGAGTCAAACCAGTGACTGTTTCCACTACCTGATTATGGGAGTATTAGTGTAGAAATGTTACAAAAGTAAATTCAGCTTCTTATTTACAAAAATGATGGCAAATAAATATAAAAATGTATGCGAGGCATCTAAAATCAGAACAATAATTTTAAATAAGCTAACATAAGAAAGCGTTGTGCGTCGCTCTTGAAACGCCTGCGTGGCAGCCCCAACACCATTCTAAGCACATTGGCGGATAGGTGGGATTCTCCGTTTATGGGGCACTGGATAAACCTACACGCAACCCTTTTTAAGGGGCGGTGCCCCGGTCACTGATGATCTCTCGTGTTCGCATATTTATTTAATTATTTCACATTTTAATTTTTCATTCTGTTGTATTTTATTATTTTTGTGTATTTTAAATGTATGAGTCATGTACTTGAAATAAACAATTTTTATTTTTTTTATTTATTTATTTTATTTGTTTACCATATTTCTTAGACTTTCAAAGGTTATTCTTATTTTGTGAGTTATTTTTTACAAAAAAACACCGAAAAACCTACAAAAAAAGACGTTTTTTAAAAAATATCATAAATCTTCGACTAAACACTTTCACTAAAAATATTAAAAATTCAAATATCTCGAAGGGGCTTAACTTTAGACCAGGGTACCTCAGAGTCAAATTGGTTTCTACTGAACCCTGCTATCACGTCCTGAAAGGATCGGGTCTACTTACAAGTAACCCTGTATAAAGAATGTTTTGAAAAGGGCTATACGACAAATTGGTCTACTGAGTTATTTTTGATAAAAAAGTAAATTTTACGAACCCCTTAACGTATGTTATTGAAGACTTGCATAATTGTCCAATATTAGGAACATTTTATGAACAAGAACTTCTAAAAACCAAATGTTCTAATGTTTATTTAATAGAGAGAGTTTTAAGAAAACAAGATCCGTCAAGTGCGAGTGTAACTCGCGCGCCGAGGGTTTTGAACTTTTGTCAACGAAAAATGTACCAAAAGTACCGGTTAGAGACTTCGCAATTTAACGAATACCTAAGAATAGTAGGTACCAACCTACATTTCAGATGGATCTCTCTGCATGCTTCGGTTAAGGTGGGTAATGGTAAATTTTTCGACTTTTTTCGAAATATTTCAAAAAGTATGAAAGCTACGGAAATTTTAAAAACTGGTTTGAAATGTCCAAACCAATACCTTTCATTTAATACCCAACTCGGCGGGGTAGCCCCCCTTTTGAAAATTATTTTTTGACCATTTTTCAAAAAGTGTTCTTTTTACAGACTTCTCTATATTTTTCTTGTTAAATATAGATCCATATCTACAAACGCTTCATACATTTTAAATGGATCGCTCTGCAAACTTCGGAGATAGGGGGGGGGGTTGGGAATGGGTTTTTTTTTCGACTTTTTTCAAAATATTTCAAAAACTATGAAACCTACAGAAATTTGAAAAAATATTTGGAAATGTAAAAAATGATACCTTTCATTTGATACCCCATATGACTCTGTAGGTATCTTTTAAAATTTCGGCATCACAATTTGTATGGAAAATATTCAAATTCATTTTTAATTTATTTTCATTTATTTTTCTCTAAATCTGTACAGGCACACGAAATGTATTATTATTTTAAATTTCAAGTTGACAGCTGCAGTAGTTTTTGAGTAATTAAGGAGGGAAAAAAGGACAGACAAAGCGAGACCAAAAGGGTTTTGAAACCGATCTTCGATCTTCAAAACCCTAAAAGGTAATAAGCTCTTAGTTAAATGGTAAGGTCTTCCTAATAGTGAAAACAGTTGGATTAAAAAAGTGATATCTATACTTATAATAAAACTGTAACAGGTCCAATTCTGTACATTGAAGATATTTTGAAATTTTTTTTTGGAAGGCACTCTATTATCGATACTGAAGCCAAAACTGTAATTTTTTTCATTCATGTCTGTCTGTCTGTCTGTCTGTCTGTCTGTCTGTCTGTCTGTCTGTCTGTCTGTCTGTTTGTTAAACGCGCATCACGCCGAAACTACTGAAGGTATCGAAATGAAACTCGGAATGTTTTTTGGTCATACTACGAGGAAGGACATAGGATACTTTTTATCCCGGAATTCAGTCAGGTTTCCCTGGGAGAGGGGATGAAAGTAAAAATTCTTCACCGCGCATGACGCCGAATCTGCTGAATGAATTGGATTGAAACCTTGCATGATTTGATTTCATACTACAAGGAAGGACATGGGATATATTTGATCCCCGAATTCAGTCTGGTTCCCCTGGGAGAGGGGATGAAAGTAAAATTCTTTAACTGCGCATCACGACGGACCTACTGAATGAATTCGAATAGAACTCGGCATAATTTGAGTTCATACTACGAGGAAAGATACATTTTATCCCGAAATAAGGTTCCCCTGGGAGAAGGGACGAAAGTAAAATTCTTTCACCGTGCATCACGCCGAAACTGCTGAATGAGTTGGGACTGAATTAGTACGATTTGAGTTCATAATACAAGAAAGGACATGGGATACATTTTATCCCGGAATTCAGTAAGGTTCCCCTGGGAGAGAGGAAAAAGTAAAATTCTTAACCGCGCATCACGACGGAACTACTGAATGAATTCGAATGGAAGTCGGCACGATTTGAGTTCATACTACGGGGAAAGATACATTTTATACCGGAATTCAGTAAGGTTCCCCGTGGAGGGGGATACAAGTTAATTCCTGGGTCGCGCATCACGCCGAAAGTACAGAATGTATTCAAATGAGCAATACGATTTTTCCCGGAATCAGTGCTGTTCCCTTGGGAGGGTGGATGAAAGTAAAAATATGCTACTGATTTGAGCTCATAACTACGAATGAACATAGGATGCATTTTATCTGGGATATCAGTAGGCACGGTTAAAGATCAGGGAGGGGATAAAAGTCAAAATGTGTTCTTATTAAGAATTCATTAACGCGTCGTCCGATTTCATGCATTCTTTTTGTTAGTAAGTTTGTTGCAAGATCGAATTTGACTAAATCAGTAGACAGTCAAGTAGAAAATTTATAGATTGAAGAAATAATCTGTAGATTGGAGAAAAATATCGGTAGATAAAGGGTTCCTATCTATATATTTTTCCAAGACGCACCCATAAGTAAAGTTCCTACCTAAGTAGGTAGGAACCTAACTAATGAGTGCGTCAATGCCTATTTCAGGCAAAGTAGGTAAAATGTGCAGATGGTCCATGTGACATTCATGGACATGATATTTGGTGGTTTAGCTGGTACAGTTAACGGTACCACCAAAGTTTGGTTGGAGTAAGTGGTCCAATTAAACTAACTAGACCACAGAAAAATATTTTTTTCTGTGGTAAACAACCAACTGAGCCTACCTACTAACGAAAAAAAAAATTACGGTGGTCCAGTCAAATGGATCAGAAGCCCAATTCTGTAATAAAATGGCTTCACTATGACAATGGAATCGTCGCAGAGTCATCACATAGAATCCTTAGATTAATAAAACTCCAGATAGTGCGTGCGAGATAAATTAATAGTTTCAAACTTGACACTTTGACGCGCGTCTCTCCATCTGCATTCATCATAATTTCTTTCATCTAAGGTAGAATACCAAAACGTATCATTTTTTGACGATACATCTGTCATAGTGAAGCGATTAGTTTAGCAGATTATGGCCCCAGCTGAACGGAACCATGAGTAAGAAGTAAAACGAGTATGACACTTCTTAACACTGACGCTGGCCGAGTCGTAGCTAAAAGTCGTGTGGATAAAGAATGGGATTGAAGATGACAACATACTATCCCCCGTAGACTCTACACGATTTATACACAATTTAACTAGGTAGCTAAATAAAGATACTTATGTTAGAAGTGTAACAGGTCCAATTCTGAGCATCGAAGTTTTTTTGCACGGCGTTTCATAACATGAGAGAAACTGTGGTTAAATGTGAACCTAATTAGTCGCCAGGTATGTCAATCGCGAACGAAGTCGCGGGTACAGCTAGTTTTAAAATAAAATATAAATATGATTTAAAGTATTTCAATCATTAGTATCTTAGCAATGCGCGGTGGAGGACTTGTCAACAATCTGATAAATAATTTACCGTTCGAACTTCATTTACCTGGATATAATTATTGTGGACCTGGTACTCGATTAAGAGAACGTTTACTGAGAGGTGATCAGGTGACCAAGGAGTGAACGAGTTGGATAACGCATGTAAACAGCACGACATTGCATATTCACAATCAGATAATTTAAAAGATCGACATAGAGCAGACTTAAAACTAATAGACATGGCTAAACAACGAATGAAGTCAAAAAATGCAGGAAAAGGAGAAAAACTATCATCGTGGTTTGTAAGCAAAATAATGAAATCTAAGGTGAAGCATGGAGCAGGGACGAAAAAAACGTTTCGTTCAGTTGTTTCTACGATACGGAATCATTTGAAGAAGCTCAAACCATCTGATAATACAAAAGCTATAGAATTTGCATACTCAGCAGCAAAAAAACTTATAAGCATAAAAAAGGAGTTCACCTTCCACGTGTCATACAACTACCAAAGACAGGTGGTATACTCCCATTGATACCAATTTTTGCGGGGCTTTGCCAAGGCCGTAAATGACCATAAAACAGCACAGAGAAACTTTGAAGTAACCAAAAGGCATAATAAAATGATTGAATCTATAGCTTTAGGAAAAGGTTTATATATGAAACCCTATAAAAAAGGCAATGGTCTCTTTATTAGAAGTTCAAAAAACTAAAGAAAAGGTTACCTAATCGTGCTCTTACAAATATTGAGTTATTAGAATATGCTAAAGCTTGTCGCATCCAGCATCTGCCGTCACTTGATCAAAAGAAAATATTTCGAAAAGTACATTGAGCCGGCAATGTATCATCAACACCGAAATAACAGTTGCAAAAAAGGTCTCAGTAGTCCGGTTACTTAATTCAACCGGACTACTGATACATCGAGCGACTCAGTAGTCCGGTTGAGTTAATTGTAACCGGACTACTGAGACTACACCCTAACGAGTACATTCCATTTTTTAGAGGTGTTGTGTATATGAGAGATGAATTAGCTCGAAAACCAAAATCCATAGAATGTGGTATTGTAAACTTAGACAACTCTAAAAATGAGGGCACCCATTGGGTAGCCTATGTAAAATACTTAGATTTTTGTGAGTATTTATATAGCTTTGGAGATTTAAAGCCTCCAAAAGAAATTGTCAAGTATTTGAAAGAAAATATATCATAATTATAATTACTGTAGTTATAAAAAATTTAATACATCAAATTGTGATCACCTTTGTTTAAAATTTCTTCATGAATTTTGGGATTCATGTAATTTTTAAAGAATAAATGAAAAAAAAATATATAAATTAAAGAAATAGTATACTTTTAGCCATTAGTAAAATGTCTTTCACGCTGTCTATAGCTGGTCACACATCGACATTATCATCAAATTTTTATCCTGCTTTACAATTCGATGGGGAATACGAATGCGCACTGCTGCATATTTCAACGTTTAATTCGATCCCTAATATTGAAAATACGAACAATAATTTTACTATGGCGACAATGAAGTCTTGGAAATTCCTGAGGGTGCGTACGAACTACAAAACATTTCTGATTATCTAAAGCATAATTTAAAAATGAAGGTTTTAATTTTCAATTTATATTGTAACAATAATACTCTTACGACATCTATTTACTGTAGTAAAGAAATTCACTTTGAAAAAGCCCACTTTCTTGGAAAATTATTGGGTTTTGAAAACCAAACCCTGAAAGCAAATATATTACACGAGTCACAGCTGCCCGTCAACATTTTGTCTACGACTGTGATGAGAATCGAATGTGTGTGATATTGTAAGTGGTTCTTACATTGACGGAAAATCCAGCCATATCATTCACGAGTTTGCGCCCAACGTCCCTCAAGGATTTCGCATTATCGAATTACCAAAAAATATTATATACTTTCCTGTTAATCAAAACAATATAAGTTCTATCAATATCAGACTATTGGACAACAACAATAAACTAATTAACTTGCGAGGAGAAGAAGTACAAATTGTATTTACACATAAAATATGATTGACTTTAATAAATATAGTGATACCTACAAGAACAAAATACATTAGTGTCATTCCAAGAATCCGTAAAGGAGCATCAAAGAAAAGAAATAAAAAAATAACAGAAGAAAATATAAGATTTTTGAAATTAATCGGTCTGCTAAAATGAGTATACTAGACATTTCAAGTACACCAGTATTCGACTGTACAATTGATGGTATTGAATATCATTCATATAAACCATTTGTAATTTTTTTTAACAAGAATGATGAAATACGAATACCTATCAACCAGCAAGACCTTCACATATTACCATCAGCTAGTACCTTGTACTTAGAAGGCACTGTGAATATTATACAGAACAAAGAAACAAAACAAAAAAATAGCAGTATTGAATTGACTAATAATAATAATAATAATAATAATAATAATAATAATAATAATGCTGGACAATTCACACAGCATTATCTAGCCCCAAGCTAAGCAGAGCTTGTGTTATGGGTACTAGATAACTGATATACTTAATACAATACACTACATAGATAAATATTTTTTATTATAGGTAGGAAACATAGAAAACACTCAGACCAACGGAATAAATTTCTGCAGATCGTACACAAATTTGTTCCGAGGCGGGAATCGAACAATCCTTTGCTATATCGCCTCGCGCCCGCTGCGCTACATCGCGGACGTGTGTAGAGAGTCGGTCGTGCGCATCTAAGACCGTAAATATGGCGTCGAGCACGGTTAAGTGCGCTAGTTGTAATATTGTGATTGATAAGTGTTGGCATATATAACGAATAAAATGGATGTTATGGACCAAGAAAGTCTGATGCGTATATGTGGATCTGCTTTCCAAACAGAAGAAATAGAGAAAGCAAAGAATTTGCTCTTTGATTCCATAACAACGGACATGAGAAATATAAAAAGAAAGAAAGAGAGTGAAGGCAAATTACAAAGAGATTTGGAAGACATTATAATTGTTCTTAAAAGTCTGCATCCCGAAAAGATACCCATTTTTGTTGCGAGAGATCTTGGTAAACTACCCCCGGTGACTTTCGATCATCTTGATGTCACGTCGCTACTGAGAGATATAATTTTCTTAAAAACTCAAGTGGAGATTATTAAGAATACCTACGCGACTACCTCGCAACTGGAAGATTTGGAGGCTAAAATGTATTCAAGTAAATATGATTCTATCGTGAATACACCGATTCAAAAGCGGTACGATCATTTTGTGAATACCCGCACGCGAGGCGCAAATCTTTTAAACAGTGGACCGATGGCTATCGCCTCTCTGACCCAACAAACCAGTCCAGTGTCACCGCCCCCTGCAGCGCGGCTCTTTGACCCCGCCCCCACTAGCGCGCGCGCAGAGCGCTCGCCTACTATGCCACGGCCGGTGCGCATCAGTACGGCTCTTGCCGCGGCGGAGAGCGCATGCCTCTCTACTTCACCGCCGCCGCCTGTTCATGCGCCTGCGCCGATACCAGACACGCACGTAGAGCATGGGGATGGGTCGTTACCGCAGCTTATTCAACCAGGTAGCGTCAACCATCCGACTGAAAGCCCAACTGTTTTAGGTCAAAACGAGATTAAAAATACGTCAACATCTCAACCAGTAATAACTAGTTATGCTGATGTAGAACAAAAATATACAGAACTCATAACTGAAGCAGGATATAGATTACTAAATAAAATAAACAGGAAATACACAACCCGAGATTCAGATTCAAGAAGATCTATTCTAGACCACGTCTGCACTAACATAAAAAACAATGACTACCACATGGCCATCATTAACTCGTCGATGTCGGACCACAAACAGATATTTTTTGAGATGAAGAAATTCAAACCACCATCCAAGATAAAAACCAAATATGAAGCTGTTGATTATTCTAAACTATACACCCTAATCCAAAATGCAGGGCTGGACACAACTGATAGAGACTACATAAAACTCGAGAATGAAATAAAAGACTACGTAGAAGAATGTAAGGTCATGAAGACAAAGATTCTTAATGCACCACAAAAAGAATGGATAAATAATGAAATCATTGCCGAAATCAACAAAAGAAACCTACTATGGAAAGAAATGAAAGACAAACCGCTAGATCAAACCCTACTCGAACAATTCAAAACAAAGAGAGACTACACTAAAAGACTTATCCAAAGAACAAAGAACTCTTACTACTACAAGGAGTTTGCGTGTTGTATCAAAAAACCTAAGAAAATGTGGCGACTAATTAACAACCTAGCGAATAATAAAACTAAACATAGCTGTGTTCCCTCAAAGCTTATCGTTGAATCTAACCAAGTAACTGACATAAATGAGATCTGCGAAACCTTCAACCACTACTTTTCCACAATTGGTTCTCTTCTAGCTGATCAAATACCAGAACCATTTCACGAAAATTTTAAACAAGCCCTACCCCATAATACCTCTCAAAGCGAACTTAACTCTTTCGAACTCTGCACGGCAGAAGAAGTCAACAAAATAATAGAAAATCTTGATTCTAATTCTAGTACTGGTTTCGACGGACTAAGCACTAATGTAATAAAATGCATAAAGGATTTAATCCTACACAAACTAACAAACTGCATTAACAAACTGTTATCAGACGGAGTCTTCCCTGATACGCTAAAGGTAGCAAAGGTATCACCTATATTCAAATCGGGACCTAAAACTGACCCAGGTAATTACAGGCCTATCTCTGTTTTACCCATAATATCAAAGATTTTTGAAAAAATACTACATAAACGACTAGAAAATTACCTTCAAACTACAGATTTTATCTACAAGCAACAATATGGTTTTCGCTCCAAAAGTAATACCCTATCAGCTACAGTCGATCTTGTAACGAAAATAAAATCAAACATAGATAGAAAAAATATTGTACTAGGAATATTTATAGACCTAAAAAAAGCCTTTGATACTGTAAGTCATAATTTACTCATAAAAAAGTTAGAATGTATAGGTGTCAAAGGAACGGCTCTAAATATGTTTAAATCTTACCTGTCGAATAGATCACAAGTCGTTAAAATTGGTCATACCCAAAGTACAGCAAAACCTATAACTTGTGGAGTCCCGCAAGGATCTATATTGGGACCCCTTCTTTTCCTAATTTACATAAATAGTATAGATCAAATAGGTTTACGTGGTGATATAACTTTATACGCAGACGATACATGCCTGTTCTATTTTGGTGCTTCCATAAATACTATTATGTCACAGGCTCAGGATGACCTGGACATTATTTTTTCTTGGTTCCAACATAATCTTCTAACAATAAATATTTCAAAAACATGCTATATAATTTTTAAGGCCAGAAACAAAATGATACCTCTTTATGACCGTCCCAATATAAACAATATTGCTTTACAAGAAAAGAACAATGAGAAGTATTTGGGTCTACACCTGGATAGTTGTTTAACGTGGAACACGCACATCACACACATAAAATCAAAACTTTCGTCGCTTACTGGTGCAATAAGAAACGTCATGCATTGTGTTCCGCGTCAAACACGCTATACCATCTATAACTCCCTAGTCAAACCGCATTTACTATACTTGATTGAGTTATGGGGTAGTGCAACAAAATCTAAATTAGTTAAACTTCAAATCTTACAAAATAAACTTGTTAAATTACTATTTAATCTTCCCCATCTAACACCCACCAAAACAGTTTATAAACAAACCAATATAATGAACCTTAAACAGTTATATAAATATAGTACATGCATCCTCGTTCGTAAAATACTAAACCACACCGTTCACACAAACCTATCGTACACTAAAGTAAAAGAAATTAGCAAACGTAGCTCACGCCGCGCCAGCTTCATTGTTCTACCGAGGCCACGCACGAAATATGGAAAAACAACGATACTCTATGAAGGCGCACAGCTTTACAATAAACTACCCTCCCAAATTAAAAATGTAACCTCGTTCAATGTGTTTAAATCTAAACTAACCGAGCATATCATTAATGATGATTCACTTCTCAAATAATAAGCACATTGAACGAGTAAAATTTTGAACGACCATAACCTATGTAAACCTAATTTTATGTAAAAACCCTGTTCTCACGTAAGTGACATGTAATATTTGTCTTTTTGAGAATAAATGATTTAAAACGTATGTAGGCAGGAAGAAAGGCCTATGGTTTGCTACTCCAGAGAAAGACAATGAATGGAAACTTGTTCAGAGAAAGCGTCTTCGCAATAAATTTACAATGAACAGAGGCAAAGCTGAGTATGTAGAAAGTACTAAATTTAAAGCGGCTGAAATCAAAGTTCCTCTTCTTATCACCAACGTAGACGAGGGCGTGTCTGAGGCGGACATAGCAGAGTACATTCTCACTAAAACCCGAGAGAATGTTAAGCCCATTAAACTGAAGATGGCTCGAAGGCGAAATTATAACGCCTTTAAAATTTTTGTGAGCAAGAGCAGCCTCTCCACTTTTCTGGATAGCTATTTATGGCCACAAGGAGTTTCTTTCAGGCGTTTCATTAACCTGAGAGAGCACTATGGAACTGAGTTTGAGAGGCAACCTCCTGAAAACCAAAATGGTTAGTACACCCTACAGAAAACTACTCTCTTTCAACTGTAAGTCACTGAAGCGGTCTCTTGAAGGTGTCAGAAGTCTCTGTAAGATGGCAGATATTGTGGCGCTCCAAGAAACTTGGTTGTTGCCTCATGACTTGACGATGCTAGCTACAATTGATGACGACTTCGGAAGCACGGGAACCTCTGCGGTCGACACTTCGGCAGGCCTACTGCGAGGAAGGCCCCACGGAGGGGTCGCCTTACTGTGGAGGAAAAGCGTCTTCAGCTCGGTAAAAGTGATGCAGTGCGATGACGTGCGTATAGCGGGCATTAAGGTTAGCTTATGTGATAAATCTATGTTGATATTCAGTATTTATATGCCTACTGACTGTGCGGAGAATTTGCCTGAGTTCACGCAATGTTTGGGCACAATAAACTCGATTATTGAGGACAACATAGACATTGACGCGGTTTATATGCTAGGAGACTATAATGCGCATCCGAGTGAGAGATTTTGTGGTGAACTTTTAGAGTTTTGTGCGGATCAAGACTGGACGTGTGTTGATATGGACATCTTAGGTGCGGATTCTGGTACGTTTACCTTCGTGAGTGAAGCGCACGGATGTGCACGGTGGTTAGATCACTGCTTAGTCACTAGATCTGCTTTATCGACAGTAAAACGAGTGTGGGTAGAGCATGATGTGCAGTGGTCTGACCATTACCCTTTGATTGTTGAATGTGACCTAGGTAGAGTAATTTCTAGAATTGACGCAGATTTGAATTTAGTGCACAATTTGACTACCTGGGGCGATCGTACAAGTAGCCAGATTGAGCAATATCAACAGCTTTGTAATTCTAAGTTTAGAGAAATTAATTTTCCAGTACAGTTCGCCCATTGTTGTGACGGAACATGTGTTGACGAGGGACATAAAGTAATTTTAAGTAATATGTTTGACAACATTGTAAATATACTGACAGAAGCCGCACAAACTACCTATACACGAGCTAAGCCGCGGAGGAGAAAGGGTTACATTGCTGGGTGGAATAAACACGTAGCATGTCACCACAGAAAGGCCAGGCTTAATTTTATGGTGTGGGTTGAGTGCGGTAAACCAAAAAATGGTCCAATCTATGTTGATATGTGCGAAAGCCGGTCGATATTTAAAGCAAAATTGAAGTGGTGTCAAGACCAACAAGAGCGAATAAAGATGGATGCTCTTGCTAGTCAACATAAAGCCAGAGAATTCAAGCATTTTTGGAAAAACACAAATAAAATGAATGCTAAGCCTGGCCTCCCTGTGACAGTAAATGAAGCAGGTAATCCAAGCTCTATCGCCGATCTCTTCATGGGGCATTTTAAGGTGGTACCCAAGCCAGACTCGTCTGTGTGTGAGCAGGTCAAGGCTGAGGTTGTCATGCAAAGGAGATCGGTAAATTTTACAGCGAGGGATGTACGAAAAGTCATTCAGACCATGCAAAGGGGTAAGTCTCCTGGGCATGACGGCCTCAGTATTGAACATCTGAGGTTTGCGGGCGTTCACCTTCCCAATGTGCTCTCCATGCTCTATAACTTATGCCTATGCCATGGCTACTTACCTGATACGTTGACCAAAACCATTGTTGTACCTATTGTGAAATGTAAAACGGCGGATGTGTCGGATAAGAACAACTACCGGCCCATCTCACTGGCAACCATCATCGCAAAGGTGCTTGACAGCTTGCTTAATAACATTCTCTTGCAACATGTCAAGCTTCACGATGCTCAGTTTGGTTTTAGGGCCGGGCTATCTACAGAGAGTGCGATTTTATCTCTTAAGCAAGCTGTCAGGTACTATACGGAGAGGAAAACCCCTGTTTACGCCTGTTTCCTGGATTTGTCCAAAGCCTTTGATACAGTACTGTATCACAGGCTTTGGGAAAAACTGGTAAGCGAGGGTGTACCGGGTGAAGTTGTTTCCATCATGAAGTATTGGTACAAATGTCAAAAAAACCAGGTGAGATGGGCGGGCGCTCTATCTGAGGAGTATGCTTTGGAGTGCGGAGTTCGGCAGGGTGGAAGTACTTCGGGGCTGTTATTTAATTTATATATTAATGAACTTATCGTTGAACTCAGCAATACCCATACAGGCTGTTTTGTTGATAATGTTTGTGTGAACAACATAAGTTACGCTGACGATATGGTGTTGCTGGGTCCATCGGTGGGTTCTATTCAAAAGCTTGTTAACATTTGTGAGAGCTACGCGGCTGAACATGGACTCACATACAACTCCAAAAAGAGTGAAATCCTTGTATTTAAGAGTGGAAATGTAAGGCCAGCCTATGTTCCGCCCGTAGTTCTCAATGGTGCGGCTCTGGAGGTAGTTAGTACGTTTAGATATTTAGGACATGTCGTCAACGACTCCTTATGTGATGATGCAGATGTTGAGAGGGAGCGTAGAGCTTTGGCTGTACGGGGGAACATGATCGCGCGTAGGTTCGCACGCTGCTCGAGAGAAGTGAAAGTGATGCTATTTAAGGCATACTGCCAGTCGTTCTACTCGAGCAGCCTCTGGCTGAGATGTTCCCGCCGCGCAGCCAGCGCTCTACGCGTTCAGTACAACAACATTTTCAGGATGCTGATGCGGCTGCCTCGTTTTTGCAGCGCATCTGGTATGTTCGCAGAGGCGCGAACGGACGACTTTTACGCGATCATTCGCAAAAAAGTCGCTTCCCTATCTCAGCGAGCGCGAGCCAGCAGCAACAGCATCCTGCAAATGATTATGTCCCGTCTGGACTGTCCCATCCAAAATAAGTGGATGAGGATAATGATGGGGAGTAACTCCATTTAATATTTAATTTAGGTTAGTAAGTAGGAAATTATGTTTTGTTATATATTGTGTAATTCTAATGTTAGCATGAAATAATTATTGTTTTGTATATCCTATTTAATCATTATTATTATTTAAGCTAAAATTTTATGTAATTTGATTTTATTTGTGAATTTTTATATTTGTGTCTATGGATTGTATTAATGATCTGAAATAAATGAGTTAATAAATAAATAATAATATATCTATTCCAAGATATTCGGTACGAAATCAATGGAGTTGAAATAGATAGAATAAAACATGCAGGACTTACAACCACTATCAAAGGGATTTTGTCATTTAATGAAAACCATGCTAAGGTATCCAAAGCCTGGGGTTGGGATATTCATGGTACCAAAACCAGTCAAAAATTTGGTGCTTCAATTCCGCTTTCTAATATATTGGGTTTTGCAGAAGATTATAAAAAAAAATCTCGTAAATTGTAAGCATGAATTGATTCTGTTACGTAGTAATACTGATTTAAACTCTCTGATAAAGAAAAGGTTAACTTACTCAAGATATTGGAAAAAAATCGTCCTTTACAAGCAGCATTCAGAAATTGGGACCTTTATGAGTATTCCTCTATTACCAAAAACCACAAAGCATACTTGGTCAATAAAAACGTCGTCTCAAATCGAAAAACCTAGATCGTTGTAATTGGTTTTCAAACCAAAAGGAAAAATTCAGCAGAAGTAGTTATGTCACGTTTTGATCATTGCAATTTAAGAGACTTAAAAGTGTACCTGAACTCATCATATTTTCCTTATGAAAGCTTGAACGCAAATTTTCTGGATTCCAAATATGCATTGAGATACGAACAGTATGTAAATTTCCAACAATCATACTATGGACGTAGAAACGAACCATTGCTAAGCGCTGATGAATTTAAAGATATAGCACCATTGTTCGTAATAGACTGCTCGATACAAAGTAACAACATAAAGACGGGTCCTGTAGTTAGTGTTCGAGTGGAACTAGAGGGTAATTCAGAGATACCGGACCACACATCGGCTTATTGCCTCATTCTGAACGATTGTATTATCGAGTATAGACCACTGAGCAACTTGGTAAAAAAAATATCATAACTAAAATGAATACCGATATTGTTTATGTCGACTTACAAGGATTCAAGAATTATAAAAATGAGTTTATATTGAAGGAATTTGCTATACTTATCAATGGATATACTCAAATATTTATTGTGAAGCCACCGTACCCTTTCACCAAATTAACTAAAGAAGAAAGAAGACAAGTCTTGTGGTTAGAAAAAGACCGTGGTATTTTTTGGAGTGAAGGTTTTATTGACTTCAGAGAATTCAAACACACTATTAGACCGTATTTGAATAATAAGAAAATTGTAGTCAAGGGTTCCGAAAAGATTAAATGGATTCAAAACTTTCATGACAACTGTAATATCGTTGATATTGGAGAAAATGGATGTCCTAACTTCGCAAAACTTTGTGAAGACTACGAGAAAACTAAAAAAAGAAATTTTAACTGTGTTCACCATAAAAATAAGTGTGCTTTAAAAAATGTTATCTGCATAGAAAAATGGTGTCAAGAAAATAGTTTTCTAGTGTTTTTACCAAAACTTTTCGAAAAATTTACTATTAATCATTCTCCTGATAGTATTATTGATAATGATAAGGAGACATTGGAAACCTAGACTATTTAATTATAAGATTAAATATTGTTTTATAATCTTGTTTATTTAAATAAATATTAAGCGATCTACTTTTTTGTTTTATTTCATTGTTAGGTATTAAAAAGTAAACACAAAATAAGTAAGAATTAATTTTATTCAACATAATAAGACCTAGTATCTACTTACATAACATGAAAACTTTATTTATCTGTCAAAATGTTTTCTGATATTTTTTAAATTAATTTATCCGTTTGATCCATTATACTGTCCATTAAATCTCTAACCACATACTGCGCTGACTATCTACCTAGGAACTAAGCCCAAAATCAGCTAATCATGGTATGAAAGTTTTGAAAAGTTACATCGGTTTAACTTTTATTTTTCTTGAAAGTTTCTTGAAAGGTCTTGAAAGTATGAAAGTAAAACCATAGCCTAGAGCTAGTTGTCAAATAATCTACTATAGCCGCAATCATTACGCTGTGAAATAGGAGACGGTGTCAAGTAAAAGTGTATCGAATCGTGGGACGTCAGCGGTCAATTTTCACTAATTTCCATTTCAATTTTTTTCGATTTTTGAAATGTGTAAGTAAAGTTCTCATACTTGTAAAAAAAAGTTCAATAAGCCTATTATATACACTTCTTTTAAATTGAATGTCGTAATTTTAATGGTAATGTATGTATCTACTTACCTATTGACTTAGTTTTATTTATTGTAAAATACAATAGGACCTGACAGAAAATAGTGAGGTACCTTTGTCCAGATATAGGTTTAAAACAGATAATTTGATTTGGAATTTCTTTAAGCTTTATCATTCATTAACTTAATTTTTAACAGGGTCGTGGTGGATGGCACAAACTTCGGGAGGCCTATACGCAGCAGTGGGTAAAATCTGGCTGTGGATGATGATGATTGTAGCTACCCACTTACCTAAAAGAGTAGGTACATTTCTTTTTGTCAGTTCGACTAATAATCAAAAATAGTCATACCTACTTGTCTTACCTATTTTACAGACAACTAAATGACTTTGTTTTTAGAATACGAATACCTATTCATTATAATAAAATTGTATTATTTTTTTTGTTAAATTTGCTAATCTGCCCGCGGCATATGATGCGTCTTTCCGGGATAAAAACTCGTCAGACAATGTCTTACTAGTTTTTATTTTGAAAAATTAAAAAAATAATGCAGTTAATGGCTAGCATACACAATGCGAGCAGGCCAAATGCATTTTAACCACGGAGTTCAAAACAATTAAACTAACTGAACGTTAAACTCAAAATTAAAATTAAAAATCGGATAAATACCTATTTTTAGCAACAGATAAGTAACCTTTTTTCAGTTTTAGGTAGCCATAGAGATTTTTTAACATCTATTCTTTGCTGAATTATCTGTTTAACTAAATTACACGTCAATCAAGGTGTTCGTCGCCCCCCGTGATCGAAGATAATAATTCTTATAGATAGTTGTAGGTACATACTTACGTCTTTTTGTTTTTCTCATTGATTTGAAGTGGTGTTTTGTCTTCCTGCGGCTTAGGTAGACCTATCTAATCTGAATACCCGTCATGTCATTGAGAATATCGAGCGGGTCGCTCCGAACTTAGATCTAGCTTACCTAGCTATTCAAAACTAATTAAATAACAATGCTGACATGAAATAACATTATAGACTGTGGCACTTAAATAAATCTGTTTAGATGAACATAAGGAAAAAAAAACAAATTTTACACTAAAACCTTATTTAAAAAAAAAGCGGAGCGACCCACTCGATATTCTCTTATTACCCACATAACCTACAAACATTATAATAAACTCAAACATAAAATTAAGGTTGTCTAACTTTTTACATGGATAAATAATGCTGATGAAGCAGGCTTAGTTTTATATTATTTTATTTTTATATAATTGGTGTAGTATTCTTTGAACGATAATCGTAATAGTAAGCTTTGGCGTAATGTGTGAAAAATTCGAGAAAGGGGCTGTTATAGGGGTGCCAAATGGCAGTTTAATTTTAATTCGAGCTACCTCGAACAAACATTTTGTAATGCTAACCTGCCACGCATGCGCATTGCGCAGTGCCACGCCCCGCGCCCGGGCCTACTCGCCATTGAGCTGAGATCTTAGCTAACTTCGCTCGCTCGATCAATTATCTCGGGCAATAAAATAATAAAACTGATTGTAGGTATTGTTTCACTCAATTTTATTTCAGTGTTGTTTAAGATACGGTCTGTTTTATACAAATTATTTGTGACATGGAACGAATTATGTGAGCATACCTTATACCTCTGTGTACTTATTTAATATCTACGAGATTCTGCCCACGGCTTCGCAGGTCCTTTTCTGGGATAAAAAGATGTCCTGCCCTGGGATAAAATTTATCTTCACGCCAAATTTCATTAATATCTGTTCAACCGTTTAGGTGTGAAAAGGTAACACTAACAGACAGACAGAATTAGATTATCTTTTTACCAGACTATCAACGAAGGAGGGTCATGCATGAGGTTGGCATCCTTTGTTACCTACTTATGTATTTTTGTTTGTATGTACCTACCCGATTTTATGACTATTTTATGATATAGGTAAGACGTAAAAAGTATTTTCTCTACTGAGAATCGAGTGGTGATCGAATCAAGTGGTCGAATTTTTTTCAAGTGATAATTTGATCTAGTATTAATTTATTATTTGTATTACTATTGCAGTAGGAAGAGTATTAAATATTATTAGAGTATTAAAATTCAGCGCATTAATTAATTCGTTACAAATTTATTTGTTTGAGTATATAACGTTTTATTGTATAACGTTTATATTTGAGTATATATTAACTGAAAATTAAACTACAATTGAAAAATTTATTATTCTTTCATATAAGAACCCTTTTAATAATACCAGCAGCAAGTCTATTTTATGATTATGAATTTTACAGTTTACTGAGGACTCGTTTAGACTTCCAAAACGAAATATCGTGTTTCATTTCGGCTAATTGCTGTACCAATTTGCACAAAAAAACTCAACGAAAAAATCCATTGCGTATTTTCTTTAATTAAAATAGGCCTTCAGAATGCAACGAATGGGCGACAAAAATAGTGATCCTTCCTGAAAATCAGGGAAGGATCACTGATTTTCAATCGATATCCCGCTGTCCAGTGGCCCTACCAAAGTCAAAGAATAGTTAAAATTTATTTGCCATAAGTTTGCCATACGTAGTAAAGTTAAATAACGTGGTTCTAAAGTAACTCAAACATAATAGTACAATCTTAATTTTGTTTTCAGTGAATTTCCGCTCTTGATTTTGTGTGTGATCGTTACAATACGAACCGGTGTCAATTCTGCGATAACCACTAACAGGTGAGATTTTTTTTTATTTCTAGGTACTTAGGTAAATAAAAACCTAGCTTAACAAAAAAATCATCGAAGATAATTTTAAATTTTAACTTTGCACAATTAATTTTTAAACCGCGAAAAGGGTAAAGGAAAATTGCTAAAAATCGAATGATCAAAACCTGGTTGTTTCCGATGCTTCGTACTAGCTACACACACCTAAAGGAACTTGTTCTTATTTAGCATCTTTTGTCGTTAAGTTCACTTTGCCGCGAAAGCTTGGTTATTTGTTCACTTTATTTATTATTTATATAGCTAAATATAGGGCAGAAGCCTTTATTCACAAATAAAATTATAATATAATTAGTATTTACAATTGAAACAATTGAGCTAACTGCAGACTGTTGCAAACAATCTATAGGTAGCTCAACTGATCCATATCAATACCAGTCGGAAGCGTCCGCAAGACGCTGGCTGCATTGCCCCGTTGTATGGAAATGCTGATGCGCTGTGCCAGATACTGACCAGCTCCATAGACCAGATAATTTTTTAAAAATCCGAAGAGCCTCGGCACCCCACGGACCTAGGGTCTCGACTCCAAGAGGAGCAAATGTGTAGGCTCTGTCGAGACCTGCTAAATAAATAAAAGTCAACGACCAAAGATGCTAAATAAGGTCAACGGTTGTAGATAATTAAGTATACATTACAACCACTTTTTGATAATTCGATGTTCAACAATTTTTTACTCAGACTAGGTAGGTACCTAGGTACTGCATTTACTTATTATGACTAAAGTAAGTAATAAATAAGTAAATCGAAATGTTTCAGCACAAGAGTGACACCATTCCCTAAAGATTTCAAGTTTGGCGTCGCAACCGCTGCTTTTCAAATAGAGGGCGCTTGGAACGTTTCAGGCAAGTACTTTTTGAGTTAAATTAGTAGGTAGACATAATTATTGTATCAGATCAAAATTAAAATACCGGAAAAACCCTTAACTATCGCTCGAAAACGGTGACTTTGCTGCTCCAAAACAGTGAGCTAAATCGGGTTTTGCTCACATGTGGAATAAAGAATATTGCTCAACTTGTTGAAAAAAGTAATTTGAATTCACAACAATGCAACCTAAATAGAAAAAATATTTTCGTCCGTTCATGGTTTGAAAGAGGTTTGTAGCATTTTTACCCTCCAAGGACCAAAATGAGTTTCTGACATTCGACCTCTTATTTAAATTACAAATTATTTTCTCGCTAGTCCTGGCGAAAAGTTATATGTTTAACTCGAGGGCAAATATTTTTCGTTTCGTGCCTTTTAAATCCCTCGGGATTCAATATCGGCACGTTCAACAAAAAATCGTTTGGCCCTCTTGTAGAACAAATAACTATTTCATATCTCATTATAACTGGTCAGGGGTCACGGTAGCGTCCCTGCCAAGTCGAGTAGACGGTCGCCACCGTGAACCCTTTTCTCGAACCATCTCGAGGCAATTTTCTGGCACCTATCGATATTTCAATGTATAAAGTTTACTTATAAATCTTCAATAACTCATTAATTTACTCTCCTATTATTCTGTACCAACTACCTACACGATTTGAAAAGTTGTCATTTCAGTGATTGCCGCCACCTTTATATGTTCTAAATTTTTCAGACAAATCACCAAGCATATGGGACGTTTACACAAAAAAACCATCCACTGTTTCCGACGGAAGCACGGCTGACGATGCTTGCAAATCCTACCAATTCTACAAACGCGACATCCAAATGATCAAGTTCCTAGGCGTCGACTTCTACCGATTCTCCATCTCTTGGCCGAGGCTCTTCCCAAACGGATTCACAAACAAAATCAGCGAAGATGGAAAGAGATATTACAATAACTTGATCGATGAGCTGATAGCGAACGGGATAGATCCGGTCGTGACGATGTACCATTGGGATTTGCCGCAAAGTCTGCAGGATTTGGGGGGTTGGACCAATCCTCTGATTGTCGATTGGTTCGAAGACTATGCCAGGGGATTGTATACTCTGTTTGGAGATAGAGTCAAGACTTGGGTGACTGTGAATGAGCCGAAGCAGATAGCTATCTTTTCGTACGGCATGGCTAGGTTTGCTCCGGGTGTCAATATGCCTGGTATTGCTGATTATATCGCTGTGAAGTTTTTGCTGTTAGCTCATGCGAGGGCTTGGCATGTCTATGATGAAGAGTTTCGGGCGACGCAAAAAGGTAAATTATATCAAAGGGGTTTGAAGATTTTGGCCCTAACATTGGTTGTCATTTTTTTTTTTAAATCACTGCAAACTAACTGGTAGAAAATATGTAGTTATTTTCATCTGCGAGTATCTTAGAATCCTGACGCTTCAAGAAATTTTTTATTTGTTTTAGTCTTCTATCCTATAAAACGATGTACGCGGCGATTTAAAAAAAAATATTTTAATATTAACAAAACCGCAAAAATTCGAAATACTTGGTACAATTTCAAGATTTGTCATGTAATTTTCCAGGTCAATGCGGCATAACGATCGCAGTAGACTTCAGAATGGGTGCTACAGAGGCACCCGAGGACATAGAGGCAGGGCTTTACGCAATGGACTTCGAAGTGGGGCTCTACTCTCATCCAATATTCTCCACGAAGGGAGGCTGGCCCGACAGGGTGGTGAAACGGGTCCTGGAGCGGAGCATGGAGCAAGGGTTTGAAAAGAGTCGACTTCCTGAGTTAAGTGACGAGGAAATCGAATATATGAAGGGTGAGTGTGAAAAGATTGCTAGGGTATCGTAAGAAATCGGATTTCCTGGGTATCATAAGAAATCAGACATCACATTTTTTTGATTTCTTAAGGCTTACGAAACAAGCCCTTCCTAAGACACGTAAAATTTTGAAATAGTAATTATTATATTAGTCGGCTGACATTCATTATAACAAACGTATTCCATGACACACGGCGATCCGCCGAAATCGAATTGTTATCAGCAGTATGCACTGAGGTACCTACATTACATACATTTGTAAGAATATTTTGCACTAAGCTATATTGGTCAGAATTACCACCATCAACAACCATAATGTCCAGTCCACTGCTGAACGTACCTCCCCTAACAGGAGGGGTTTTCCCATTATCACCACGCCGGGCTGCCGGATTGATGAGCACAGTGGAGATCTTTATGAAATACCACTAAAGCCATGAAATGCCTTATCTTTAGTACGAGTATATTCTTTAAGTCGCTCCCGCTGTCTGTCTGTCCCTATATATGCTTAGATCTTTAAAACTACGCAAAGGATTTTTAAGCGTTTTTAGGGTTTTGATGATCGAAGATCGGTTTCAAAACCCTTATGGTCTCGCTTTGTCTGTCCTTTTTTCCCTCCTTAATAACTCAAAAACTACTACAGCTATCAACTTGAAATTTAAAATAATAATACATTTCGTGCGCCTGTACAGATTTAGAGGAAAATAAATGAAAAATGAAAATGAATATTTTCCATACAAATTGTGATGCCGAAATTTTAAAAGATACCTACAGAGTCATATGGGGTATCAAATGAAAAGTATCATTTTGTACATTTCAAAATAGTTTTTGAAATTTTTGTAGGTTTCATACTTTTTAAAATATTTCGAAAAAAGTCAAAAAAATACCCATTCCCCCCCCCCTATCTCCGAAGATTGCAGAGCGATCCATGTAAAATGTATGGAGCGTTTATAGACATGGATCTATATTTTACAGAAAAAATACAGAGAAGTTTGAAAAAAGAACACTTTTTGAAAAATGGTCAAAAAGGGGGGGAATAATTTTCAAAAGGGGGGGCTACCTCACCGAGTGGGGTATCAAATGAAAGGTATTGGTTTGTACGTTTCAAAACAGTTTTTCAAATTTCTGTAGGTTTCATACTTTTTTAAATATTTTGAAAAAAGTTGAAAAAATACCCATTCCCCCCCCCCCTATCTCCGAAGTTTGCAGAGCGATCTGTTTAAAATGTATGAAACGTTTGTAGATATGGATCTATATTTTACAGGAAAAATATAGAGAAGTCTGTAAAATGAATACTTTTTGAAAAATGGTCAAAAAGGAATAATTTTCAAAAGGGGGGCTACCCCACCGAGTGGGGTATCAAATTCAAGGTATCGGTTTGGACATTTCAAACCAGTTTTTCAAATTTCTGTAGCTTTCATACTTTTTGAAATATTTCGAAAAAAGTCGAAAAATTTACCATTACCCACCTTAACCGAACCACCCATTTAACCGAAGCATCCATCTGAATTGCAGGTTGGTACCTACTATTCTTAGGTATTCGTTAAATTGCGATGTCTCTAACCGGTACTTTTGTTGACAAACGTTCAAAACCCTCGGCGCGCGAGTTACACTCGCACTTGACGGGTCTTGTTTTAAAATAGATAGAGTGATTCAAGAGGAAGGTTTATAATACATTCATAATATAGTAGAGAAACACTGATAATTTTAAAAGTTTCTAATGTGATGTCATAAATAAACACATTTTTGCGCTTACATTGCAAACGCTGCGCTGGCTGAACCCTACGAGATAGATCAAAACAATGTACTACAGTATTGTACACCTTAAAAAGGTCTACAAGAAATCCGCGATGGTATATGTCTAGCTCTAAGGGATAACCCACAATAACCATTTTTTATCCTTTACTTTTTACGACAAATAATGGCTTATTTACGAAGCGATTTTAAGCTATACAGCATTAATACTTATCCAATAAAGTACCTTAAATACATTGTACATTTAATATAAATCAATATAGCCCTTTACCGCCTGTAATTTAAATGAATATTTTCGAAGTTATTACAGATTTAAAATGCACGGACATAGCGGTTGCGGGCGGCGGACCGCGGCGGTACGGGCCGGGGGGCCGATTTTGCCAATATCTAGCATTACACCCGAGCGAAGCCGGGGCGGGTCGCTAGTAGTTTCATAAACAGTGCATCGTTGCCTGATAAATCTAATGATTTACAGGTACAAGTGATTTCTTCGGCATGAACCACTATTCCACTAGATTCTACACTCCGTACTCTCCCGGCATGTTCGAAGTGCCGTCGTACAACGACGACGTTGGCGGGGCCAGCTCGTACCTGGACTACAAGCCAGCTGTGGTGATACATTCTACAGTAAGTACTACAAGTCGGTAGGTAGGTATCTCCTACCAACTAAAAAGTTATCTAGGTACTAGCGAACTCACTGAAAATATATGACCAAAATATTGTCACGGTGAAAGTTTGTGAACATTTGAAGTAAAGTTAAAGTGCATATGGGACGTTTACACAAAAAAACCAACGTTTCCGACGGAAGCACGGCGGACGATGCTTGCAAATCTTACCAATTCTACAAACGCGACCTCCAAATGATACATTGTGCATTTAATTTAAATCAATATGGCCCTTTACGGCCTGAACTAACTGAAAATATATGACCAAAATATTGTCAAGCGAATGTTTGTGAACATTAGAAGTAAAGTTAAATTACCTAAGTAAAAATATTTATGCAGGAAATACTAGTACCTATCTACAAAATAAGAACAGATAAACTTAACACACATGAAAGGGGTAATTTTGTACATAATTTGCTGAGTGAAATTCAATGGAGATTTTCGTTGACTTCCTCATTAGGCTGCACGTATCGAGGAAGCCAAGAAGTTGTAAGATTGTTTGAGCGAAGCCAACGCCAAAACTACTGAACATAATAAATAAAACATTTCTTTAAATTACCTACAAAGAAACTCAATTAATTGGTGCCTATAAGTATTCACAAAATGTACAAACTATACATGAGCTTTAGCTATCTGCAGACTGTTGTAATAAATCTTGAGATAGCTTAACTGATCCAAATCTGATATGGCATAAAAATAAAATACTCAATAAAATTTTATCGAGGGCAACTTACACTATGTTTGCCGAGACGCGGTTTCTACTCAAGAACACGTTTACTCTAGCGGTTACCAAAACAAGATACGCGGCCACTTCTCAGCTTGCTAAGGCTGCGTTTCATTTCTCACTTAAAGCGCTCAGCTATGCGCGCACGAGAGTGTGTTTTGTTTCATGTGAGCGCACTGGTGCGCACGATGCGATCTTGAAATCATGTCAGAGTTTACTCCAATTTTAGCCGCGGTGATCGGTGCATTCGACGAGTTTACGCTGGAAGACAATGGAGTCCCAGTTAGAAAAAAATCTAAGAAAAAGACATCCACCTTTGACGCGCCCAAATAATGTTAGACACAGAAACGCACGAGCTGCCTTGTCTCGAAAGGTGAGGTAGTTCGTGCGCTCCTGTGCGCGCATGGAGCGGGGTGAAGAGGGCGTTTCCGTGCAGTTCTGCAACGCGCTGAAAGTAGAAAAGGAACGATTTCCTGCACGCATGAGTGCTTTAAGTGAGAAACGGAACGCAGCCTAATTCTTTGAGCCATGTCGATAACTTCTGTTCCCACTTGAATGAATGAATGAATGATTGAACACTTTATTGCACAAAATTAATAAAATAACTTATATCTAAATAAAATAAAAACGTACAATAGGCGGCCTTATTGCTTAAGGCAATTTCTTCCAGGCAACCTTATTAGGTTTTGCCAAAATATACAGGTCACTTACTAGTTGGTAGTGCACATAATACAGGAATATACTTAATACATACATACAATCCAAATACAAACTTACTACCTACAGATAATTTCACATACTTACATAATACAGCTAATATATATCATAGTAATAATATAATATAATATAATATAATAGTTATCTAGTACCCATAACACAAGCTCTGCTTAGCTTGGGGCTAGATAATGCTGTGTGAATTGTCCAGCATTATTTATTTATTTATTTATTTTATTTATTTAATAGTAATAACCAAGCTACACTGACATCAAAATGACAGGTTAAGGCGAATTAAAAAATAATGAAAGTTTAAATGGCTGAAGATAGGAAACTTGTTTAATTCTTTGCGTCTCCTTTCCAGTCCATCCCTCACGGCATCGAGAAAGCGCTCCTCTGGGTGAAAGACAACTGCAACGACCCCTCCATCATCATAACAGAGAACGGATACAGCACTCTCTCCGGGCTGCTGGACGCGGAGAGAGTCGCCTACCTGAGAGACTACTTGCGCTACATCCTGGCGGCGGACTGTAAGGTGGTAGGGTACACTGCTTGGAGCCTGGTCGACAACTTTGAATGGGATTCCGGACTCAGGTAACATTCTTTATACTAGCTTCCGCTCGCGGCTTCAAGTAAAAGCTAATAAATAAATAATAAATAAATAATGCTGCACGATCCACACAGCACCATCTAGCCCCAAAGTAAGCTACTCATAGCTTGTGTTATGGGTACTAGATAACTGATATATTTAATACAATATGTACATAGATAGATATTTTTTTATTATACATTGATTGAAAACGCAGAAGAAACTGCAGATCGTACACAAATTTGATCCGAGGCGGGAATCGAACCCGCAACCTCTTGCGTCGCAGGCGGACTCTCGCCCGCTGCGCCACTGAGGTCGTCAAAAAGCTAAAAGTATTGAGCTTTTATGTTATTCCAGGTTACTCGAAAAAGCAAAATCGAAGTTTCGTTTTCGTTGTCGTACAAAACCAAGACTTATGTCGCTTGCATAAGATTAGTGCATAAACGAAAACGAATCAGAAACTTTGATTTAGTTTTTAAGAGTACGGGCCTAGGTATATAACCTTCTTTGTCGCATTCAAATGCGACTATCTTCCGCCCGGGGCTATTATTATCCTATTGAGCCTATTCCCCATCATCATAACATGGAACGGGCAGAACATTCTATCAATCTCTCCGTGCAAACAGCACCTCATGCACTATGTCTAGGGTAGAATAGAGAAAAATGACATTAAGTTACATCGTCAAACATTGCGTAAATTATTGAAGTTAAATGAATTCGTTCCAAACATTTCACGCATTCGATGACAATGTAACGTAATTTTTCTATATTCTACCTTAGACAAAAACCCCCGTGCTAGGCCTACTGGAGATTCTATAATCTAAGATTTCAACGAGACACTTTAACGACTATACCACTGTCATAGTGAGGCGATTAGTTGGCAGAATTGGGCCCCTGGACATTGTCACACAGCATCATCTAACTTCAAATTGTGAAACTACAAACGTTAAAGCCCTTTTCCTTCCACTACACTCGAAAAATAAACTAATTCAATTCAATACATTAATTTCAGCTTAGATACACATATACATATTTCAGCCTTAATAAGCATGTTATAATAATATATTCGATAGGTATAGCATTCCGATCACGTGGGTGATACAAATTCTACGTTATCGGCCGTATCCTGGTTCTCAAACTTTTTCGTTGGCAGATATATTCATTAGCCAAACTCGATGTAGAATGTTGGTAAACAAACCACGACACAATTAAAAACTTACTTGATTGGCGTCGAGTTTCAGATATAAATGTAAGCAATATTGAAGGAAGGATCTCAAATCGACAAGTAATGTAAATTGCGTGTATAAAGACGCGGCAACAGAGTGAATTTTAGGTTATGGGCGGTTTGTTTACAAACATTCTACATCGAGTTTGGCTAATGAAATAGATCTACTTATTAATCTACTCAAACCAAAAGGTTTGAGACCCGCCATATCCGCCGATGACGTAGAATTTGTGTCGGATCTTGTTTTCTTGGAGCATGCTTATAACCGTCTTATAACTTTTTTGTTCCAGTGTGAAGTTCGGCCTGTTCGAAGTGGACTTTGAAGCCAGCAACAGAACACGCACCGCGCGATCCTCAGCCCTATGGTACAAGCATACGGTCGCAACTCGCTCGTTAGACCTCGACTATGAACCAGAGCTTATAGATATTTCCTTCTAGAATAAAAAATTTGATGCCATTTTGTTTTATTATTACTAGCCACCACCGGCAGGGTAGATTTGGAGATCTGAGGTAACAAACATATCACCGATAACATATCAGGTATTCTCGAACCGAATGGTCTGTTGCATGACGATGGTAAGGGGCCCGACGGTATGACACTAGTCCCATGGGAGTTGGGGAGGCCCATTGTGTGAGACGCTATATGCGTCGACACACCTGCGCCTTCCCATCTTCCGAGGACATCCGTGAGGGCGGGTGCGGCGGCAGATGTAGCCGAAGATCTCAAAAGGCGCAAATATGCAGGTCTCGACAGACATTTTCTCCCCTTGAAGTCGAGACCCTAGGTCTGTGGGGCACCGAGGCTCTCCGGGTTCCTAAAAAATTATCTGAGCGTCTGGTCGAAGCGACGCGTGACCGAGAGCTGGTCAGTATCTGGCGCAGCGCATCAGCATTGCCATACAGCGGGGCAATGTTTTTATTATGTGCTTTTTATTTTCTTTAAGCCATCAGCGTCTTGGGGACGCTTCCAACTGGTATTGTCATGGATCAGTTGAGCTACCTGCAGATTGTTCACAACAATAAAAATAAAAATAATGCTGGACAATTTTTTCAGCATTATCTAGCCCCAAGCTAAGCAGAGCTTGTGTTATGGGTACTAGATAACTGATATACTACTTAATACAATACACTACATAGATAGATATTTTTTTATACATAGAAAACATCCAGAACACCCTGAACAAATACCTGTAAATCTTACAAATATTTGTCCCGAGGCGGGAATCGAACCCGCAACTTCCTGCGTCGCAGGCAGACCTTCGCCCGCCGCGCCACGGAAGTCGTCAGTTATTTCAATAGTAAATACTAGTTCTAATGTATTTCTTTATCGGCTTGTTATTTTCTGTGTCCATGAAGAGACAAACATTAATAATCAAATCTAAATCACCAGCCAGCTATGAAATCACTACGTAAAACTACTATGTGCTACGCTGCGTCCTACGCTAAGCTACGAAGTGCTACGAAAGCGCTACGCTGCATTCTACGCTAAGTTACGAAGTGCTACGAGGCGCTACGCTGCGTTCTACGCTAAGGTACGAAGTGCTACGAAAGCGCTACGCTGCGTTCTACGCTAAGCTACGAAGTGCTACGAAAGTGCTACGGTGCATGCTACGAGTTAGCCTACGGCGTAGAACAGAGATTTTCTTGTGCGTATACATTGTCATGTTACCATTGTAGCTTGCCGTAGCACATTATAAAACGCTACGCTGCGTAACTTATGTCTGTGGTAGCACTAAGCAAACTAGCGTTCATAGATAGGTAGTGGTCTATGATTTGCGGGAGCTTAGTTATCCGTTACTTTTAGGGTTCCGTATCTCTAAAGGAAAAAAGGAACCCTTATAATAAGATCTAGTAATTTACAAGAAATTATTGATCATGAAATTTTCTATCTACAATATTTAAGATACCTTCCCTCCATGTGGCATAGCCGTGTGACGCCCTGTACATTGCTGACTTTTATGTTGTTTTATAATGTACTTTAATACCAAAGAAAATTACAATAACAAATAATAATACAAGAACAAATTCGAACTGGTATTTACAATTGAGCTCACTGCAGACTGTTGCAAACAATCTACAGGTAGCTCAACTGTCAACATCAATACCAATCGGAAGCGTCCCCGCTACGCTGGCTGCATTGTCCCGCTGTTTGGCAATGCTGTGCGCTGCGTCAGATACTCACCAGTTCTCCCGGGTGACGCGTCGCTTCGACCAGACTAAAATAATTTATGTTGTTTAATACAGTCATATTTGAAGGTTAAACAAACTTACCTTTAGTGAAGTTTGACCATAATAACACGAGTCGCTGCATCCGAAGAGATATTCTGACTAAACATACACCACCGTACCTAATTACATGTATTTGATGCAATAAATTTTACTTGTCTTTACTTTATACTAGCTGACTACAAGAGTAAATTGAATAGATATTGTGGTTATCAAACCGCGTAATGCTAGAAGCTTGAGCTAAATCTAAAGTAAGGCCATTAGGCGGTACATATAGGTACCTACCTATTTATACGACCTAGAAATATTATATTTATAGCGCATTTACACATTAATAATGCGGCTTTCACTGAAACTAGGGCTGTGTCTCAGCAAATAAAGATACCTCACATAGATAGATATACTCACTCATATACTCACATAGATAGGTTTGCACAAATGTTCGAGTTGTTGTATTGTCTTGGTCGCAGTCTACAGAGGATCTTCGAACATAAACTTGAGTAAGCATTCGACGGCATTAGACGGTTCACACAGCGTCATCTTGCCCCAAAGTAAACAGAGCTTGTGTTAAGGTGGCGGGTGGTAGGTACTCTGAGGCCCGTATGTGAAAGCTTGTTCAGTCATAAATGTATGTTTGAGTAACTTTTCTGCCATAAAAAAGCGTTACTTAAGCAGAGAAGCTTACATAGTAGGTACTTAAACCGCTGACAAGGCTTTTTAAATGGTCTATCTATGTGATACTAGATGACTGATACCTATACCTCCTACTACTTCTTCACCCGACTGCGAACCTGCAGATCATACAAACATTTTTGTCCCGCGGCGGGAATTCAACTCGCAAACTTCTGCGTCGCGCCCGCCCACTGCGCCAATGAAGACGTCAAGGTATAACTTACGAAAGACTTTTAGAGAAATAGCTTAGCCTAAAACTGTCGATCAAGTAATTATTCTAATGAACTATGAATAAAAGTAAACGATGCTGGCCGAGCCACGTTACGCAGAATTAGAACAAACACAGGACACTTGAACACACATTCAACCACAGCGACAGGGCTGTACTGAGGGTTTGTTTAACCTTAAAGTTAAATTAAGTATCGTAGTAGTTAAGAAAAAAGACAATCAATAGAGTAAGATACAGACACACTACGGGCGTGGGTCTGTAGACCACGACTTGGCAAACTTAAGGTAGTCTATTGTGAGATCTCCCAATGGGATGACGATCTGCGTGAGACTGCAGGCAGATGCTGGATGCGGCAAGCCGAAGACAAGATGATAAGGTGCTTATCACATGGTCGCTGTCTACGTGGGTAGGTACAGCAGTGCACTACCATGTTTGTCTTTGCATTTTCCTGGATATATTTCCTCAGAAACGTTTTCATCCACGCCAAAAGTGCGGTAAAGTTAAACTGAACAAAAACGCAAGGCCTACGCTAAAAAGGCGACCAGACTGTATCTAAATTAACAAACAAACTTGGGTTTGCAAGCCATCAAGGATCTTAATGTCTTTATAATTTGACCTTTTCTAAGTGTACATTTATTATATTATGGAAATAAAGAGTTTTTGATTTTGAATGAAATTTAGCAGGGAGGTAAACGATGTTCCAGGTATGGACATAAGCTACTTTTTATCCCGGTAAGTGCGTGTGAAGCTGCGGGCGGGAGCTAGTAATAAACAAAGTACCTGGCCTGGCTACAGCCCTGTCACCGAAGGCTACTCGGCATGTTCCCCGCAACCTACTCCGCACCGCAGACGACCCGGTGCAGATCAGATCACCTTCAGATGCAGATCGCGAGACACACATTCAATTCCGGTGGCTCGGTAAGAGCACACCTCTGCGGGTAGAAGAAGAACGGATACGCTGTGAGGTAAGATTAACCATTTATCCTTATTTCCATTCCTTTCGCTTCTATTTTTTTATACCACTAAGTTAGCAAACAGGCTTGCAGTTGATGGAAAGCGGTTCCAGCAGTTGGACGCCTGCAACATCAGAGACATTACACACGCGTTGCCGACCCTATAAATGTGTTAGAATACCCTTTTTGAAGGACTCCATGACATGGTTTCCTTCAAAAAGGGTCTTCTAAGTCTTAAGGGAAAACCTCGGCAGTGATACTACCATCTACCAGGTTGATGCGGGAGGAAATTCCTGATGAACCTTACAGTCCGCGAACAGAAAGGCATGGGGATGAAATATCTGGCGATGGCGGTACGCTGGTAGAAGGGAACCCAGGCGCCATGTCATCACATCAAACAGTTTAAGAAGATATTAAGATGTAAATTTGTTCTAGAGCAGAGACCACGACTCGGCGAACGTAGCGTTGGACGCCCTGCGGCCAGGTGGGACCTGCGAAAGACTGCTGGCAGATGGGTGCGTCTGAAGACCGGCTCTTATTAGGACAGGCCAATGTCCAGCAGTAGACCAGCGTACACTGATTATGATGAAGAAACGGATATCCTGTCAGGTGAGATGGTTAGTGCTCTATCTGTAAATTAATATTTTTAACCTATTGTTCCACCGCAGTGCAGAGGCCTGCCTTCTAAGTCTTAGTATGTTTCCCCATCCACTTCGCAGGTCGAGAAATTTATATCACAAAAGCTTGTAGCTTCTGGCTGGTAACAGTTCACCTCCATAACTTGGTTGTAGGTAAAATGCAGACTTACCAATGTTACCTATCTAGGTTTTTATCACTTCTCATAATCGGTTGAGGTCATGCACAGATTCTGTTATGCACAGATTTCGGATAAGACAGATTCGTTTTACGACAGATTCTATTATAAACTTACTAGTTTCTGCCCGCGGCTTCGCACGCGTAAATGTAGCCTTTGTTTTATTCCAGGCCTAGAGCTACATGTATGAAAAATTTCTGCCCGATCCGTTCAGTAGTTTTTGCTGATGTGATTAGTGTGATACAGTCGAGTGGATGACTTTTGAAAATTAAGGGGGACTTTTGCACAGTATACGATCATAGGGCTCATTGCAATTTTGTCATTTGCCGCCGAAATCGGCTTTATTTGATTTCAAGCACTTTTTTCTGCTTAGAATTCTACAAGAATATGAAATATTAAAAGAATCTAGAATTCTAAATATGCTACAAGAATCGAACTTGTCACTTGCAATCAAAAAGTACCTACACCGCGCTGGTCGACATACTTTCCAATCCAATTCCAAAGACTCGTTCATTTTGTTTGTTCAGTTGTTTTCTGTGGGTTAGGCTCACCTCGTCTGGTAGGTATTGCATAACCAACTGAATAAGTATATTAATTAAAAATAAACATCTGCTTGCTTAAAAAATAGGTTTTAATTATTATACCTTAGACCTCTTCTACACTTTAAAAGAGAACTTCTTCGTAGGGGTGGATAATACCTTAAAATATAATGGCTAATGTAGTAATCGTTAGGACCTTGCTTGTTCCATTCATCAAACAGTTGTTTGCAAGTCATAAGAACTAACAAGAACATTTAAAAATTTAAAAACCCCCCGACAGATTTTCATGAAACATGGCTAAGAACACTCGGGATAAAATTATCTATGACACCGAAAAAACTAAACGAAAATCGGTTCATCCGTTTGGGAGCTACGATACCACAGACAGATACACAGATACACAGACAGACACGTTAAACTTATAACACCCCTCTCTTTTTGCGTCGGGAGTTTAAAAGAAACACGGTTCACAGTTCGGTGGTGAATTGGTGACGAAACAAATGAATTAGGTATCAACGGTCTACTTTTTAACCGACTTTCAAATTATTATTAGTATCTTATAAACAAGCTTTATTAAAGTGCTTGGGAAGACAAATCCAACGAGCCCAAACTCGATGAGGTTACGTCGTTTCGGCTGCTCCTATGGCCTCCCTCCGGCTCCATCATCAGGACCCTGGTCATCAACTGGGACCAAAGTGCTTGAGAAGACAAATCCGAAGAACCCAAAGTCGATGAGGTTACGTCGTTTTGTTTGAGTTCCTATAGCCACATTATGTCTCCATCATCAGACCAGCTCGATGGTCGTTTCATGGTCACCGAAATTTCATAAGTATGCCGAATTTCAATTCAATCAGTGGAGGATAACTGGTCTAAAATTCAGTTGCAAGTATTGTCCCACACGTAACGTACATTAGTACGTTGTACTTCTAGGCAAGAAACTGCCCAATTCCTATCGAGTGTGTCATTTGGGCCTTAAAACACACGAGGTTGGAATCGCACTTTCTCCCGAGTAGTGCTTATAGTGCTTTATACTAAACCATCGACGAAAATCATCGTTTTAGAATCTTCAAAATCACTCGAGTAAATTGAACATGTAAACTCAAATCTATACTTATAATAAAACTGTAACAGGTCCAATTCTGTACATTGAAGATATTTTGAAAATTTTTTTTGGAGGGCACTCTATTAACGATACTGAAGCCAAAACTGTAATTTTTTTCATTCATGTCTGTCTGTCTGTCTGTCTGTTTGTTAAACGCGCATCACGCCGAAACTACTGAAGGTATTGAAATGAAACTCGGAATGTTTTTTGGTCATACTACGAGGAAGGACATAGGATACTTTTTATCCCGGAATTCAGTCAGGTTCCACTGGGAGAGGGGATAAAAGTAAAATTACTTCACCGCGCATGACGCTGAAACTACTGAATGAATTGGAATGAAACCAAGCATGATTTGATTTCATACTACAAGGAAGGACATGGGATACATTTGATCCCGGAATTCAGTAAGGTTCCCCTGGGAGAAGGGATGAAAGTAAAATTCTTTCACCGTGCATCACGCCGAAACTGCTGAATGAGTTGGGACTGAATTAGTACGATTTGAGTTCATAATACAAGAAAGGACATGGAATACATTTTATCCTGGAATTCAGTAAGGTTCCCCTGGGAGAGAGGATGAAAGTAAAATTCTTTAACCGCGCATCACGACGGAACTTCTTGATGAATTCGAATGCAAGTCGGCATGATTTTAGTTAATACTATGAGGAAAGATAAATTTTATCCTGGAATTCAGTAAGGTTCCCCTGGAAGAGGGGATGAAAGTAAGATTCCTTCACCGCGCAGCACGCCGAAACTGCGGAATGAGTTGGAATGAAACCTGGCACGATTCGAGTTCATACTACAAGGAAGGACATGGAATACATGATATCTTGGAATTCAGTAAGGTTCCCCTGGGAGAGAGGAAAAAGTAAAATTCTTTAACCGCGCATCACGACGGAACTACTGAATGAATTCCAATGGAAGTCAGCACGATTTGAGTTCATACTACGGGGAAAGATACATTTTATACCGGAATTCAGTAAGGTTCCCCGTGGAGGGGGATAAAAGTTAAATTCCTGGTTCGCGCATCACGCCGAAAGTACAGAATGTATTCAAATGAGCAATACTATTCATCCCGGAATCAGTGCTGTTCCCTTGGGAGGGTGGATGAAAGTAAAAATATGCTACTGAATGAGTTCTAATGAAACTTGGCATGATTTGAGCTCATACTACGAGGGAACATAGGATGCATTTTATCTGGGATATCAGTAGGCACGGTTCTCTTGGGAGAGGGGATAAAAGTCGAAATGTGTTCTTATTTAGAATTCATTAACACGTCCTCCGATTTCATGCATTCTTTTTGTTAGAAACAGTGTTGCAAGATCGAATTTGACTAAATCAGTAGACAGACAAGTAGAAAATTAATAGATTGAAGAAAAATATCGGTAGATAAAGGGTAGGTAAGTTCCTATCTATATATTTTTCCAAGACGCACCCATTAGTAAAGTTCCTACCTACTAGGTACCTAAGTAGGTAGGAACCTAACTAATGAGTGCGTCAATGCCTATTTCAGGCAAAGTAGGTAAAATGTGCAAATAGTCCATGCGATATTCATGGACATGATATTTGGTGGTTTAGCTGGTACAGTTAACTGTACCACCAAAGTTTGGTTGGAGTAAGTGGTTCAATTAAACTAACTAGACCACAGAAAAATATTTTTTTTCTGTGGTAAACAACCAACTGAGCCTACCTACTAACGAAAAAAAAATTACGGTGGTCCAATCAAATGGATCAGGAGCCCAATTCTAATAAAATGGCTTCACTATGACAATGGAATCGTCGCAGAATCATCACATAGAATCCTTAGATTAATAAAACTCTAGATAGTGCGTGCGAGATAAATTAATAGTTTCAAACTTGACACTTTGACGCGCGTCTCTCCATCTGCATTCATCATAATTTCTTTCATCTAAGGTAGAATACCAAAACGTTTCATTCTTTGACGATACCCCTGTCATTATTAGAGATTAGTTTAGCAGAATAGGGCCCTAGCTGAACGGAACCATGAGTAAGAAGTGAAACGAGTATGTATGACACTTCTTAACACTGACGCTGGCCGAGTCGTAGTTAAAAGTCGTGTGGATAAAGAATGGGATTGAAGATGACAACATACCTACTATCCCCCGTAGACTCTACACGATTTATACACAGTTTAACTAGGTACCTAAATAAAGATACTTATGTTAGAAGTGTAACAGGTCCAATTCTGGCCATCGAAGTTTTTTTGCACGGCGTTTCATAACATGAGATAATCCTGAGAGTCGGCAGGTATGGCAATCGCGAACGAAGTCGCGGGTACAGCTAGTGTAGCAATAAATACGCGCACGTGCAATTTACACATGGTTATTTTTTTGAATTATTGTTCCGAATACGGAAGAGACCGATATGTGCCGATATCGTATGGCGGATTCTGAGTAAAAACATTTTGTCATTTGACCTATTATGAAAATTACCATAGCTACGGAAAATAAAAAACAACACATTAGAAATGGATTTCCATACACTTTTCACTCCCACATTTCAGTACGCATGCAATGACGTACTTTCTACCTTATGTTTAGAAAATGAATAAGCAATTTTCTGAGCAGGTGTAGTATAAACATACATACATACGGGCAATTACAATAAAAGCTTGTAAAAAAGAAGAGGTTCTCTATTCGGCTTACTGTTAACAGTTTAATGCCGTTTATTATTGTTTCGGCCACTGTTACCTACAGCCCGTACGAGTTTTTCAGGCAAAAAGAAGACTTTTTAGGACGGAGTTTCAGTTACGCAGTTCTTAATGGTGTTTCGTCCACTGCCCGCAAATTGTTTCCTCTGAAAACATCATCATCCAGGTATTCTAAAAACTTAAACTACCACCCTCGCTTCATTTTAAAGCGTCTGTTGGGCTGTTAACCAAAAATGCACTCTATTGCCTCTAGCGAGATAGAATAAGTACTTACCCAAAGAAAACATTATATACCCCATATCTAGGAACCAGCTACATTATGAATTAGATAGATAGATATTGACTTTAATAAATACCTATATTCAAGCCTTTCTCAAGAATTAATTTTTGTAAACAACTCTGAACACAAAAATTCGAAAATCTCGCTTTAGCAGCGAGTGTGAAATATAATTGTCAGAAAAGTGTCCAAATCGACAGTGCAAGTTCTGACTGAAAATAAACTACGAAAAAAAGATGAAATGGTAACAACTTAGAAGTAGTATTAACAATTGAGCTAGCTGCAGAAAGCTGCAAATAATTAATAAAGAGCGCAACTTTATGGTTAAATATGGGATTTATGTTTACAAACATTGTATCTTAAGTTTAGCCGGTGTATACTGTATGCCACGGAAAGGGTGTTCTTAGCCGAAAGGGGGTGATTCTGGACATCGACGGGGTCAACGTTTGTTCTACGATTTTTTTAATTACGAAATCTTTTTATTTCATTCGAAAAAAAATATTAAATACAATTTCTCCATATTTGTGTTCTTTTATAAAATATGTATTCTTACATTATTATTATAAAATTGATATAATAAAAATATAATATAATAATTTAAAAAAAATTACATAATTTTTTGTAATAATATTTGGCATACCATTTTGGTTTTGTTGAAAAAGCAACCAAAAACATTTGTAGTGTTAAATTTCGACATTCGAAAATTCGTTATTCATAAGATGATCCAAACGGAGCCCAGAATCAGCCCCTTTCGGCTTAGTATAGTACACCCATTCCTTGGCACCCTGTATAGGTATGTATGTAAACATAAATTATTAAGGACATTAACTAACCAGCAAGTAGTTAGCACGTAAACAAATTAGATGGGGAGATATTTTTGATATAGGGTGCTACGCAGAAATGGGATGATTTTGGATATCGAGGGGGTCAACGTTGGTTATAAATTTTGTTAAAACTAGAACATTTTTTTCTTAAAAAAAAAAAACTTGTGATTATTTTTTCACATACTTATTATTATGTTCTTTTACGCCAATTCTTACATTATTGTTATTGTTTTGAAATTTCATAATTTTTTTGTCATAATTTCATGCCAAACACTGGTATTGCTGAAAAAACAAGCAAAAAACATTTGTGAATTATGTTGTAATATTAAATAATGCAAAAATATTCATAATTGAAAAAATATTTTTACAAGTTTATCCCCTCGGGTTCCAGAATCATCCCCTTTTAGCTTTGTGCACCCTTTCCGTGGCACTCTGTAAGAGCTTATTTGAGGGCACTTCACTTCCCACCAGTGAGATACATAAATTAAGTATATTCTTGCCCACGATAACCTTGTTTAAGTCCGTAGAACCTCTTTGGTTCCACATCTCTTGCGTCCGTGGTTTAAATAAAGTTGGTCAAAGTTAAGTTGATTTATTTTATTTGTTTCAGGATTATCCGGAAATCTATACATGACATATAAGCGCTCTGCTACGTCGCGCGTCGTTCCTAATTTTTTTCACTTTGCACAAACTATACCCTACTTTCTTTTGTTGTAGCAATGCCAGCATAGACTCATCGACGGTACGCGTGAATTTAATTCAACATTATACAGGTTGAGTTTTTTTCAGGGCCACTGAAGGGAAGTCTGAAACCGTGAGAGTTATGGAAAAGTCTTGTTATGAGTTATATGCTAGATTTTGAAAAATAATAAGTTCTATATTAAATAAAGTTAAATAATTATTAGTTATTCCTGCAAAATTGGTTAAAAAAATCATTTACTCTGTCTTTGTTCGATATCTATACTTATAATGAAACTGTAACAGGTCCAATTCTGTACATTGAAGATATTTTGAATTTTTTTTTTGGAGGGCACTCTATTATCGATACTGAAGCCAAAACTGCAATTTTTTTCATTCATGTCTGTCTGTCTGTCTGTTTGTCTGTCTGTTTGTTAAACGCGCATCACGCCGAAACTACTGAAGGTATTGAAATGAAACTCGGCACGATTTTAGGTCATACTACGAGGAAGGACATAGATTACTTTTTATCCCGGAATTCAGTCAGGTTTCCCTGGGAGAGGGGATGAAAGTAAAATTCTTTAACTGCGCATCACGACGGAACTACTAAAGGTATTGAAATAAAATTCGGTACGATTTTAGGTCATACTACGAGGAAGGACATAGGATACTTTTTATCCCGGAATTCAGTCAGGTTCCCCTGGGAGAGGGGATAAAACTAAAATTTCTTCACCGCGCATGACGCCGAAAGTGCTTAATGAGTTGGAATGAAACCTAGCACGATTTGATTTCATACTACAAGGAAGGACATGGGATACATTTCATCCCGGAATTCAGTAATTTTCCCTGGGAGAGAGGATGGAAGTAAAATTCTTTAACCGCCCATCACGACGGAACAACTTAATTAATTCGAATGGAACTCGGCATAATTTGAGTTCATACTACGAGGAAAGATACATTTTATCCCAGAATTTAGTAAGGTTCCCCTGGGAGAAGGGATGAAAGTAAAATTCCTTCACTGCGCATCACGCCGAAACTACTGAATGAGTTGGACTGAATTGGTACGATTTGAGTTCAAGGAAGGACATAGGATACATTTTATCCTGGAATTCAGTAAGGTTCCCCTGGGAGAGAGGATGAAAGTAAAATTCTTTAACCGCGCATCACGACGGAACTACTTAATGAATTCGAATGCAACTCGGCGTGATTTTAGTTCGTACTATGAGGAAATCTTTCCTCATAGTATACTGAATTCCGGGATAAAATGTATCTACATTTTATCCCGGAATTCAGTAAGGCTGCCCTGGCAGAGGGGATGAAAGTTAAATTCCTTCACCGCTCATCACGCCGAAACTACATAGGTAATGAGTTGGAATGTAACTTGGCACGTTTTGAGTTCATACTACAAGAAAGGACATGAAAGGACACATTTTATCCTGGAATTCAGTAAGGTTCCCCTGGGAGAGAGGAAAAGGTAGAATTCTTTAACCGCGCATCACGACGGGTCTACGCGTCGTCCGATTTCATGCATTCTTTTTGTTAGAAACAGTGTTGCAAGATCGAATATGACTAAATCAGTATAAAGTCGAGTAGAAAATCAGTAGATTGATGAAATAATCTGTAGATTGAAAAAAAAAATAGTAGATAAAGGGTAGGTAAGTTCCTATCTATTTATTTTTCCAAGACGCACCCATTAGTTAGGTTCCTACCTAGGTGGGTCTTGGAAAAATAAGTTAGGTTCCTGCCTTACATGATATATGGTGGTTTAGCTGGTCCAGTTAACAGCAAACTTCGGTAGTACAATTAAATTAATTAATTATTGTGGTCCATTTAAACTAACCGGACCGCAGAAAAATATTTTTTATTGTGGTACACAGCCAACTGTACCTACCTACTAACGAAAAAAAATTACGGTGGTCCAGTCAAATGGATCAGGAGCCCAATTCTGCAAAACAATTGCTTCAGTATGACAATGGAATCGTCGCAGACTCATCACGTAGAATCCTTAGATTAATAAAACTCCAGATAGTGCGCGCGAGATAAATTAATAGTTTCAAACTTGACGCGCGTCTCTCCATCTGCATTCATCATAATTTCTTTCATCCAAGGTGGAATACCAAAACGTGTCATTCTGTGACAATAGCCCTGTCATAGTGAAGCGTAGTTAGTATAGCAGAATAGAGCCCCAGCTGTGAGTAAGTCAAACGAGTAGGACACTTCTTAACACTGACGCAGGCCGAGTCGTAGCTAAAAGTCGTGTGGATAAAGAATGGGATTGAAGATGACAATATGCTATCCCCCGTAGACCCTACACGATTTTTTGCACGGCGGCGTTTCATAACGTTTCATAATATGAGAGACTATGGTTAAATGTGAACTTAATTAGTCGGCAGGTAAGGCAATCGCGAACGAAGTCGCGGGTACAGCTAGTAAAATAAATAAATGTACGACGTCTATGAACCCAAGTTAAAAAAACTTTGATCAGTGGTGTTTTGGATTTTATGGACATATTGTGATTTTAAATTTAATCTCTTACAAATCAATAGATTTTATTTTAATTCGAAGTTTTTTTTATCATAATGTTCATAGAAAATGTGTTACGAGATGGTCGCGATTTATTTGCTAGCTAAGTATAAAGCAGAAATCACAAAAAAAAACTGAATTAAATTGTATTAGGGCCGATTCACACAAATCAGTGAAGCCACAGTTCAGTATCAATGACGGACCGACAATATTCTGTACCGAATTGAAGAATCACTGATACTGAATTGTGACTTCACTGATATGTGTGAATCGACCTTTAGCGTCACGCACGTTCCACCTTAATGATTATTTTGCTCTAGGTTTCGAGACCAGCGTAGCGGAGACGACAGAGCGACCTGAGGAGTGAGTCTATTTGACGTTAGTAACGATACGTGAACGTGATGTCTTTAAGTATGGGTATTTCCATAGTTCCCTCTCCGCACGATAGAGGCGCACCACCAAATTGTATCGAAAAAGAAGACGATCACGTCTCGCTACTAACATCAAATAGACTCACTCCTCTGAGGTAGTGGAAGGTCTGAATAGCCCTACAGAGAAACGAGAGGAAATCACCAGAGGAAGAAAAGAAGAGATTAAGAAACAGTTTCTGTTAAGCGAAGTTGGTTTGTGACCGTCACTAACGGGCAGTGTTTCGTATTTGCCCGTTATGGTGATCGCAAAATGAACTCTCTTGACTAATACCAACACTGAATCAAGGCGAAAATCCTTTGAAGAGCGATGAAGACTTTGGAGATCCTTATGGCAATTAAAACAATCTATTCACTTTTAAAATTATGTTTGAAATTTTTAATTTAATAATTGTTTGATTATTGTTGATATTCCGAATACCGCGTGATAGCAGAATAGTATAGTTGCTTATGTTCCTACCTATACCAAACTAGCGAAACAATTAACAAACTAAGGGGTTAATTAAGACAGTGTTTTGTTAATTTAAATCCCTGTTTGTTTTATTTCAAAACTAGGTTCTGCCCGCGGCTTCGCACGCGTATTTTCGGTATATTAAGTAGCCTATTATCTTAGTTAGGCTTTCCCTTAAAAGTACGCCAATTTTTTTTTTTATAAACATTATCCTATGTCCCTCTCCTAGCTCTAAGCTACCTACCCACCAATTTTCAGCCATGTCGGTACAGCCGTTCTTGAGTTATAAATAGTGTAACTAAGACGACTTTCTTTTAAATATTAGGTCCTTACATATGAAATTGGCGTTTTGTATGGGAGGAACAAAAAGTCGAATATTTTTTAATATAATATATTTAATTAATCAAAGTATGAACCATTATTTTCTATGCACTTTTGCCATCTTATAGGTAGTTCATTGATCCCTTTACTAAAAAAACCAGTCGGACGGGAATCAATAAAATCTTTGAAGGCGATTTGGACTGCCCCATCGGAGTTGAATTTTTTCCCTTGCAAGAAGTTATCCAAATTTCGAAAAAAATGGTAATCTGTTGGAGCAAGGTCCGGGGAGTACGGAGGATGTCTTAGACTGAGAATGTAACGCAGCAGTCGACGCGCGTTTGCCGGTTTGCTTCAGTCAATTCGTGAGGTACCCACCTTTCAAGCTTTTTAATCTTCCCAATTTGCTTCAAGTGAATTAAAACAGTTTTATCACTAACACCGCAGCCTGCAGCTAACTCGGACGTGGTTTGCGATGGATCCGCTTCCACAATAGCCTTCAACTCTTCATTATCAACTTGAGTCTCAGGCCGTCCACGGGGCTTGTTCTGCAAGTCAAAATTTCCAGAACGAAAACGTTGGAACCAAAAACGAACTGTGTTTTCTTTTGCAACACGACCGCCATACACATCATTCACCCTTCGAGTTGTTTCCGCAGCACTAGTGCCACGGCGGAACTCGTACTCGTAAATAATGCGATATTTTAAGTTTTCCATTTTGTAAAATGAGTGACGCAAACAGAAAAAAACAGAAGAAAAAAAACAAATGAATGACGATCATCGAAGCACAAATACACGAGTCTATAGCTGTACAAATTTGAATTTGGAATTCCTTACCAAAGAGGAGAAATTTGTGATTAAAGTGGCCAGTACGAAAAACGCCAATTTCATATGTAAGGACCTAATATATAGATTTGGTTTAGAGTGATCTACACAATACCGTATGTATAGTCTAATCTAAAGCTACTAACTTTTCTCTGCAGAGTAAATAATAAATGATTTTTGTTTTGGAAGTACGAAGTATCACTAGCAGATTGTTTTGTCTGGCAAAGCGTTATCGAGACTTCGACGTCTCGATCACGTCTAAATACTATCATTAAATAGACTAAAACCTCAGCAGTCGTTTTCTATAAGTTTAATTTAGTTGACATCTTACGTTTTTGCTATGTAATTTAAAAAAAAAAAATTATTATATTGATTAAAAGATAATTAAAAAGCTGATTGTACAAAGTACCTACTCTGTCGCTTCATTGTTTACCTGAAATTCATCAAATATTTTGTTTCTTAAAATAATCATAGTTATGAATGCAATAAAGATTTTACTTAAGTAACCTACTTACCAGCGAGTTTAGTTTGTTTGCCAACGCTGTTCCTGCAGTATTTTACTGTGTAAGTTGTTGCTTAGGTATGGAATACAACACAAAATAATAAATACAGTTCACAAAACATCGGTCTGCAGAGCCTTAGTATTCAACTTCAGTAGAATTTACTCAGCTTTGAATTATACACAAAAGCCAAATAAGATCTACTTAGGTCTCGTACAAAATAATAATATTTCTCCAGACTCCTCCTTGGGTTATTTAGCTTTGTTGAAAGTAGGATTATTCCGACTACGATAAGAAAATAGTCGAAGGAAACCTACTTAAAACAACTCTAAAATATATCACCTGCATATTCTTCCTAATGCAAGTCAGTTGATTTTGATAACGAGTCAATTCAAGCACGGTTTGTTCGACTTGATTATTTAACAAAGTCGGACAAAACCTACTTAAATACGACCCGAAATCGACTTCGTTACGTTTGAACTATTCGCTGCGGTTTTTGCCATAACTTCAAGAAGAGTAAGCAAGGCTTTGATATGAAAAAAACCTGACAAATTCTACTCAAAGTCATAACAAAGGTACGCAAACACCAACTTTGAAAATCCCTGAACTTCCCTTCACTTCACTACGACGCCATTGGCGTAAGAATCGATACTGAAGAAGCTTTAGAAAATCTACAAATATATACGAAAAGGATTCATTGTTTTAGATGATTAGGAAATGAACGTGATTAGGGACCTAATTATGGTTTAGCACTAAAGTAGTTTGTTTTGTTATTAATGTTATTGAATTCTACCAAAAACAGATTGTTTCACCGTAAACAAACTAATTAGAACCAAGTTAAGAAAGACGTCCTGACAGAAACAATCGATAAATAATATATTTTAGGATATGGATCTCCTTATGCAGTATCAGTTGGTAACAATTTTGGTAACTTTTTACCTATTAAAATTTAGCCCAGTGTTTTCTTAGGTCAGTAATCTTGACTGTAAGTACAGAGGCCTATGTTCAGCAGTGGACATATACGAGCTGATGATGATGATAAGTACATATTATAATAATAGACTATGTAGATTGAATTCGGCTTTTCTACAAACAGAGAAGGGAAAATAAACTTAAAAGACTATTTCAGTATTACACTTCGAATCTGATTTTGTCCGACATCAACAAGACGAACGAAAACTCTTTATTTCTATTATTTGAAATTAAAGAAATAATAGAATAAATTAGAACTAGTATTTACAATTGAAAAAATTGAGCTAACTGTTGCAAACAATCTGCGAACAAAATAATTATGCAATTTCAGTACACTTTGAATCTAATTTTGTCCGACATTAACTAAATAATTGTGCTTAAATAATTATGCTTAAGTTTACTTTATAAAATAACGAAGATTATGAAATAATAATAATAATTAGAGTCGAGCATATTGTTTTGTTCAAGAACTAACAAGTACTTATTTGGCTTTTGTTTAACTAGTAAAGCCTAAAATGATTTCTCCTAAAGTTGAGTATTTATTCCTACTCTACCAAATGTTGTGTAGTAACGAAGCTCTTCGGAAGAAAGGCAAATAATAATTATTTTTAAACAAGGTATAATTGAAACGAGCGTTATTATAACTATGCATATTTGTTTTTTTTTTCATCCTTTGAAGATTGTACATACTGACACAACTTTATTATCCTAAGTTTAGTTTTAAAAATGTAATTGTATGCTTGAAAACCAAAGTTTTCAATCAGTGCGTCCTACCCGTCATGACCTACGGAGCTGAGACGTGGACACTCACAGTAGGACTGGTCCACCAGTTCAAAGTCGCTCAGCGAGCTATGGAAAGACCTATGATAAATGATAAATGAATTTATTGCTGTGTAACTAGGTGGTTATTAATACATTGGTCTTATGTCAATCTATAGTAGGTATCTCTAGTGTACCATGGTCAGGTTTACAGCATTAACATGCAAAATGAGAAATTATGAAGAAAAATAAAATAAGCTGAAAAACAAATCCAACACAAAAATTGTTCAATGTAGGTAGAGTCAATGAATAGCACAATAGTAATTAAAATGAATTATATGCATTTTATTGAATGTCAATGATAAATTTATGTTAAAGAAATAATAAGTTGATGTCAAAATAAAATATATAGGTAATTACATTTTATCATTAAGAAATTCATCCACCGTATAATATACTTTTTCCTCCATTAATTTGTTTAATTTATATTTAAATGCAATCAAATTACCTTCGGAGCGTATTGCCAAAGGGATTTTGTTATAGATACTAGGTGTCATTCCAAACAGACTCTTTCTAAATAAGGCGGTTTTACACGAGTGAGGACGTCACGGCGGGTGCCAACCGGGTATAGATCAAATCTATGTAAATTCATTCGAACAAAGATTCCAACTAGCTATGCTCGGAGTCTCTCTGAAGGATAGGATTCGTAACGAATACATCCGACACAGAACCAAAGTAATCGACGTACAAAGGATTAGCATGCTGAAGTGGCAGTGGGCCGGCCATATATCGCGATGAACCGACAACCATTGAGATAAACGTATTCTTGAGTGGAGACTGCGACTCGGCAAACGTAGTGTAGGACGTCCTTGCCAGGTGGGATGACGATCTGCGCAAGACAGCAGGCAGATGCTGGATGCGGCAAGCTGAACACAGGCGCTATGGTGCTCATTAGGGGAGGCCTATGTCCAGCAGTGAACTAACATAGGCTGATGATGATGATGAGTTGTATGTATCTACCTAACTAGTCCTCTATTGGTTATTAATGAGTTGTTGAGAGCTGAGCAGAAAAAGTTTTTGATGAAAACCATTTGAAACAGAAGAGGGTAAGATTGGACATCCTATGAGACATGACAGTTTCGTGAGAAACATCATAGAAGGAAACGTAGAAGGACGACGAGCAAGGGGAAGACCAGGAATTAACTATGTGAGTCAGGAGAAAGCCGCTGTCATGTCCTAAGAAGTAAAATATTAAAAAAAAATTGGACAATTCACACAACATTATCAACATTATGTTATGGGTACTACTCTACTACTCTACTCTAGTACCCATAACATTATGTTATGGGTACTAGATAACTGTATTATATATTACTTATATTTTTTTTATACATAGAAAACATCCAGAACGCCCGGAACGAATATCTGCAGATCGTACAGACATTTGTACCAAAGCGGGAATCGAACCCGCAATCTCCTGCCTCGCAGGCGGATCTTTGCCCGCTGCGCCACAGAGGCCTTCAAGATTTTCGATTTCCTCCACTTTTCTCTTTCTAATGCGGTCTGCATTAGAAAGAGAAAAGTGGAGGTAATCGCAGCAGAGTTAGGCTCTTTAATTTTTATTAATGTATCTACCAATATCATTGTTCTGTTTAAAAATAAACGGAAATACTTATTTCCGGTTTAAATGCCACGTACTTAATAAATCATGTAATTGAGTTAAAAATTAACTGGGCACGCAATGAGAGGAATTTTCTTAGTCTGAGCGGCATGTGTGCTCAAATTAATTTGACTGTCCAGGTTGCTTAACGACAAATTATTCTTGTAAAAAAGTCCAAAAGAAAGTTAGTAGAGAATACTTTAGCCATTCTCTATTGGTTAACGAAGCTCAGTTCTTAATTCCTACTGAAAAGTAAAGTTTACCACGCTACGTACTAACTTAAATAGACAGTGAAAATCTGATACCTAAAGTTTGCTGGAAGAGAACTCTTTTTAGGGTTAAGATCGACTTTGCCATAATTTCTCTAGTTTTAAGTTTTATATATTGTATTTGTTTAGTGCAATAAAGAATTAGATAGAGTCCTATACGTACCTTTATACACTGCTGTATCCATTCTTAATATTATAAATTCGAAAGTAACTCGTCTGTCTGTCTGTGTGTCTGCTGTTACCTTTAGACATGTAGGTACCAAGTTCCAGGCCTCGAATAAAACATAGGCTACGTTTTATCCTATAAAGCTCTACCTAAAAATTTATATCCCCATGGGGAATAGACGAATAGAATAGAATACCTTTAAACGTTTTCATAGAAATATCGCGTGCGATGCCGGGGGCATAAATTAGTACCTAATGGAATAAAGTCTTAAAAAATTACACCCTAAGGCCAAAACTGCTGGTAATTCAGAGAATTTTGGTGAGACGGTCTGAGGCTGCACAAACAACAGAAAAAAAAAATCAATATAGGTACCTATTTAATAAACTTTTTAAAAACAAGCTCTTATATCATCTAGGACCAAAGTGCTTGGGAAGACAAATCCAACGAACCCAAACTCGACGGGGTTACGTCGATTCGTTGAGGAGTTCCTATGGCCCTCTTCTGACCAGCTCGATGGTATAACATTGACCGAACTTACATAAGCATGCCAAATTTCAGCTCAGTCGGTTGAAGATCTAAAATTCAGTTGCAAGAATTGTTCCACACATACTAACAGGGCAAATTAAATAAAAGCTTAAGTAAAAAGAACCCAAAGAAAATAGAACGCGTGATACACACACGATTGCATCTGAATTAACCGGCTGCAATGAAGGAATACTCAAGCAAGATAACCTCGAAAGTCGATTAAGCATTTGATCCTAACACAGAAGACACTATTCCCACACACCCCTCGTATTCAATGAACTAACTAGATAATGCGTCGAGTCCGTCCGTCAGTTCTATTTAAGGCTAATCAAACTCTGTTAGCAGCAGTAGTCATTCCTCATGCGCGGGCGTCGGTTGACGTCTACCGCCATCTTGAATTTCAATTTTCAATACCGAAATCGCCGCGTGTGTTGACAATAACCAGTGACTTTTGAAGACGGATAAGTAACTTTTTTAACGGTATGTTGTTGAACTTTGAAAAGATAATTAATCATTTTAATTTATGGATCGTTATCTTGGTCTCTTAGAGGCGTTGGCAGTAAAATTAAATTGAAGAGTCGTTAATTTTATATGGAAGACGAAATAGGTACGTATTTAATATAGTTAGGTAGGTACTTGCTATAGTTTTCACTCAGATTAAATCTTTACATACATAGAGCAAGCTTTATTTTTGCTCTATATTCCTGCGGCTTAAATCTTTTTCAAATCATTTTAGAATAGTTTGATATCCTACTAGGAAAACCGGAGGTTATCTTGTAAACAAGATAAACTAGAACTAACTTTTTTTAATATAACGTCATCCAGCCAGAGAAAACAAAAATTAACTAAAAATTATAGAGACCTCCCAAAAAAGTGTTTTCCTTAAAATAGTAGACAACTATGAATTTATTGTGAATTACAGTAGGAAGGTGCTTTTAACCGAAACATTACTAATAAGGAAAATTGTGAACCAATCTACTAATATTATAAGTAGGTAAGTTTATAAGTTTGCTTGTTTTAGTAGGTAGGTACCTCGGTTATCTCGACTTGCTGCGTAGGTTGTCCGATTCTAGAAATTCATTAACAATAATGTATTGCGATCTGCAACACAGTATTTTACTTCTGCAGGTCGCATCGCTGCTATTTTTTGTTATATCCCCCAATATAATCCAAAAAAATGACTTTTTTCTTTAAAAAAAAAGTTTGTCAACATTTTCCTTAAATGCCTTCGCAACGAGTGAACGAAGCCGTGGGCAAAAGCTAGTACTTTATAATACGTACAACAGTCATTCAAATTCATATTACGCCTATGACGTGATCGTACATTTAGAGCATTTTGCTGTGAATCATGCTCTGGCGATCTCGAGGTGTCATTCCCAGTAAATTAACCTTATTAGGAAGTTTAATGGGTAGTTTACTTATTTTTAGCTTTAGTAATTGTTTAAATAGAGCTAAACTCAATTAAAACATTATTAGAGTGGCATTATCTCTTAGGATAAAACTATTATGGCTGGAAATCTGTTATTTTCCATGATGCACATGCATCTAAGCTAGAAATGTATAAAATTAAAAATATATACTTGCGGTAAAAATATCTTAAACTCGTTTCTAGGAAGGTACTTAGATAACTAAATAGGTAGAGTAGGTAAATAAATAAATAAATAATACTGGACAAGTCACACACCATCATCAATGTCCAAGGTACCTACTAGTAAACTGACATACGTAATACATTAAACTACATAGATAGATAATATTCTTTATTTAGGTATTTACAAATCATTAAAAAATTACAAAACATAATGAGAGTTAATGTGTAAGTGATAATTTTGTAAACAACAACACCCACGAAAACAACAGAACCACATATTTAACAATAAGTAATTTAACCATTTACTCTGTCACTCTGTAAATTAATTTTTTCTGTAGACCATTGTTAATAACCAAAAAATGTAATTGTTTTTGAATGGACCATTCAAAATTGCATGTAAAACACTGTCTATGGATAAATGAGAAGACGTTGCTGTTCTCCGATAACACGGGTGGCAACTGATAACATAGGGCAGAAGTTAAGAAGGACATTACTGATAGTGCTAACGCGGTCTGATGAACCTACCAGTAGCAAAGTAAACACCCGTATTATGTACTAGGTATATTTATTTATATTTTATGTTTAGACTATATATGTTTGTTATTTTTGTAGCACTCCAGATCTCTTTTGTTTCACAAGCTTTTGCTCTCGGGTTTGAAATGTTGGTTATCGTTTAGTTATCATATTATTTATTTAATTAATTGTTATTATTTATTCAATTGCTATGGATGTAGGTTCTGATTTTGCGTACTTGGCTCCTTGTCGTTCCGTCTCTTTCTTGTGTCCAAAAGAAGCAACTGTTGAGACACTTTATAGTTATAAGATCCTATGTACCAACTCAGTTGGACAATGATTGGTTATCTTTATCTGATTTTAGAGGGCGTATAAACAATAAATTCTTGAATATTTTCAGTAACAAACTTTATGCATGTTTCTTCGTATTAATAGATTTACTTTTCTTTTTTCCACTTCTCGATAAGACCCCTATGCACTATTTCGAAAAGCCCACTCCCGCCTTTTTAATTAAAAAAGTTATTAATTTAAATAACGAACGCGAGGGCGCCACCGAAAACGTTGGTCATTCATCCCATGCCATATGCGCGCACACGTTGGCTTACAAAGAAGTTTAGAATTGACACGTGTTTGTGCATAATTTTTAGGTAACTATCTGCTGGCGCCAGCCCGCGGCTGCAAGCGTTTTTAAGTTTAAAAATAAGCCTATCCTTCTTCTTCTCTAGAAGAGTTGTACCTAAGTCGAGATAAGTAAAAACAAACAGACAGCGTAATTTTGCACCCAGACAAGATAAGCCCACCCAGAAGCTAGGCCGCATAAATTGCTCTAAAGATCCATTCTAACTTATCACTTATGGTCACTAAAATATTTCATTGGCAAGATCTCAACATATCTGCCAGAGTTTATACCTACTGCCCCTGTATGATGATATTTAAATTGTCTTATATAATTAATAGAAAACAACCTAAGAGAGAGACAGCTGCATCAATAGATAGGCCCCCACCTATAATAAGTTAGAAGCAAGCAATTCCGTAACTATTCAACTAGTATTTGTTAACTTGTTAAAATTGAGTATGAAATGTGATGAAAATGTGGAGTTAATTCACTTCATTGAACAATTACATTTAAAACACAGATTTAACAAGAGCAATCATCCAATAATACTTAAATCTCACCTCCCATTGTAGGTTAGGTACAATTGATTGTAATTGACATGACGTGGTCATTTGTAGGTGGTAGCCCCGTATAGCATCAGCATGAGAGAATATCGCAATAATTCAAATAAAATTTTAAAAAAATCGTTTCTTTGTAGAGCAGTCTACTGACGTCTCTTGTTAACTTCCAAAGAAACTCATACGGTATGACGGATGCAGCCTTAAGTTTAACGCTTCTGAAATCTAGAGCTACAAAAATAGGTACCGATTTACATAAAAGAGAATGCCGACTCTTATACATTCTATAGGCTATGGGCACGGATGCTACCAATTGAGAAGTTAATGGCTGAATCGCACACCACAAGTTTGTGACTTGGAGAGGCAAATAAAAGAATTCTGTACATGTGGTTCGCGAAATTCAACTCGCATTAGGGGTTTTTATGTCCGTTATCTGCGCGTTGCAGTTACATGGTAGATAAATTCGTAGACCTCGTAGCATTCGTAGCTCTACGAGGGCCTACGAATTTTGCTTCGCACAAATTCAGACCTCAACCTGTAATATTCCATAGTTTGAGGCTTCTAAATGTGTAAATTTTGTTATATTTAATTTTGCCTATTTATTTTTATTGCAATTTTAAGAGTGTTTGTCTGAATATTATTGTTTTTTGTGTCAATTTTTATTTTTATTGTGCAACTGCAAGCGTTGTGTGGTTCTGTCATGATATAAATCTCTACGGTCAAATAAATAATTTCAGTTGCGCTTCTCGAAGGCACATACCGTTTTCTAACTACTAAAATACTTATAAAAAAAATTCTTGTAATAACTTTTCCAGTTGTAATAATTTTTCTTCTATTTTTTTTTTATATTTACCTTGTGATTTGTGGGTAATAACATTGATCTGGTACAGTTTCCAGTATATGTTTAATCCTAAAATAAATAGTTTTAGTTATTGACACACGCACTGAGCTGAAATAAAAGAAAACTGAAAACAACACTTATTATGGAAAATACCCAATTTTACACATATTATAACTGATTTTATGAATGATGAAGCAATATTAATTGTTTATTACATTACGATAATAGGCGCAAAAGTTTTAGATCATTTTCTACTTCCATCTAAATCTTTAGCCTACTTATAAACAAAGTAGAAAATGCTAATGTATTATCAGAATGTACTCGTACAAGAGGCAAAGGAAAGCTATCCACAGACTGTTGCAAACTATCTAGAGATAGCTCAACAGATCTAAATCAATATCAATCGGAAGCATCTCCAAGACACAGCTGGCTAAATTTCCCCTTTATGTCTCTTTCAATACATATACCTATGACGACAAACGACAGAGCCAATTGAATAGAGCGTCTGTGTCATAATGAGTAATGCACATGTCTGTGCTTAAGGAATGTCTGTGGGCTACATTTAACAGAGCTTTTATTGCAATCACTGTAGACTATTTTATAACGAGGCTACACTAAAGGAAATTAAGTGAGATTAATAATCCAATAATTAAGTTCTAATTTATTTTTATTTTTTGATTGGAATTTTCTTCGGTTCTAAGTGAGAATAGTATAGAGAAAGAAGATAAATTTATAAAAGTTGCCCAAGTACCTCGATCAAACGGTATTGTGTGGTATTGTATATCGCTAGAGCAACTATAAAAATGCTAACAATTGCCTATACGTCAATAGCTAGCATTTTTTCATGAACTTCTTATTAGCAGCTGTCATCTTCATAAATGGTACCTAGGAACCTATATATTAAAATTATAGTAATGTTTTTTATTATTATTATGTATGTTTTTTTTATATATTAAAGTAATACGCCACCATACGTGTACAACTGCATCGTGTCCATCATCGCTCTTAGCGATAAGGCCGCCTCTTGTGCAACTCTGTTTCTGGATTTTCCAGTATTTTTTTGTATTTTCTTGGTGTGCAATAAGGTGTAATATATTGTATCTATTGTATTGTATCATCAAAAAGAAAACGTTTGATGAAGAAAGAAGACACGATAATGAAGAAAGAAAACGCAAATAAATAAGAAGACTTAAAACTAAATCTTATTCCTAAGTACTAGTGCCGCAGGAGTGTTCTAGTCTCCTGCTGCCTCAGTGCTTATCAATGAATTTAGTTATGTCGTCGGGGAGTGGACCACCAACAGAGAAGACCAACAGAGAAGACCAACAGAGAAGACCAACGAGGAGAAGAATAGAGAAAATCCAGCGGAGAAAAGAGGTACCTATTAACTTATTATAGTTAGTGTAGGGTACATTAAGGTCCCCCTTCCGCATTCAGAAAAACTAGGTATTTTATATAAACTATTGAAATTTAACTTTTGGCCGCAGTGCGAAATCTCACAATTTAAATGGTGGGTAGGTAGAGGATAAAAATTGTGTCAAACCATAATTTTGTTAGCGAATTTTTCCATCATTCTTAATTATGTTGTCTACCCTATTCAATAGAGATGTAGCATGAAATTATGAAATGTCGCATGATGTTATTTCTCAGTGCGGACTAGACTGATACTAAAGCATATTTATTTAGCGATTTGATTAAGTCTCCCTTTTATAGCATTGACTAATTATCTATGAAGTCTCTTATTATCTTAAACCTTATAGTTATAGCTAAGTGTTTTGGGATTTGGTGTTGCCATGCTCAAAACTAATAAATAAATAATGCTGCATCATCTAGTGCCAAGCTAAGTAGAGCTTGTGTAGTGGGTACTATAATAATATTGATATATCTAACTGCGTATTAGTGTGTACATTTACTGTATTAAATATGTACCGACCAAAATTTACAGATGAACTTCACGGATATGAACACAATTTGTCACAGATAATGTAGGTTCAGCACAGTTCAGCCATTTTAAAATTTGACAAAAAATTCAAAAGAAATTGTATAATTATGAAGCTTTTTTAATGCCTACTTATCGTTGTTTTGTTTATTTTAGTTTTTATTTGCTATTGCACCTCTACTCACTAGCCGGTATTTTTTTAAATAAATCACCCATTTCCGAGATTGCACGGGTCTGCAAATTGATACAAAGAGCCGCCTGCACTAAATCACTGCACCAGGTCACACGCATATAAAAGCCAATTGCAAAGCAATTGAAAAATTGCATTGATAAATCTCAATGAAACAATTGGTTCCTACTTAGCATCAACAATCAAACAATTTGCATCTCTGCTCCTACTCGGTATATTGCCTAGCAATATGAATGAATAAATTAGCCGTTTCCGAGGCCAAAGGGGTCTGCAGATTGATACAAAGAGCCGCCTGCACTAAATCACTGCACCAGGTCACACGCATATAAAAGCCAATTGCAAAGCAATTGAAAAATTGCAATGATAAATCTCTATGAAACAATTGGTACCTACTTAGCATCAACAATCAAACACTTTGCATCTCTGCTCCTACTCTGTATATTCCCTTGCAATATGAACGAATAAATAACCCGTTTCCGAGGCCAAAGTAGTCTGCAGATTGACAATTGGTCCCTACTTGGCATCAACAATCAAACAATTTGCATCTCGGCTTGTACTCGGTATATTCCCTTGCAAAATGAATGAATAAATTACCCGTTTCCGAGGCCAAAAGGGGCTGCAAATTGATACAAGAGCCGCCAGCACTAACTCACTGAACCAGCTCACACGCAGATAAAAGCCAATTGCATTGATAAATCTCAATGACACAATTGGCATCAACAATCAAACAATTTGCATCTCTGCTTGTACTCGGTATATTTCCTTGCAATATGAATGAATAAATTACCCGTTTCCGAGGCCAAAGGAGTCTGCAGATTGACAATTGGTACCTACTTGGCATCAACAATCAAACAATTTGCATCTCTGCTCCTGCTCTGTATATTCCCTTGCAATATGAATGAATAAATTACCCGTTTCCGAGGCCAAAGGAGTCTGCAGATTGACAATTGGTACCTACTTGGCATCAACAATCAAACAATTTGCATCTCTGCTCCTACTCTGTATATTCCCTTGCAATATGAATGAATAAATTACCCGTTTCCGAGGCCAAAGGAGTCTGCAGATTGACAATTGGTACCTACTTGGCATCAACAATCAAACAATTTGCATCTCGGCTTGTACTCGGTATATTTCCTTGCAAAATGAATGAATAAATTACCCGTTTCCGAGGCCAAAGGGGTTTGCAAATTGATACAAAGATCCGCCAGCACTAAATCACTGAACCAACTCATACGCACATAAAAGCCAATTGCAAAGCAATTGAAAAATTGCATTGATAAATCTCAATGACACAATTGGCATCAACAATCAAACAATTTGCATCTCTGCTTGTACTCGGTATATTCCTTGCAATATGAATGAATAAATTACCCGTTTCCGAGGCGAAAGGGATATGCAAATTGATACAAAGAGCCGCCTGCACTAAATCACTGCACCAGCTCACACGCATATAAAAGCCAATTGCAAAGCAATTGAAAAATTGCAATGTAAATCTCTATGTAACAATTGAAGGGTACAGGGAAAGAACATGCGATGTCATTTTTTTCTTTTTTTGAGATTTTGATGCCAATTTGTTCAGTTTGTGATGAAGTATGGTATGGTTTTGAGATAGGGGGAAAAAACGTGCTAAATCAGGCGTTATTTGTATCTAAAAATAATATGGACAGGTTAAAAACCTGCCATATCAACTGGTTCCAATAAAGAAACGTGCAATGTTTTCCCAAACAGGAAATAAACATGCAATGTCACTTTGAACCAAAGACAAAATGATGCTATTTTTTAGTCTGGCAATTTTCGAACTGTCATCATATTGGTACCTACTTAGCAACAACAATCAAACAATTTGCATCTCTGCTCCTACTCTGTATATTCCCTTGCAATATAAATGAATAAATTACCCGTTTCCGAGGCCAAAGGAGTCTGCAGATTGACAATTGGTACCTACTTGGCATCAAAAATCAAACAATTTGCATCTCTGCTCCTACTCTGTATATTCTCTTGCAATATGAATGAATAAATTACCCGTTTCCGAGGCCAAAGGAGTCTGCAGATTGACAATTGGTACCTACTTGGCATCAACAATCAAACAATTTGCATCTCGGCTTGTACTCGGTATATTTCCTTGCAAAATGAATGAATAAATTACCCGTTTCCGAGGCCAAAGGGGTTTGCAAATTGATACAAAGAGCCGCCAGCACTCAATCACTGAACCAACTCACACGCACATAAAAGCCAATTGCAATGGAATTAAAAAATTGCATTGATAAGTCTCAATGACACAATGGGCATCAACAATCAAACAATTTGCATCTCTGCTTGTACTCGGTATATTCCTTGCAATATGAATGAATAAATTACCCGTTTCCGAGGCCAAAGGGGTCTGCAAATTGATACAAAGAGCCGCCTGCACTAAATCACTGAACCAGCTCACACGCATATAAAAGCCAATTGCAAAGCAATTGAAAAAATGCATTGATAAATCTCAATGACACAATTGGCATCAACAATCAAACAATTTGCATCTCTGCTTGTACTCGGTATATTCCCTTGCAAAATGAATGAATAAATTACCCGTTTCCGAGGCCAAAGGGGTCTGCAAATTGATATAAAGAACCGCCTTCACTAAATCACTGCACCGGCTCACACGCATATAAAAGCCAATTGCAAAGCAATTGAAAAATTGCTTTGATAAATCTCAATGACAAAATTGCCGATACAAACCATTCATATCCGGTAGGCAAAATCTAAGGGCGTTTAACTAAATCTGCTATCTAGAAGCAATTGAAAAATTGCATTGATAAATTTCAATGACAAAATTGCCGATACAAACCATTCATATCCGGTAGGCAAAATCTAAGGGCTTTTAAACTAAATCTGCGATCTAGAAGCAATTGAAAAATTGCATTGATAAATTTCAATGACAAAATTGCCGATACAAACCATTTATATCCGGTAGGCAAAATCTAAGGGCGTTTAACTAAATCTGCGATCTAGAAGCAATTGAAAAATTGCATTGATAAATCTCAATGACAAAATAGCTGATACATAAACCATTCATGTCCGGTATGCAAAATTTTGCGGGCGTTTAACAAATTTTATGTGACGGTATATTTATCGACTTTTTTCAAAATATTTCAAAAAGTGTGAAACCTAGAAAAGTTTTTAAATCTGTTTTGACATGTGCAAACTTTTCATTTGATACCCAACTCAAGGAGGTAGGAGCCCCTCTTTTGAAATTTTTTCCTCCCCCTTCTGACCATTTTTCAAAAAGTGGTCAACTTACAGACTTCTCTATATTTTTTTTGTAAAATAAATATGCATATCTATAGTTTTACGCTTTAAACATTTTAGATGGATCGCTTTGCAAACTTCGGAGATAGGGGGGGGGACAATTTTTTTTAATATTTTAAAAAGTATCATTTAAATTTAAAAAATATTTTGAAATGCCCAAACCTTTCGATTGATTTCATATGCCCAAGTAGGTCTCGTTTAAAATTTCGACATCACAATAAGGTACGTTTATCGCATATAATTTTTTCGCCGATTATTTAGGTAAATACATTACTGAAAAAAATATAACAACCTAATCATAAATTATGAATTTATGAAGGTAAAAACAAAAAGTAAAACTCAGTTTCGGGTGATAAAAACGCTATAATGGCATTGATCCTTTTTCTGTGACTTCACACTACACATTGCCAACTCAAAGTGCTTCGTTGTTTGTTAGTTTCTTCGTTGATTATTCATTCAAAATAAAATTAGATATAAATAAATGTTAAAAACTATCATAGTACAATTGAAAGAGATGAATCAGCTGTTTGTAAATATTTTATTGTTTCCTTGTGCAAAAATCCAGCACCTGACAAAGTTTATTTTCTTAGACCGCGAGATGCAAACATAAGAATAAAGTGGTGATGAGAAGAGAGAATATAGATCGACTATCAGTAGTTTTTACTGATGTGAAGATAATTTTAACGTAGTGCCAGGTTTTATTTATCTTAAGGAATCGTTTCTAATCCACAGTTCTGTTACATAGAACTGGGGCTCAATTCTGCCAACCAATCGCTTCACTAGGCCTGATAAGATCGGATTAATTTCAACCTATTGACATATTTGACGGGCGACCTTCCATCTGAATAATTTTTTTTCTAAGGCAGCGGTTCTCAAACTTTTTTTTTTCATATTAAACTCACTAGACGTATAGACGACTATACAGGATGTCCGGCCATGGGTAAATTTTACGTAAATAATGTATTCCTTTATTTTTTTTAATAAGTGTAAAACTGCATTCGCATAGTTTTAAAATTAATTACTTTATCCGGTAATCGAACTGACTATAATCCAAACAATAACCCTGTATTTTTTATGGCACCGATCGATAGAGTAGGTAGGTCATAAGAATCAAATCTGTCTAATCAACATCTTTAATATTTCTGGTACTCGTCCTCCATGTCCCATGGCCGTGGAACACCCTGTATAAGCCACACTTTTGTATTATTTTCACGTTAAAATATGCAAGAGAATTGACTATTTATGTACCTATCTAGATCCCATTTTTCGGCATTTTCAGCGATTCTTCCGTTGGTAATAACGCATTTATGTAAATAAATAAATAAATTCACACGACAATTCACACAGCATTATCTAGCCCCAAGCTAAGCAGAGCTTGTGTTATGGGTACTAGATAACTGATATACTTAATACAATACACTACATAGATAGATAGATATTTTTTATTATACATAGAAAACACCCAGACCAACGGAACAAATTTCTGCAGATCGTACACAAATTTGTTTCGAGGCGGGAATCGAACCCGCAACCTCCTGCGTCGCAGGCGGACCTTCGCCCGCTGCGCCACGGAGATCGTCAATGTGAAAATATTGTTTGGGACTGCCTATTTTTTTCGCTATTTTATATCTTTTAAGATTATTATACAGGCTGGACCAAAAAGTGAAGTAAAAAATAAATTAATGTCTCACCCCCGGGGGTACCTGAAAATACCCCATGTATGTTCCCCGATTTTTCGTAGTTTTCGGGTTATGATTTTTTAACGTTTTGTTTGAGCATTTTTGGGCGGAACGATTAAAACTGTATCATAATTTTTTGTGTGAGTTTTGTGGTATAATTCTTGTGGTATTTTAGGGGTTATTTTTGTAAAATGACCCCATCGATCAAGGTTTTCGCCGGCCCCCCTATAGATTCACAATGCGCACCCTGAAACAGTCTTTATCAACAGAGAAGCATATTGGCATGTTATGCTTACCATTTCAACTAGTGTCATTTTAGAGCTCGGACAGAAAGTATGACCAAGTGCGCGTATAAAAACTGCAAAAATCACACGTCCAAGCAAAAGAAAAAGAATGGAATTTCTTATTTTCAGTAAGTTTTAATGTATTTTTTACCTTTTTGTTGTGATAGTAGTTTTTATTTAAAGTGCTTGCCAGAACTTTGTATTTTTGTTTACTTCACTAACTTTTGTTAAATTATTGGATGTCCGAAATGACCCTTTTGTATATACTACTTGTATATGGTAATGTTGAGACCAATTTTTAGTTTAATCAATAAATTATTCGTTATCTTCATGTGTATTCTGTTGATTTAATAATCCTTTTAAAAATAAACAGTGGATATTATTTTCAGGTACCTACCTACTTACAAAATAAAATAAATTCGACTCCACTAATCTCTTGTCCCTTATGCACAAAACTTGTCAGGCTCTGTTTCGCTCAAACGTAAATTCTTATTTTGAGGTAGGTACCCCCAGGGTGACACATTCATTTTTTTTGGCGTCCCTGTTTGGTCCACCCTGTATATCTTTCATTCTAGCTAGATCATGATATGCATAAAGTTGTGATTCCTGGTTCATTTAATGGTCCTAAAAACCATTGATATTTGTTCATACGCCAGTAATGATTACTTACTTACCGTTGTTTTCTTCATTTTGGTATGTAGATTGTTTGGTACCTACTATACTACCTACTTGGTATCCTCAATCAAACAATTTGCATCACTGCTCACTACTCGGTATATTCCTTTGCTTTTTATGAATAAATCTCCCATTTCCGAGTTCGCAAGGGTCCGCAAATTGACACAAAAAGCCGCTTGCACTAAATCACTGCAACAGCTCACACGCGTATAAAAGCCAATTGCAAAGCAATTGAAAAATTGCATTGATGAATCTCAACAACAAAATCGCTGATACAAACCATTCATGTCCGGTAGGGAAAATCTGCGGGCGTTTAACCAATTTAGTGTGATCTGTGATCTAGATATCGAACTATAGGTGGCGAGGTCAGATTTGCTGGGGAGCCCGTATGCCACTTAACTCAATAAAGTCCCCTCGGCACTAAATGTAATAGTCTATGAAAGAGCCGTCACAAATGCGTCTTCCTGTCAACAGCGGAAGACGCCGATTGGCCCAATTGTGGACTCATTCTACCAATCAGCCTGCTGTGGCGTCCAATTTAGGCTTTAAATCTCTCGTGGCATAGTTTTGCACAACTTACCTACCAAGGTTTACATTAAAACTTCAAAGAAAGACGACATGGAAATTTAACTGAAGCTGAGCTGGTGCGAGACTTAGGTGTTCTAGATAGCAAGAACAGACATTATTACCCTGTAAGCTATAGGAATTTAAGCAGATTTCATACTCTCACAAGCCTCCGATATCGTCGTACCTACCATATAATTAGACATGGCCTTCTTTGGGCTATGTAATGGGTAGGTACATAGATGAAAATGGTTCCTGTACGTAGCGTCTCATTTCGTACCGAATTTTATTCCATACGAATTTTAATACGAATTATTCCCGGCGCGTAGCGATCTGCTGAAATACAGTCAACGTGAAATCGAAATCTTGTCTTAAAGTGCGCATCAGACCCACCAAGGCCACATGAAGTTTGCATCTTAAAAACACTGAGGCTGGATTTACTATGGCATTACTTTTGAATTTAAGTCGTATCGGAATGGTACTTAGTTCGAACAGAATAAAAAATTATAGGTATAACGTACACCTAGGGTTGTACTCAATGTAGGACCAGGACCCAGGACCTGTCTGAAAACCAGCGCCGCTACTAGCTTCGGCTTGTAGCGGCAAAATTATGAGACAGGGACCTTTTTGGCCCGTATATAACACACTTTCTAATATGTGTCTGTTTTCTTCTTTTTGTTTTCTTTTCTATAAAATACTGTGTTCTTTGTAAGTAAATATGATTGTAATGTGTTGTGTTATGTATTGTCCAAATAAATGTATTTTCTTTTCTTTCTTTCTTTCTTTCTTTCTTTCTTTCAATGGTTGTGCTAGGTTCGTGATTTGTGCCAATAATTAACGTATTTACTAGCTAGATAGAGCGGGATTTTTTTAATACAAACTGTGATGACGTAATTTAAAAAGATACCTTCACGTTCAAGTAGGGTATGAAATGAAAGGTATCAACTTGTAATTTTCAAAACAAATTTTGAAATTTCTGTGGCTTTCATAATTTTTGAAATGTTTTGAAAAAAGTAAAAAATCTCTCCCCTATCTGTGAATATTGCAGAGCAAGCCATCTAAAATGTATGTAGCGTTTGTAGATACGGATCTATATTTGACAGGAAAAATATAGGTAGAGAAGTCTGTACAAAGAAAACTTTTTGAAAAATAGTTAAAAAGAGGGAATAATTTTCAGAGTCCCCTTCTACCTCACCGAGTAGGGTATCAAATAAAAGGTATGGGTTTGTACATGTCAAAACAGTTTATATCTTGAGCTTATTTAGGTTGAAATTCGGGAATGTTTTCTTTTATGAGTGATCAGAACACACTGACCACTGTAACACCTAGCTAAGAACCATTGGCAATAAATTCCGAACCCGATACAGAAAACCGTACATTGGTATCTAATCGATCCGGTGCCTAGTTACCTACGTGCAAAGCAGTTAAAAATGCACTTAGCAAAAATGTGGAGATTCACCTAAAGGAAACGAGACGGTACGTATAGGGAACCATTCCATAGATTGACCTGAACTCACTGCTAGGATTATCCGTACATGGATTCCAAAACGTCGAACCATAACCATACGAGACTGTTTGCCATCTCTAAGTCTTCGACTACCTAGATATGCACTACTCTATTGTTATTAGGCTACAATAAAATAAAAAAAATATTAAAGAGGTTTATTCCATATCAAATCACGCAAGCAAAATAAAATAATTATAAAGTCAATAATACAATTTTATCATAGAAACAAAAAAAAAATGTGGGCAATCTGCCTTCTGGTGACGGCTTAGATTTTTATTAAATACATATAAGTGTATTGTTTGAGTAGTTATAATTGTTTTATGCTATTATTCTTATTTGTATGTGCTAAGTAAATGTATGAACAAAAATAGTCGTGCACAGTTTAAGTTGAGTTCAGAATTGAAAAGTGAATTTTAAATAGATTTTTAATCGGCTACAAAGAGTTTTTAATAAGGAATAACTAAGGAATGACTGACTAATATTTTATGTTGGCCAGGTACCATTTAGAAGAGATGTTTTTCAAGGGTGCCGCAGGAGGACACAGGATAAATTTAGTTACCTAGGTAGCTGTATTTCTATTTAAATTAAATAAATTGAATATTGAAGTTTATTGTTTTAAGTTAAATGAACTGTATCTCTATTGTTTTCATTAACTGTTTAATTACGTGAGTTGTAGTATATTTAGTGGTATTTGACTTTCAGTAATTTTAAAGTTTTATAAAATACAAATTTTTGATTGGCCATAAGTTAGATTATTAAATTGTAGGAAGGACTATAGATTATGTTGAAACAATAAATAAATAAAAAGAAATACTTAGACGTTACGCAGCGGGTAACCCTGCTGAAGCTGAAACTTCGAGACAACCAAGGTAAACCAATACGAGAAAAATACCCACAAATAAGTAAAAATTTATAATGTGTTCTTATCATTACATTTAACGATTTTCGAACTTCTCAAAACGCACAGTGAGCTCACCAATTTTCTCAATATAGTTCGTGAGGACGTCTCCAGGCTTCAGGAACTCTGGAGGGTCTCTGGAGACGCCCACTCCGCCCGGCGTGCCGGTGAGGACGATGTCACCAGGGAGGAGCGTCATCACCCTGGATCATCAGAGAAATAATGCTGTACATCTCATGCATCATCACCAAGCGTCTAGTCTGGGTAAGTGCATGTAGATTTTTATTGGAACCACATGCTATTTTTTTTTGTAAATACACAGGTGAGGCAAAATGTTTTTTTTTTTATTTATATAGTTATTAGATGAAAGACTGTTTTTGTAAAAGTTATTTTATGTGAATGTGTGTTTGGATAACGTAGATAGGATATAGTTTTTCGACCCCTTCGTCACTATTGTACGTTACTGCGGCAAGCCTGGACATGTGAAGGCCAGATGCTACAAGATGAAGAATGACCAGAAGAAGAGTGACCAGAAGGATTCTACAAGCTTCGCTTCAGCTCTGTTTGTTCATCAAAATGATGCTTGGTTTATCGACTCTGGTTGTACGTCTCATATGTCAAATTCTAAAGAAGATCTGGTGAATTATAAAGACTTTAATTTTAATTTAAAAAGCACTACAGTTGCAGTGGCAAACAATGAGAAATTGAAATGTAATGGTATGGGAAATTTAATGGTAAACTTTGGAAATGAGGTAAGACAGCTTGAAAATGTTTTATTTGTGCCACAGATAACCACTAATTTAATATCAGTAAGTAAATTGGTAGAAAGTGGGCTTACTGTTGAATTTAATAGTAATAGGTGCAGCATTTATGACAGTAAAGTCTCTGGCAACCGATTAGCTCTTGTGTGATGTCAAAATGGAATGTATAAAATGAATTGTAATATTGTAAAGCCTTTGTACAATAACCTACTCTTTGTAGACTCTCTATTTCTTTGTATTGCTGCCACACCAGGACCTGTCTGAAAACCAGCGCCGCTACTAGCTTCGGCTTGTAGCGGCATAATACTGAGACAGGGACCTTTTTGACCCGTATATAACACACTTTCTAATTTCTATCTGTTTTCTTTGTTGTCTTTTCTCTATAATACTGTGTTCATTGTACGTATATATGATTGTAATGTGCTGTGTTATGTATAGTCCAAATTAATGTATTTTCTTTCTTTCTTTCTTTCTATAAGGTGTACTCTTTCATGTTCTTTTGAGTAACGGGCAAAAGGCAGAGGGTACTGCAGTAGCTGTTTCTACTCAGCTATGGCATCGCAGAATATGGCATTTAGGTCTAAGAAGTGTGTACTCTAAAAGGTCATGTGTCTGGTGTAATGTTTCAGGATTCCCAGGACAGTTTGAAGGACTGCATATCCTGCCTTGAGGGGAAGTTGTCTGCGCAGCCGTTTCCCAAAGGCGAGGACAAGCGATCCAAAAGACCACTGGAGTTAGTACATTCGGACGTCTGCGGGCCAAGGCGTGAGAACAGCAGGAGGTGCAAAGTATTCAGTTACGTTTACAGATGATCACACAAGGAAAACATTTGGATACCTAATGAAATACAAATCCCAGGTAATTTCAAAATTTATTATTTTTAAAGCTGGTTGAGAGACTAACTGGATTGAAGATCAAAAGCTTAGGTATATTCGGACAATGGTGGCGAGTATGTCAATTATAGGTTTTCTGGATTCTTCAATAAAAAAGGTACTATACATCAAACCACAGTACCTTATTCGGCTCAGAAAAATGGTGTTTCAGAGCGCCTTAACCGGACGCTCATTGAAAAGGCGCGATGCATGCTGTAGGAGTCAGGTAGCGTTACCGGGGAGAAGCAGTCAATACTGCAATTTATTTAAAGAATCGGTCCCCTACTTTGGCTTTGGCTGGACAGATTCCTGAGCACCTGTGGTCGGGATCTAAAATTGATCTGAGTCACTTAAAGTTTTTTGGTTGCATCGCTTATTCTTTGGAGCCTAAGCATGTGGTAAGCTTGATGCTAGAAGTAAAATGTATATTTTTGTAGGATACAGTGAGACCTGTAAAAGACTGTCAGATCCCATGAATCCTAGAAAAATTGTATTGTCCAGGAATGTCGCAAGGAAAGCAGGTTTTATGATGATAATATAAATGATAGGGAACATGATGAGTTTGTTGAAATAAATTTACAGAATAATTATTTTGGGAAGAGCACTGAATTGGTTTTAAATAATCATAATTTAATTAATAATATTACTAATGAAATCCATTCTAGTCAAATTAATTTGGATAAATCTAGATTAGATAGTATTAGTAATAAAACCAATTCTTTAGAATTAAATGATGGTTCTCACATTACAGATACTACAGACGAGGAGAATTACTGCACAGGCAGTGAGGATGAGTTCCACTGTGCAGACTCATCGTCGGCGAGCCACGAGTCTGTGACTTCGTCATCGCCGGACGCGCCTGTTCGAGGGGAAGAAGAGACGAGTGTAGAAGAACCCCGGGCCGAGGCTAAAACCCGCCCTGTGCGAAGCACTCGGTCAATTCTACCATTGAAGTATCGTGATTATGACATTTCGATGTATGTCAGTAATATTGAGGAACCATCTTGTTATAAAGAAGCTATCTCTTGTTCAGATGCCACTGACTGGCGTGATGCAATGCGGACTGAGTATGACTCGATAATCGAGAATCAAGTTTGGAAGATCGTAGATAGACCAATAAGGCATTAAGTAGGTAATTAAATCTAAATGGGTTTTTAAGCGTAAACACGACGCTTCTGATAACTTTAGTAAGTACCTACAAAGCGCGATTAGTTGCCAGGGGATTTACACAAAAGTAAGTCTGGTAAGTCCAAAGAAATAAGCGATATTGGTTCTGGTTTCAACATTTCACATTCCGGCGGCATTTTACCCACTGACTGCCAGTCTGCGACTTGTCCTTCAATAGATCGGATACTTACGAGGATACCCACTCGATAACGTTGGGTACCCGATGCAAGATTTGACAGGTGTTGCTGTTCTGCTTCTGGACGCCGTTGAGGGAACAGGATATGTCCAGCGTGTGCGGGTCCCCGATCTCATCGTGCGTCGTGATCCACGGCCCGATCGGGCAGAATGTGTCCATCGACTGTTGAGATAAGACACAGGATTGAAAAATTCAACACAAGACAAAGGTGCACAGATGTTATCCTGACATCTTTGCCTTGTATTATATTTTTCAATCCTGTTGGCTATGTTATTCAGAGACCCCGTTCGAAGTAACATTATGTTATTCTGACGTACGTACTTATTTAATTAATTTTATGACTTGCCAATTTATCAATTTACTAGCTTCCGCCCGCGGCTTCGCACGCGTATTTTCGGTATATTAAGTAGCCTATTATCTAAGTTAGGCCTTGCCTTAAAAGTAAGCCAATTTTTTTAAATTTTTTTTTGATAAACAGTATCCTATGTCCATCTCCTGGCTCTAAGCTACCTACCCACCAATTTTCAGCCATATCGGTACAGCCGTTCTTGAGTTATAAATAGTGTAACTAACACGACTTTCTTTTATATATATAGATTTTGTAAGAAAGAGTGTGGATGATAAAGAATAAATCTTAAATTGAAAGCTAAGCTAAAGAATACCTATTGCCGATGTAAGCGGGATAACTACGAAACTTATTTGTGTTGGAAGAACACCATCGTTCCATCCTTTAACGAGGGACTTCATGAGGATGACTGCGGTTCGCGTTTTCGTAAATAAGGTTCGTAGTTAACCCGCTTACATCAGTAATTAATTCGTCACACGATATTTTTTATAGTAAAATACTTATTGCCGTATAATCTCTAAAGAAAATTCGGCTAGGAGGACATTATTATTATTATTAATAAATAAATAAAAAAGAACATGTCAATTTAGCCAAGGGCTTTAAAGCCAGATGGTATAACCCAAGGGAACTTTCAGTATTCAATATTTTATTGTACAACCCAAGAAAAATTTCAGTATTTAATATTCCATTGTATAGCCCAAGGGAACTCTCAGTATTCAATATTTTATCGTACAACCCAAGGGAACTTTCCGTATTCAATGTTATATTGTACAACCCAAGGGACCGTTGAGTATTCAATATTTTATTGCTATAAAAAAAATAACTTTCACAGTTTCTTAACAATATATAAAATTCAGGACCTGCGTAAAATTTTTGAAATTCATTCCTTCAACTTCAACGTCAATGATACACGCAATGTATTCTAACAAGATGTATGCTAAGCACAAGGATTAATTATCGTAGACAACAGTCTCCAATAATCCCTGTGCCTTAGCCTACAGCTAGGTATTAGTAGCCTTCAGGACTCCTATGACCACTTTTATCTATGGCGTGTAATCAATCGACCCAGGTTACCTTCCCCAGTAAGAACTGTCCTCCATTCTTCTCCTTCTGCCAGTCGCGTGCGCTGATGTCTTGAGCGATGGTGTACCCGAGGACGTAGCCGTACGCGTCTGCAACCGATACGTTGCTGGCCCTTTTAGAAATCACGAAGGCTAGTTCCACTTCCCAGTCGACTTTCTACACATAAAATATTCAGATTAACCTTGCAGTGAAAAAGGCTTAGGTACTATAAATATCATTATTATCTCTAGAGGATAAAAAAGCTTGGGACAGGTTTTGATCCGACTTGAAAAATAACAAACAGGCTCAAGGTTTCTTCGTCGCTTCTTTACTTTAGTCTACGAGCACACACAGAAGAGGCAGAAATCAAAAATATCACTTTATTTCCGTGTCAGTGTACAATTTTATAATTTAACCTTTTCTAAGTGTACATTTACTGTGTTTATGGAAATAAAGATATTTTCGTTCTTTCTTAAAAAGAGAGAAATAATAATATTTATTTTTACCCACACGAGTAACATAATTAATGTTATACAGACTTACCGACACAGGTAATAAATCTAAAAATACATTAAAACAATAGAAAATAAAAACAAATATAAATAGATAAAACTTTTAAATCCATCATGGTTATTAACACTAAAGTCATTTATAACGGGATATTTACCATGATTTGAGTTTTGTAAATATAAATAGGTTGTAAATCATTATGGCCCTTTACAGCATGTAATTTAAATGAATATTTTCGAAGATGTACATGTGAAGATGACAGATATAAAATGCAGGGACATAGAGGTTGTGGCGGCGCGCGGCGGTACCGGCCGGGGGTCCAATTCTGTAGTATATTTAGTATAAGCATTGCACCCGAGCGAAGCCGGGGTGGGTCGATAGTATTTACATAAAATTGAACTAAATAGACGAAAGAATTATGAAAACAGAGACACGCATAATAAATAGAACAGGCGTAAATAAGAATAGAAAATAACATTATTTTACTCTAAACAAAACATTAAAATGTGGTAAGACCTTATGGGAGGATAGATAGTAGGTATCGTTTCTTTTCATTATGGCTGACCTAGGTGACAATGCACGGAGTCGCAAAACCTATCCCTAGTGAAATTCCTAAGTCACCTTCTTCGTAGAAGGTGATTTGTTTGATTCCCGTCATAACATAACATGTAAAGAATCCATACGAGGTCAAAACTTTGTAATGATTCAGAGGTCTAATCTGACCCCAGCAAATTGGGATCAATTATTGAAGTAAATTGAGTTCGTAATTCATACGGCCACGAGCGTAGGTGGGTAGATCCTAAACTGTGCTGTGGTCGGATTGTTAGCCTCGTTTGTTATTTATTATATATTCTGATATTTAAGTACTTAGGTAGGTAGCTTATGTTTTTGCTATTGCTTATTGTCTCCAAGTTTAATTGCTATCTTTCCAAAAGTTTTTATAGGTACCTAAGTATCTATACCTACCTACATCCATCCGTACTACTAGATATTATAAATTCGGAAGTAACTCTTTCTGTGCCCTTTCCTTTCACGCCTAAACGGCTGATCTCAATGACATTTGGCAGGGAGGTAAATGGTATCGCGGGGACGAACATAGGTTGATTTCACTCGTAGAATTTATGCCCATTAACTCCACCTAAACCGATCCCATTCATGCGCTAGCTTAGGATTCAAATATTAAAGTGCTTTATTTCCTTTATAGGTACCTACTAAAGATGCGGACTGTGAAAGATTTCACGTCACAATCAAAACTAGGAAATAAAGTGATCACTTTTATATTTGGTTCACTTCAATCTTTATAAGGAAAGCAAAGTAAAGAAAAGAACAAGAAACTTTTACCTTGGTAAGTTGGTAGTTTTAGAGTTTGAGCAAAACAGAAACCCAAGATTTTTTTCTCTAGATTATAATCTGATATTTTGATTGAAATTGATAGTAAAGAAGAACTGTTTCGCTGTTTCAATTATTGGTAAGTCATCATTACGGATGGAAGCAGGTTAACTACGAACCTTATTTGTGTTGGAAGAACACCTGGTATATATATATAGGGGTTCTTCCAACACAAATAAGGTTCGTAGTTAACCCGCTTACATCCGTAATGAATTCGTCAAACTACGATACCTAGTTTTATAGTAAAATAGGTAAGACTGTTGAGGTTGTAGTGGTCCACGTAGATAACTCACCGTTGTAACATCAGTCCTCAATAAAACGGGTTGGTTAGGCCCCACCACTGCGCTGGAGAACTTGCTGAACATCATGGGGGAAGCGGGGGGCTTCAGCTTCTGCTCCTCACAATGATCTTTATAATTGAGGCCGACACAGAGCACCTTATCCATCCCTGTGATGGGAGCCTTCAAGATTACTGATGATAGAGGCACTGTTGGCGGGTTTAAGGTGCTGGAATAGTAGGGATAAAACTTAGTACATTAGTGAGAAGGAAAAGTTGATTATAATAATCCTGAACAAAATCACAGAGCATCTATCCCGCTCTGGCTAACGTAAGCTGGTTTATAGGATTGCATGTTTCCTTTGAACTTGACAAAAATCACAAAAAAAAAACAGTGATTTCACATTATTTTATTTATGACTAGGTAGGTATGACATTTATGGCATCAAAATTCATCCTACTAATTCCACCACGGAATTAGAAAGTTCCCTAATTTCTAATTCCGTGAATCCCACTAATAAGTATATTATAGGTAAATGCGAAAGTTTGGTAGGTACCTAACTACCTAACAAAATTTTGACACGTATTTTCGTACCTAGGATGTCCAAAACTACTCAATCAACACATCAAGATGAAATTTAGCGTACGTTTAGAGCAAAGCCTAACTTAGATATTATGCTAGGTACTTGTTATATCGTAAATACGCGTGCGAAGCCGCGGGCAGAAGCTAATTCTAATTCTCATTCTGAATGGGGGTACCGGGATCTGCACTGACATCTCGCATAGGAGTGTATTGTGCATTGTCCCCCTGCCTAACCAGGCCCTAACCAGCCCATCTCCTTAAAATATCGGAGCAGGACCTTTGGCGATTGACAGCTTCGTTTCAGCTTTTCTGTAGGCGTGGACGGGTCTGATAATTAAGTATAGTATATGTATAAGATAATTAAGTAGGTACCTAATAAAAAATTTTTGGTGACCTCCTCCTTATTTATTTTGTTTTGAGTAACTAGTAGGTATTTCACGGCCCAGGTAGTAAAGATATTTATTTGCAAAAAACATGTGTACAAAAAAGTAATAAGTATATACCTAGGTATTTAGGTAGAAACAACATGCTTGACCGGTTACGGTATGCAAAATTAATTAGACCTGTAGAATTAGTGAAACTTACTGAACAGATTAAAAAGAATAATCCTTATCATTTCAGCTGAAAGAATTTCACTGCTTGCCAGGTTCACTACAAAGACCGGTTGTGCTGCCCATCCAGCATCCAGCGGTTCCTGCAACCCTCACCGTCGTCGGTCCACCTCACGGGGGACCCACACCTACCTTCCGTTATCGACGTGTTCGCCAATCGAGAGCCTTAAGTAGCCTTAGACATCGACATCAACAGAATCGATGGCCCCCCAACGAACATCGGTTCAAGTTTCAAAAGATTTGGACAGCGCTAAGGCTGCCAAAATGATCCCCATTGTTGCATTCCCCATTGCCATTTGCTACTGTAATTGGTGGGCAGTTCTGCGAGCTGTTCCCTGCCACTGCCCAATGCCACTTGAGTTTCGTAATTATGTTTCTTAAATATACCATAGTGAATAGGCCTATACTTACCTAGGTAGGTACTTAAAAGAAAGCCAGAGTTACCTGTTTTTAACAAGGTTACAGGATATAGGACAGCCTGCTCTCAGTATGTCTCTGAGGGTCGTGGGTAGCGACGGATTGATCTGGTGCAGATCCACCACTTGGTCTTTGTCTACCAGATATCCAACGCGCGTGGTTTCCGGCCGGTCGGGGTACGTGAACTGTAGTATCTTCATATTTCTCCCCTTTGCCACTGACTCAAAATATTATGTTAGCGTTTACATTATTAGGAACTTCTATGGGTAGTTTTCGGATAATAGTGCCGCTGTTATTGATTTTAAATAATTACATTCTCTTCGTCAGTAAATCTAGCAGAAATACCTACTTAAAAAATTAAGAAGTACTTTGTAAAATAAACTATTTGTTTGACATTTTTCATGTGGATAAATGTCACAGAGAGCAGAGAATAAAACCACTCCATAAATAGAGAAATAAAAATTTTGCTCATAAATTGTCATAAATCTATGATTTAATTTGTGGCCAACACCTTGATTGATTCTCGTTTCGCGTTTTCTCGAATAGCAAACCTTTATTTTCACTGAGTTTCGGAAAACATACTGTGATTACGATTCGCGGCAACTTTCAGCATTCTTCCGCATATCAAATAACCTATGTACTTAACTCCTTTATTTATAATCTCTATGTTATGAATAGAACAACAAGGTTTAAAGTTGGTTGGGTATTTGTTTATTAAAAAGTAGGTATCATAATAAACTTTAAACAAATAAGTCAAAAACAACTTAAGCTACAAAGCTACTAGTAGGTACTTATACCTTATATTTGGTACTTAGTAGATAGGCACTATAGTAAGAACAACCTTCCTCACCTTACGAAAATAAATTCGAAAGTAATATAAATATATAGTTTAATTCATAATAAAATATATGGATTGGATTCTTATAACAACAACATTATGGGTATTTCTACGTTAATATCTAAAACTGTGTATAAAATATGAATAAAATAACAAAACATAGATTATGATCTATATACAATAAGTAAATAGAAAATATTTACAACCCCTGTAGGTGTACAAAAACAAATCACTACAAATTCAAAATGGCGACTTTGACGCTACATATAATTAAACATGGCGTCCGTAAAATCTGCATAACGTGGCGAGTTATATACTATTTTAACTGCACCACATCACATATTCATGTCAGTATAATAATAAGTTGGGTCTGATTCCCGCGCCTGTTCAGTGGCAAACTCAGTGGCACCTACAGTGGCACCCACAGTGGCACCCACAGTGGCACACACACATTTGTAACTTACAACTCACCTGATTCTCTACAACTTGATACACTTAAGAACGAGTACGTTCACGAGTATTTCTCGAGCTTTGTTTCTGACGTGTCCGCAGGTCCGCGCACTCCCGAAGTCACGGGGTGACTGAAGTATTGGAATATGAGCAATACCTTTTGAAACCTTTATCATGGTTCCTCATCAGAACAAGTTGGTCCACTGCTGAGCGCGCGGTGATCGCAGTGACGGTGTTAAAAATACACAGAAGGAACGTGCTACCTTCCTCTGGTAGGTTCCCCAGTCGACTCTCTAGACATGTTCTGGCTGAAATGGAGGGGTCGATTCTTACACCGCGACCGGTGCGGCCAAATTTACTAATACCAAAATCACTTTTTTGTATTTAGCTTTAACGCGGCTATTATTTAGCTTTTAGTGCCCCGGTGTTTACAGCCTTGGGCAAATGCACAAAAAATCACTTAAAACGGGATCATTTATACATTAACTTTTTTTTATACTTGGGTATCATTTTATACTTGGCCAATGACTTTAGTTATGCCGAGATCACAGCGCGTGCGATCGAGCCGAATTATTGGAAGGATCAAAACAAATAATGGTTACTTAAGCCGTGATTCGCGGCGTAAAAATAAACCTCTCCAACACCGTGAATGTCTAGAGAGCCGACTCAGGGAACCTACCAGAGGCATGGCAGCAGTTTCCTATTCAACACCTCCACAGCCACCAGTTCGCCTGCCAAGCGTGGTGATTGTAACCCCTCTTGTTTGTGGGGGGCCATGATCAGCAGTGGACGATGCGTGCTGGTGAAGTTATCCCGCCATAAATCTTTTTGAGAAATACCCGTGAATAGTTTTACAATTACTTATGATTATAGAGCTCTGAGTTCTGCTTGACGGTAGTATCGATACGTTATCGTAACGTCTTATTTTTGTGTATTGTTATAGTTATAGTTCCATGTCCGCCCGATAGAGGCGCTGTACCAAATGCAAGGGAACCAAGTGCTTGGGAAGACCTCCAACACGTGGGGAGGCCTATGTCCAGCAGTGGACGTATCGTAGTGATGATTATGATGACCCAATGCAACAGAATACCTAATTTGATTGTTTTGAAAAAAAACTAATAACTGACTTCGAATCCCGTTATATAACACTGTTCTTAAGTTTTGAGGGATAAATACTAATCCCTCGGGAATAACATTTTTATGGGACCATCTCGGGATCATTATCTATACAAAAGCGAAAGAATTATCAAAATCGGTTCATAATTGACGGTGAAATCGACGAATATACATACAGCCGAACACGATACCTCCTCCTTTTTTCGAAGTCACTTAAAAATCAGACGTTAAGATAACGTCTCGATTCTATCATCAAACCGAACTCAGGACTCCGGGGCCCTACGAAAAACGAAGTTTCTGATTCTTTGGCGTGAGAGACCAATTCTTCCGTCACTTGCTCATGCATTTGCTTATACCTATTAGGCATTCATCATCAACCCATATACGTCCACTGCTGGACATAGGCCTCCCCACGAGTGGTAGGTCCTCCCAAGCACTTGGTTCCCTTGCATTTGGTGTTCGTGCAAATACAACTTTTATTATTTTTATTTGCACGAAGACGAATCGGAAACTTTGATTTTTGTTTTGAAGAGTACGGGCCCTGACCGCCTCAGTTTAATCTTTGCGGAACTTCTCCACGTGCACAGTGAGTTCCCCGATCTTCTCTATACAGTTCGTGAGGACGTCTCCGGGCTTCAGGTACTCTGGAGGGCTCCGGTACATGCCGACTCCACCAGGAGTGCCCGTCAGGATGATGTCACCAGGGAGGAGCGTCATCACTCTGGAAATGTTAAATAAATGAATTAGTTAAAATGTTTTATTTACCTCAAACCATAACCAATTCTGTCGTTAACTTCTCACCGTTTAAATGTTTCTCTAAAACAAATCACGCTAATAATATAAATGTGAAAGTTTGGATGGATGGATGGATGGATGTTTGTTACCTCTTCACGCCAAAACTACTGAACGGATCGGGTTGAAATTTTGCATACAGGTAATTCTAATTCTGGAATCAAACATAGGCTACTTTTTATCCCATAAATCAGTTCCCATGGGATAGAAAAAACCATAAAACGTGTCCATAGAAACGATGCGTGCGAAGCCGCGGGCAGAAACTAGTCTAATATAAAGTAACGAAACAAATCACAAAATATATCCCATATCACAATATCCAAGTATGAGCAATAAGGTTGAGATTGAGATTGTTTTGGAAAAATATTAAGTTTCAATTATTTCGCAAGTCGCATAGCGAATATGTTTTTTTTGTTTTATTATTATTGTATTGAATCTTTATTAATTACCAATAATTTTTAAAGGAAGGATATGATATTTAAACAGTAGTTTTAATGATATGAAATACATTATATTGTTATATTCTAGAATTTGTTTGCGGTGAAGGGTAAGGTGACTTTATATGGGAGCCAGCCAGGCTCTGCTCTCAATCAAGACCAAAGAAATGATATTCAAAATGAAAAAATTATCTCATTTGTAAAAACATTTTCTTATTTTTTTTACGCGGTTGAAAGCTCAATCAATGTGATAGGAGTTAACAGCAGGCATATAAATAAATAACCTCGAAAAAAGCGTTGTGTGATCTGTTGGATGATACTCTTCGGGGGAGAGGGGAGTTAGTTAAGGATGGCGCCGCGGACTGCTTCTTGTACTATGCGGACCACTTCCGATGCTCCCAGGAACCAGTGGTCCGGGGACCACCGGTTGGGATCCACTGCTTTAGAAAGTGAATGATTACTCACGAAGTCAGTCTCTCGATAATGGTAGGTATCCTGTAGACGAGCTGGCTGGTGTTGCTGTTCTGCTTCTGGACGCCGTTGAGGGAACAGGATATGTCCAGCGCGTGCGGGTCCCCGATCTCGTCGTGCGTCGTGATCCACGGCCCGATCGGGCAGAATGTGTCCATCGACTGTTGAGATAAGATTGAGTATTATCCCTTAAATTCCCTCCTCATCAGCACTTAAACGTCATCATCATTAAATCAGCCGATCGAGTCCTTCCCTATAGATCTCCTCGACCTCGACAGCCTATATCAGTCCACTGCCGGACGTAGGCTTCCACCTGAAAAGCGCCTTATTGACTTTTATCTCATGGGGGTAATACCCATGATATCCACGCTGGGCATGCGGGTTGGGGATCGCAGTTCGGTGGTATAATTGATCTGCAGAGGGCGCTGCTGTCCGCTCCCGGTTAATATCCCTTAGTCGCCTCTCTAGACACCCGCGGGAAGAATTGGTGTTGTGCAAATTCTAAGCTGGCACCTCACAGCTAAAGATCTCCGCACCGACCGATTTTGCGCTGCTCGCATCGCTCACTAGGCCGTCGGTCCATCGCGTGAGGGGCCTTCCGACACGCGCTTTCTGGTATGTAGTCTAGTCGCCACTCAAGAACCTTGCAGCCCCAGCAGTCGTCAGTCCTACCTATGTGCGCTGCCTAATGCCGCTTGAGTTTCTCAACTCTGTCAGCTACGTCGGTTACCTTGCTTCTTCTGCGGATCTCCTTATCTGATTCGATCTCGCAGAGACTCCTAGCATAGCCCCCTCCATTGGTCTTTGCGCGACCTGCTGAACTTTCCTCCATCAAACAAGGGGGTGTTGCCATGACCACCACGCCTGGCGGACTGGTGATCGCAGGTCAGGTGTTAAAATTACACAGAAAAAATACACTTCCCCTGGCAGGTTCCCTGAGTCGGCTCTTACGACAACCACGGGCTAAGTTGATGGGGTCGATTCTTACGCAGCGAGAGGCAAGGCCTGGCTGTCTCACTGCATAGTAAAGGAAGTAACGTTAGCAAGCTATAAATCCTTACTAACATCACAGCCTACCTATATGCACACAGTCGCTCGACGAAGGCATTTTGACACAGAGAAATCGTACGGGGGGCAAGGGACGGGACGGGGAGGGACACTCCCGAGTAGAATACATCACCGCCTTAGTTACTCGGGAGAGAAAGCACCCCCGACCCGTTCCTTGGCCCCGCACGATTGCCCTGTCAAAACACCTTCGTCGAACGACTATGCATACAGGTAGGCGGTGGTAATATTATATAATATATAATTTTACTATGGATTTTTCTTTTTCTAGAATTTTACCTATTCGAAAGTGTCTGGATGTCTGCCTGTCTAAATCGTAAATAATCGGTAAATTGTATTCTGGGGCCGAACATAGGCTACTTTAAAAAGCGCGTGAGAAACCGCGGGAAGCAGCTAGTATTGTATAAATACTACATCAAGTTACCTTGCCCAGTAGGAACTGGCCAGCGTTCCTGTCCTTCTGCCAGTCGCGTGCGCTGATGTCCTGAGCGACGGTGTACCCGAGCACGTGGTCGTACGCGTCGGCGGCCGACACGTTGCTCGCCTTCTTCGATATCACCACTACTAGCTCGACTTCCCAGTCGACTTTCTACAAACAAAATAGTCGAATTAGTAAAATAGATGCGAGTTATAAACGAGTTAAGTACGAGTCGGACTCGTGCACCGAGGGTTCCGTATAAGCATAGATAAATGTATGTATAAGTCAAAAACTTTGTGATGTTACACAAGACGGTTTTCGGGTAAAACAGTTATGATTAGGTCAACGGGAAGTCAGTTCAGTTCAAGTCATTCGCAAGGGACTCAAAACCTTTTAGGATATGATTCTCTTTAGAGTGTCAAAATATACGGCTTATACGGCCCTAACTTTGGATTACGTTGGCTTAGTAGTTTTCACTTTTTTGACAAGGGATTTGAGATTTGCATATAATTTCCACTCGATACCTCTACGCATTCCTGAAAAAATTCATTGGTCATCTGTCTATGTCTGTCTAAACCCTTTAGACAGACATAGACAGAGACCAATGAAGTGATCCTATACAGGACAACTCTTTTTTTTCCATTTGAGTGTTTTGAGCTACGGAACCCTAAAATCAATTTCGTTGGGAGTAAAATTCTACCCAAATCCAATCCCAATCTTAAGCATTCAAGACTGAAACCGACACCTATTGGAACTGTTTAAGCACTCACTCACCGAAGTGACATCAGTCCTCAGCCCCACGGGCTGGTTAGGCCCCACGACTGTGCTTGCAAACTTGCTGAAAATCATGGGGACAGGTGGGGGCTTCAGCTTCTGCTCCTCACAATGATCTTTATAATTGAGGCCGACACACAGCACCTTATCCATCCCTGTGATGGGAGCCTTCAAGATTACTGATGATAGAGGCACTGTTGGCGGGTTTGGGGTGCTGGAAAATGCAAGGTATTCTACATTCAATGAAGATTTACTTTCTAAGAGGCAGAAGCCTTTATTCACAAAGAAAATTACAATAAAATAATAGACACAAATTAGAACTACCTAGTGTTTACAATTATTTACTTTCTAAGGATTACTTTATAGGATCCTATCAAATCTTAAGGCGGTACCCCGATACATCCTATTATTCTGTTAAATGTTGCAATGTTGACTACTAATGCCGCCTACGACTGCCTGCCTACACTATACAAACTAAAATTTTTAAAGAGGCATTAAAAATAAGCTTATGTATGATAGGTATCACAAACTGGCCAGTCGATTTTTGAAAATTCCTTCGTTGAACAGAATAATAAGATAAAATAGGTGTAGGCGCTTTGGCTCGGGGTAGCGCCTTAACCTACTCGATTTTAAGGGTTTCGAGATCGAACATCGGTCTAACCCGATCTGTCCTTTTTTCCCTCCTTAATAATAACTCAGCAACTACAGCAGCTATCAACTTGAAATTTAAAGTAATAATACATTTCGTGCGCCTTTATAGGTTTAAAGAAAAAAAATTAAAACAAATAAAAAAATTTAATTAAAATTTTCTATTCAAATTGTGATGTCGAAATTTTAAAAGATACCTATAGGGTCATGTGGGGTATCAAATGAAACATATCAGTTTGTACATTTTAAAACAGTTTTTGAAATTTCTGTAGGTTTCATACTTTTCGAAATGTTTCGAAAAAAGTCGAAAAAATACACAAATTTAAAGTAGGTACTTGGCCTGTCTTCAATTAATATTGTTACCAATTATTATCTTAATTCCGAATCCAAGCATTAATTTTTGTTTATTTTTTTGTTCAGATTTGTTAACCTAATTTGCCATTATATTTGAAACTCAATAGAGTAGTAAAAGTTTTTATTAGGTTTTTTGTGGTAGGTAGTTATAATAAAACTCTGTTTCAATCAGGGAAATTAAGAAATTGGTGGCGAAGGACTAATAATGGCAAATTGAATCACCTAGCTCAAAGTGATAGATTTCAAGAAACTTAGTTTTAAGCATATAGTATGTACATTTAAATTAACTATTGCCCCTCTACAGCAACATTGTATTTAGTGTACTTTGGACGAGTCATAGCTTCATCATTTAATTGAAGCAACAATAATTTGTACATTTTTTTATTTGTATGATGTATGACAATAAAGGAATCTGAATCTGAAGAGGGGCTTCTAATAAGCCCTTCGCCACCAGCCTGCGGCTTCAGATAAATCTAGCTGGAGGGAGGTTCAGTAGGATGAGGCCACCTGCACAGATAGCTGGAAACCAAAACCACTACTCCGAAGGGTGTCAAGTTTTGAAGGCCGTCTGCAAGGGGCCACCGCCGTGCACCATTGTCAGCTGACAACCTGATTTCGTCTTCTACACGTCGCCGCCGTAATCTCAAATAATGAGTTCCTATTATTTCAGTTTTTATTTTATTTATGCTAATTTTAAGGTATGCATAATGCGGAGACTTTTTAATTGGCCCTCAGCACACATGCATTGCCTTTTATTGGCATATAGTATGGAAATAACTATTCAGGACCTAGCTGTAAGTTTAAGTAAAATATTACTATGGACCATAGAATAAGTTAAATAGGATCTGTAACTTTCCTATAGTCTGAAATAAATGATTTATTATTATGTGTTTTTCATTTCCATGATCTCAGGCCATTATAGTGGTCCAGTCCTTTGGGAGGCAAGAGTCAAAGCCAACAGCACACAGGCCCTTTATGAGAGTTAATCTAGACTCAAGGGCTACACAGCATTATTATTTTTAAGGAGCTGCTAGCCAGCCTAACATATTTTCAACCACAGAAATATATCTAGACTATTTCAGTGTTTTCAACATAGTATAATAATGATGATCTCATTACATAAGCTTGAAAACTTTCTTTCAACATTTCTTCTTTTAAATTGCTGGAACTATTTAGTGTACTACTCCATAATCTCAGAATTAAGGGCAATAGGTAAACAAATGGTCACATCAAATTAAAAACAACATCAGTTACATTTACTACATGACAATACAAATGGTAAATATAGGTTTTATCTTTGAGAACAAAAGAAAAACAGATAACATAATACCTAATGTATATTGTATACCTCAATTTAAGAAAGTATGACTTGGCCAGAGGAACTTTTAGCTACAGTAGGCAAGGTAATGGACAAATTTTTGTATGATCTGCAAATTTTTTTTCTGGGTTTTCTGGATATTTTCTATGTATAATAAAATATACATCTATGTAATGTATTATATTGTTATATAAGTCATCTAGTACGCATAACACAAGCTCTTAACTTGGCACTAGATGATGCTGTAAAAATTGACCAGCATTATTATTTAAATTTTTTTTGTTTTTCTGGTTGGTAGACCAGGTACAACTATAGTTATAAGCAAGCATTGTCTATCTCTCTCATATTGGGACCAATAGGGACCTACTTAGGTAGTTCCAGAGTTTAGCAGTAATCAACAAACACTATGTCCAGCAGTGTGGATGTTCATTGGCTAAGATGATGATGATGATGAACAAACAACCAGTACTTCTGCATAAAACTTGAGTAAAAATAAGTAAAGTATGGCCTAGACACCACCAAAGCCGAGATAAACGGAGATGTCCAAAGGGGAGACGAGAAGAGAAGTTTTTCAGCTAGGGTGTCTCAACCAAAGCTGTGCAGAGATGTGTTCTGGCTAGACTGGAGCGGAGATTTGTGGTAGCTAAAGCGGAGATGTGTGCTGGCTAGAGCGGGGAAACTTACCTAGTGATAGGACTCCCTGTTTTCAAGATTTCTAAGAGTGTCGTAGGTAGTTTCGGACAAGTTTTATGCAAGTCCACGACTTTATCTCCATCTACTAAGTATCCAACGCGTGTATGTTCCGGCTTGTCGGAGTAAGCAAACTGTAGTAGCTTCATATTTCTCGTTTTTGTCACTGATAGCCGTCTAATACAAGTGCCGCTGTTGCTGACTTTGTCAGATATGAACCGTTTGCCGAGCAGAGCGCCTCGAAATAACATACTATTCATGCTGGAGCAGATAGGTAGGTACTTTATCTTTTACGTCACAACACACCGTAGGTAAACAAAGTTTGTATGTTACGACGAAGTTCTAAATTGAACTCTATTATTTGTTACGTAACAGTTAGGTACCGGTGTTTATTCATCAACCTAGTCTATATTCCGAGGACACGCACACGTCTCTGATTATTGCATTTGACTTGGAAATGAGCTGTGGACGAAATTTTCTTTTAGAGAAACTTGGAAAGTTGGAATGGAATGGACTATGTACAACTTGTACAAGGCGCGCGCGAATCCCAATTCCCCAATTCCCCCTTGTTTTTTTTTTTTTTTTTTTTATTGCAATTTTATTCCTCTTTTGGGTTTGTGGAAACTTTTGCCAACTTCACGTACTAAACTTCAACTTCAACTTCTTATTTCAAGGCTCGCTGTGTCTGTGCTGCCACAACTCTGCCAGTGTCCATGTCGAAAGAGTCATAAACTTTTGTAGAGTTTTAAACGTAGGTTTTAAAACCTCATTTAAAACTGAATATTTTTTTTTAAATTCTTTCGCTGAAAATGAAGCGGAGATGGGGGGATGCGGTGCGGGGGAGGGAATGTCAAAGTAAGTGCACACCACAGATTAAATATAACTACTCTTTCTACCTCACTTTCTACGGTCCACACAATGTCATCAACAACGATCAGGGTCTGTCGTTCAATATCTAATTTATTATAATCGTGGACGGAAGAAATCACCCGTTCTTAAACAGTATTGTCATGGGTGGTCAAGGTTTGTCGTTACCTTAGTTAGAGCATTAAACCAGACCGGAGGCGAAACGCGCAACAATTCCTACGAAAAAAAATCTGCCTCTTTCAGCGGGGGGTGAGGTAGTAGACATAGACTTTTCAATCACGTCGCTACAAACCGTACAAACGCACACATTATTATCGCACACAATCTTAAACTAAACGCACACAATCTCATACTCACACGTCGCACACGTAATTATGTCTGTCAATAAACAAAACAATTGCAGCAATATTGAAATTTATGCTAGTTCTTGACATTATCGATCTTCGACTATCGATGAATTCTAAAGTTTACCAGAAACACTTGATTATTTTTACTCAATTGCCGAAACAGCGGAAAGTAATAATTTCTGAATGTGTGTATCATTCATTGGTTTCACCTGTAGTCTCAACGGCTGGACAGACTTTAAATATATGGAATCATTCGATGGCTTTTTATTTTAGAGTGTCGGAAGCCATAATATTTTACTTATTTAAAGCAGGATTTTATTTCGTCATAAACAACCCATCAAGGTGGGTGTCTTCCAGAATTGTGGTTTGTAAATTTTTAACGTCCAAATAGCAGCGTAGCTCCTCAGCCATAGCAAGATTTGCTTTAGTACCGTCGCAAGTCAATAAATAAATAAATAACATCATCACAAGTCGCGCTTTCAGACTAGCATTCATGCCTTTTATTAAAAAGTACGCAATGGGTAACTTACACGTAGTATTTATTCCAACTAACAAAAATACTAAAGCGTCAGTTGCCTCTAGAATTATCTGAAATGAAATCAAATCCAAGGTTCACGTAACCGTAATGTCTTTGAGTGTTTGATAACTCCGCAGATTTTTTTTATTTTCATTTTGTCAAGAACCATACCTAGTACAATATATTTTCTTCTCAGGATAACACTCAGCTCTTAGTTTCAATGCAACCAACGCTTCTTTTGTAAAACCTGGCTGCCCGTCGATAGTACTGTACCATCTTGTAAGGGTTCTTGGTGCAGGTAAACATGTTCCAAACGTTTTCCGCACGTACCTTGGCTTATGCTTTGGGTGAATAGAAATGTAGGGTTAAAGCGAAACATCTAAGTTCAGCAGAATATTTGGTTGTAGGGATTTTTCCTGTTTTTATTTTAATTAGCTGTCTCTTAGGAAGTTCTCTCTCTTCTACACCAATCTTGTCTAAACTTGACGCTCTTCTATATCTATCAAAGATTTATCTAAAAGGGTCTTTAATATTTCTTGCAGTCCTGCAACTTTTTTCTTTAAATAACTATTTTGCGACTGTAGTCTTTTTATTTGCTTATTTTTCATCTGAAGCTGTTTCTTTAATTTTATTTTTCTTGGCGTATCTAGTAGTTGTGGATTGACAGTTGAAGTGGTTGCAATACAAATGTTGTGTTCCGGTGGATGGGTCTTTAGCTTGCTAGTTTCACCTTCAGTTTGAACTGGTTGAGGAGTTTTTAAATGTTTCCTTTTAGGTTCTTGTTCATCCTCGGATTTTTCGCAATGTTGAAACTGAAACGAACGACAAAAATAGCCTGTAAACTCTCGCACTACTGTAAAATCAACAGATCATAGTTATTTTATGCACACAAAGTCGTAAGCAAGTAAATGAAAATCACCTCGGATAATAATTTCAAAGCTGGGATGGAGTCCTGTTTCAATCTTCTCTTGTTATTTGACCGTGTGATGAAACATGAAGTTACGAAATGTGCGGAGCAAATTGTGCTCGTTCGTTTAGGAGTCCATGTTTCATGGTTCCCACATGCTTTAACCCACGCAGATCGAATCCCAATGCCCTTTGGAAATCTGTAAGAAAAAGAATAACGAAATTTTGTAGGTGATTGATATTTTGTGGGATGACTGTAGGTAACCACGAAACTGAACTACTTTGTCTGAAAAACATAGGTCATAATTTGATAATATAGATGATAGTGTTTAGATCTCTCTTATCCTTACAAAACTGCCAATTTATCATGGTATGTCCAAAAATATTATCAAAAATAAGTCATATTTCAACCTAAGTTTCTTGGGGGAAGTTTCAATTTTATGGATAGATCCATTTCTCAAATTATCATCCACTAATAAAAATCACCCTGTATAAGAAAATGATATCAATATTCGCGATTGTGCTGTCCCAGCACTAATTTTCGGTTTTTTACTTTCTTACAAAAAAAAATATCTAAATTAAAACAAAAATAATATCGATATTTGTGATCGTGCAGTCCTATCCCTAAATTTTTTGAGGTGCTGCCAGATTATTTAAGTTAAAACTGATAGTTTTTGGTAAAGTGTCGACTGAAAATATAATTCAACTAGAAAGTGTAATAATAATCTAATATATAATCAATCATAATAAATTAATTAATAAAAGTATTATTTAAAATCTGTGCTTTTTTGAAATGTACCCATATAAAAGCGGTGATATTGCAGTATTTCCCTAAAAATCACACGAATCTATAATAATCGTTATTGGTTCATTACAATAGGGAAATTTTAATAATGATTGTAATTGTAAATAAAATATTCAGTTTTAGTACTAACTCAACTACGAAACTTTCTCCAGATTATTACACTGTTTATCTTACTGGCAACACCTTAGTCCAAAGGAAAAATAAATCTATTTTCTTTAGCGATGGGCACTATTTAATAGTAGGTATTTGGACAAAATAATACTTACAGATGAAATGTAATATTATCCTTTTGTAGGTTTGAAGTTTCTGACCTATTTTTGCACCAAAAAACACTGCAACTCGGCATTTTCACCGGAGCTCACTCTGCGCGCATTGCAATCTGACAACTGGCTGACGGCTGACGCGTTGTAGTTCTATAAAACGGGTATGACCGCGGCTCTCGTACCTTTGGCAGAGAGGTACGCTCATGAGTGTCGCCTCCGGTCTCGTCTCGACAGTTTCTTGTCACTATCGTCAACTAGTCACTTTTGTTTATTGGTCCATTTCCTGAAAATCGCTAATTCGTCAGCGTCGCAAATTCGTCACTTAGGTTAAGATAACCTAAGTGACAGTCCAGATGGACAGAATATTTATATCGTCAGTATTACACCCGTATTCAAGAACAATACTGTGAGGTCTCACAGTGCACACGAACGCATAGGGCCGGTAAATTCGATTAATAGAGAATACTTGAGTGATGCGCGACGCTATGCGCTCACTTGGGACGACCCCTACGTAAAGTAGCTCGACAGCTATTTTAGCCAACGCATAGTGTAGCTTTGTCACAAATACAATAATTATGTTCTGTCATTCTGTGGTAGGTAAATTTATTTTGCTTTGCTTTGAGATTTTGTTTGTATTCCTTCCTTCATACTTTGCAATACGTATTTTATTTCAAAAGCAATGGATTATAGCAGTGAAGAGGAGTTTGATAATTATATCAACAATGTTTTAAACGAACGAAGGTCAATTACTACACGAAAAGTGGTGCGGGATTTTCAAAATCCTTTCGATTATTCTAGTGAAGAAGAATTTAGACAACGGTATAGATTTGCAAAGGATATTGTACTTTCCATACTTTTGCCACTTGTTGATGAAGATCTGACAAAACTTACGGGAAGAGGCCTTCCAGGGCCTCATCATCAACCTAAATTAGTCCACTGCTGGACATAGGCCTCCCCTAATGAGCGCCATAGCGCCCTGTCTTCAGCTTGCCGCATCCAGCATCTGCCTGCAGTCTTTCGCAGATCGTCATCCCACCTGGCCGGAGGGCGTCCTACACTACGTTTGCCGAGTCGTGGTCTCCACTCAAGAACACGTTTGCCCCAGCGGTTGTCGGTTCTTCGCGAGATATGGCCGGCCCACTGCCACTTCAGCTTGCTAATTCTTTGAGCTATGTCGATAACTTTGGTTCTCTGTCGGATGTATTCGTTACGAATTCTGTCCTTCAGAGAGACTCCGAGCATAGCTCTTTCCATAGCTCGCTGAGCGACTTTGAACTGGTGCACCAGCCCTACCGTGAGTGTCCACGTCTCAGCTCCGTAGGTCATGACGGGTAGGACGCACTGATTGAAAACTTTAGTTTTCAAGCATTGCGGTATGGATGACGAGAAGACTCGACGTAGTTTCCCAAACGCTGCCCAGCCTAGCTGGATCCTCCTCTTGGCCTCCTTCTCAAAATTATTTTTACCCAACTGCAGAATTTGCCCAAGGTAAGTATACTCGGAAACAATTTCGAGAAGGTGGCCATGTACGACGACCGGTCCCGGATCAATGAGGCCATTGATCATGACTTTGGTTTTATCCAAATTCATGCCAAGACCGATGCGTCGCGAGGCTGAAGCTAGGCCGTCCAGCATCTGGTTCAGCTCCTCTAGCGACTCCGCCATTAAGACTATGTCATCAGCGAATCGCAGGTGTGAGATGTAGTCGCCGTTTATGTTAATGCCCTTACCATTCCAGTCCAGCGTCTTAAACATATCTTCCAACGTGCTCGTGAACAGTTTCGGGGATATAACATCCCCCTGTCTCACTCCTCTGCGCAGTTGGATGGGTTTAGACTGCTGGCCCTGTACTTGGACACTCATGGTGGCGGCCTCGTAGAGACATCTCAGCACCTCGATATAACGATAGTCTACTTGGCATCGCTGTAAGGATTCCAGAACAGCCCAGGTTTCGACAGAGTCAAAGGCTTTTTCATAGTCCACAAAGGCCAGACACAGAGGCTGATTATACTCTTCGGACTTCTGTATAATCTGCCTCACCGTGTGAATGTGGTCTATGGTGCCAAATCCTCCGCGGAACCCGGCCTGTTCTGGTGGCTGGAACTCGTCGAGTCTCCTGGCGAGACGATTCGTGACCACTCGTGAGAACAGCTTATAGACGTGGCTCAGGAGCGTGATGGGTCTGTAGTTTTTAAGGAGGGTTTTATCTCCCTTCTTAAAAAAGAGCACCACCAAACTCCCGCTCCACGCCTTTGGAGTTCTCCCACTGTGAAGGACGGCGTTGAAGAGGTTCTGTAGCTCCTGTATAACAGGGGCACCTCCAGCTTTCAAAAGCTCTGAAGTTATTCCGTCCTCACCGGGGGCTTTTCCATTTTTAAGCTGCCTCAGAGCTAACACGATCTCGTCTTGACTGATGTCTGGCAGTTCGTCGGTATAGTGGCGTGTCAGGGTGGCTCTAGAATCATGGTCGTCTCGCCGGGAATGGGGGGCATGTGCAGCGTATAAACGGCCATAGAAATCCTCTACCTCGGCGGAGATCTCCGGTTTCGACAATACGGTCCTCCCGTCGTGCGTTTTAAGCTTCGTCAGGTGGCTTCTGCCAAGCTGCTGAGTGAATACTTTGGACCCTCGGTTTCGCTCTATCGCCTCTTCGATGAGGCGTGTGTTGGAGCTCCGAAGGTCGCGCCGTACCATCTTCGCAATTCGCTTGTTCAGGTCTGACCTCTCTAACGAAGACGCTTGAGTGGTTTCCCGTCTTTTTGTCATCAGACCGAGAGTCTCATCCGAGAGTTTGGATTTCTTGCCAGTGCGCTGCTTTTTGCAAAACTTGATGCCCTCATCCCTCAGCGTTTCGACCAGATTGTGTAGGGTCTCGTCAGCGTCATCAGTGGGATCCAAGGCAACAAATCTATTCCCGAGAAGCTGCTGGAACTTCTCGGTGCCCGCCATGATTTGGATTGGGTTAGGTCGGAGCGTGGACTTCATCAGACGGTTTCTTTCAAGCTTCAAGTTGATATTCAGAGAGCCTCGGAGCAGTCGGTGATCAGATCCGGTATTGAACCTGTTGATCACTGAGACATCTCTGAATATGTGCTTGCTATCCGTCATGATGAAGTCGATCTCATTTTTAGTCACAGTGTCGGGGTTTTGCCATGTCCACTTCCTTTGAGGCTGTTTCTTAAAGAAGGAGTTCATTAAGAACAGCCCCTCTTTCTCAAGGAAGTTGACAAGCATTTGCCCCCTGTGATTCCTAACTCCATAACCATGCGTGCCTATTCGGGATTCGTTGCCAGTCTGGGTTCCCACCTTGCCGTTAAAGTCCCCCATAACAACGTTGAAGTGGGCCTTAGTGGTGTTGTGTAAGGCTTTGGATATTATGTCTTCATACATATCCTCCACTTCATCATCCGAGTGTGTCGAGGTCGGTGCGTAGACCTGAATTACCTTCATGCTATACCGCTTGGATAGCCGAAGGATCAGGTACGCTACCCTGTTCGACACACTGGAGATTTCTTGAACGTTGCTAGCGAGAGCCTTATTTACGAGGAACCCTATGCCACCCTGGGATGTTTTATCACCCTCGCGAAAGTAGAGAAGATGGCCTGAGTCTAGAGTTACGGTGTCCTCCCCCTCTCTACGGACTTCACATAACCCCAGAACATGCCATTTAATATTCTCTAACTCCACTTCCAACTGCGCTAGATGATGGTCCAGCCTCAGAGTTCGTCCGTTAAACGTCGCCAGGGTCAGTTTTTTGAGCAATGAATGGTAGCCTAATGTAGCCCGGGGATTCCTAGCACCCCCTGCCCCGCCGTTACCGTGGCCGCTACCATGGCCAGGAATAGCGAGGCGGCCGGGAACTGGGGGCCATTTTTTGGCTTCTTTAATCATTGGGGGTAATGCCCATAATCCCCACGCTGGGCATTGCGGGTTGGGGATCGCAGTTTGGTGCAGTTGCTCTGCAGGGGGCGCTGCTGCCCGCCCCCCGGTGTGTGTTTCCCTTAGTCGCCTCTTACGACACCCACGGGAAGAGTTGGGGTGGTGCAATTCTATCCAGTATTCAATTTCAGTTTTCAATCATATTCCAGTGCCTCCTGTTTATCAATTACTAGTGGCCCTACGATTTTATTCTTCTGGGAGTTTTCAAGTAAGTACCTATGATAATAAAGTTCCTATTTTTTTTATCTAGGTCAGTATTTCAATATGTAACTTATTACGAAACTAGCCGACGCCTGTGGCTTAGCTCCCATAGTATATCGATTATTAAGGATCAATCTACATTTCACATTTGTAGGTGCCTACCATCGATCAAGTTTTTCGACGGCCCGCCGCACATCTGTCAAACAGATGCCAAACATTAAAGAGAACTTAGCAACAGAAACCGACCAATCACAGATCTGCAATAGACGCAGTGCGTTCGCTTAGTGAAGTGTCGCTTGAGGGTTGTTTGTGAATCAAAAGGCCTGCCATGGCCAACCCTGTGAGAAATGCCTTACTTCGCACAGTGTTGCTTGCTACCTTACATAAGTATTGTTCTTGAATACGGGTGTTAGAATTTTGACTAAGCGTACAGTTACGAATAAAACTGTTTTGTGGAAAAGCATTAGTTTTATTAAAGAAAAATATATCAACAATTGCATAAATATATGTATGTAATACAGATATAACAAACGTAAACTACCTAGTATTTATTTTTATTTTTAGGATTCCGAATGCTATTCACAATTTTAAAATTAATGTAAATATTAGTTGATACGTTTGTTATACGTACCTAACTGTATTGATCAGGGATAATTTTGATAGGCAATCCCAGATTTCATTGCGTCCATGCTCCTTTAAATTAGAAACATAATCCGTACACGTGTGATATTCGATACGAGTAGGTATATAATATATTTTTCAGTATATTTTTTCTTTTGAATCAATACCATTCACTTGTTCCGAATACAAGAAAATGATATGGCATTTGTCAAGAAATATTTGGGAACTGTCAAAAATTAAAGACAAAATGAGCTTGTCAAAAAGTTCCTACTAGAGAAATCATTTGGATCAACCTCTATCTATCAAACATAAGTACATAAACGTATGTGTGTGTGGGATTGTACTGCGGAATGACCAATCGAGGCGGAATCTACAGACTGACAAGATGAATGTACTGACCACTTATCACAACAAGCTGTGTCACAAGTGTCGAATTTTTTTTTTATTTTTATTTTAATTAGGGATACTGGCGAATTAGCGATTTTCAGGAAATTGACGAAAATCAAAAGTGACCAGTTGACGATAGTGACAAATTAAAGAAACTGTCGAGTAGTGTTCTAACTCGTCGTCGCGGCGATGATAGTATCAGATATCCCATCATGCGTTATTGCGATAATGCGTCCTGCCTGAGTCCTTGCCTTGCACACTGCTGGATCCGCTATCGCGCTATATTTCTATGAGTGTGTAATACAAAATGAACTGAAAACAGATATCGCAATAACGCATGCGCTAAAAGAATAAGAATATTTATTTGTAGTTACAAACTTATTTTAATAAACATTGTTTTAGTACCTACCGACTACATACAAAGTTGTTTATATGCAAATCGTCACACCATAACGTAATTAATAACTACATAACTAAATAACATCGATAAAAGTATATGACGGGACTTAAGCAGACAAAGTCTACTTTCTGTGCTGGTTTATAACTGTATTGACTAATAAAAACGTAGATTTTGCTTCTGTTATAATTATTATTTATAATAAGGGTGCAAAAAATAAAAAAACAAGAGTGCAGGGTGGGACGATATATGTATGATTGATAGCACTATATTACCACTTTTAGACCCTACCCAGTGGCGTAGCGTGTCTTGGCGGGGCCCCGTATAAAAATTTGTTTGGGGGCCCTTATTAAGGGTAAATTTTTCTCATAAAAGAGATAAATGTTTGCCTAAAATTAAAATAAATATTTATTCATCTTAATTATTTAATTATTATACAGTTGAGCTACCTGTAGATTGTTTGCAACAGTCTGCAGTTAGCTCAATTGTTTCAATTGTAAATACTAATTATATTATAATTTTCTTTGTGAATAAAAGCTTCTGCCATTATTATATATATATATATATATATATATACAGGGTGTTTGGTGGAGGGTTAGACAAACTCGGTGTGTGTGTATTTGTGAAATACAAATTGAAGGAAAAGACCCTCACTGTTTTAATTTTTTTTTAATCCTGTTTTTTGTATTTTTTTAAGATTTTCCGAAATTTTACCTCTCTACCCCTAGAACTTTTTTTTGGAACGTGTTTTCTAGTAAATTTTTTAATTTCTTTTGGTCTCAGATGTATCCTTCGTCTTTTGAAGGCATTATTTATTTGAAAGAACGTGTAAATAATTAGTTATAAGCTCTCAAAGTTAAAAAAAGTTAAAAAAATAAGCAAGAAGGACAACTTTGCATCGTTTAAAAAAAAAAATTAATAGCGATCGAGAAATTCAAATACTTTTAAAAACTTCTCCAAACATCGTTTATTACAACGTTATACCACATGTAGCCGAACAGTCTAAGCTTGTCAAAAATTAGCACTTATAGGTAAAATGGGAGTAAAAACGCTAAGAACAAAACATTGTATTAAAACAATTTTGGTTCAAATATCACTTCCCTATTTCTGATACAAAGGTAGGAACGCTAAATTAATTTCAAAAACACCTTTTTTTATCATACCTAGGTATCCGACTGATTCGAAGATTCGAAATTCGAAATCAGAATTTCGAATTGAAATCAATATTTGTAATCGTTAAATTTCGTTCTTATTTTGATAAACTGTTTGTTGTTCTGTTTTGTTATCGTTGTTTTTGTCACAATGGCGGAATTCAGCATTGAAGAATACGCTGAAATTATTTTTGCGTACGGTCGATGCGATGGAAATACACGTGCAGCACAGAGACTGTACAGAGCTTGGAGCTTAGAACGCTTGGAGTATGGCTTCGTCCACACCAACATGCTGCTGCGTTGCACTAACTCGTGGTTCTCGAAGAGTTAAGTTTCCCGAAGTTTCTCGAAGTCGCCGAAAGATATTAGAAAATGTGCTATGGTGTATGGAACACGTCTTTTGGGATGCAACTCTCTGTACAGTATCTGTGCTGCACGTGTATTTCCATCGCATCGACCGTACGCATAAATAATATCAGCGTATTCTTCAATGCTGAATTCCGCCATTGTGACAAAAACAACGATAACAAAACAGAACAACAAACAGTTTATCAAAACATAACAAATAACCAAAATAAGAACGAAATTTAACGATTACAAATATTGATTCGAATTCGAAATTCTGATTTCGAATTTCGAATCTTCGAATTAGTCGGATACCTAGGTATGATAAAAAAAGGTTTTTTTAAATTAATTTAGCGTTCCTACCTTTGTATCAGAAATAGGGAAGTGATATTTGAACCAAAATTGTTTTAATACAATGTTTTGTACTTAGCGTTTTTACTCCCATTTTACCTATAAGTGCTAATTTTTGACAAGTTTATAGACTGTTCGGCTACATGTGGTATACCGTTGTAATAAGCGATGTTTAGAGAAGTTTTTAAAAGTATTTGAACTTCTCGATCGCTATAAATTTTTTTTTAAACGATGCAAAGTTGTCCTTCTTGATTATTTTTTTTACTTTTTTTAATTTTAAGAGCTTATAACTAAATATTTACCCGTTCTTTCAAATAAATAATGCCTTCAAAAGACGTAGAATACATCTGAGACCAAAAGCAATTAAAAAATTTACTAGAAAACACGTTCCAAAAAAAAGTTCTAGGGGTAGAGAGGTAAAATTTCGGAAAATCTTAAAAAAATACAAAAAACAGGATTAAAAAAAATTTAAAACAGTTAGGGGTCTTTTCCTTCAATTTGTATTTCACAAATAGGTCCACCTACACACCCACCGAGTTTGTCTAACCCTCCACCAAACACCCTGTATATATATCTATCTGTCACTTTTTCCAAAATTTTTACAAACAATTCAAATATAGTTACACTTTCCTTGCCTTTTTTTCGGCAAACTGATTTATTAAATCAATAATAGCTGATGATGACTTTAGTTTTTATAAAGTGCCTTCAAGGACAATAGTGACAGGTCTGACAGGCGTTCATGTCCCATCGAACAAAAAGTTATTTATAAAACCGATAATTTTTTACTTTTGTCATTTCTGAAATAAATAAAAAATTGAGAAGTTTTTATTAATTTTTGCTTACGCACATCGGGGGCCCCCGTGGCCCGGGGGCCCCGTATAATTGATACGGCAGCTACGGCGGTAGCTACGCCCCTGACCCTACCAATAGGGTATAATCCTCATTAGTCCTACATAATTTTATGACTGTGCAAGCATTTCTCTATGTTTAGTTATTTTACAAATTACCCTGCATAAACCTTGTAAAAGACACAAAGCTCAACAAACATTCCATGGCATTTTAAAGCTTTCTATGATATTTTGCTAAATGTGGCATTCATGAAATAAATTGAAGAAATTAAGTTATTACCTAAGAACACTTTTTTATTTTCCACAATTCACAACTACTACAGTAATATTCTGACACAAAATCATAATTACACTTCTCACTAGGTATAACATCAACCTCTCACTAGTGGCTTCTTACGGGTGTTATAAAATTCTTCCCGAGTATGGTAAGGAGCATAGGGATCTTCCACATAATACTTTGGTCTCTTCCAGAATTTTGTGACCATTTTATCAAGCAGTGTATTCTGGGTAGCATTACAAAATACATGCTGCCTCAGTCGCCTTTTCTGCGATGGAGACTTCTTCCATAGCTTCTTCTGACGGCCAACTTTGGGCCTGATCCAACCCCCCCAATGAAGCCTAAAGAACCTACTTACTACAGCCTTCACAGTCTTTCGTTTCCCCTTTCTGAGACTGAATTTTGTAACTGTTCTAACTTGAATTGGTGTTATTTTATTTGAGATGTCCAGTATTTGTTTGTTATTTAGTAGGGATCGTTGTGGTGTACAGACAGAAGAAAGTCCGCAAACATTTCGGACAGTTGAAAAAGTTTTCGCTCTGTTCTGAATGATCCTGGCTGTATTGCAATACGGAATCGCAAGAGGTCGGATAGCGCGAGCCACTGAAAAAGAAATACATAACCTAGAATTTGCGACGTCAAAACAAACGAGATTTTTAGGTATAATGACGCAAATTACATGAAAAATTTATATTTGGATAGTGAAGTTTAACCAAATTACAAATATCTACGTAAAACAATAAAAATTACCTGAAAAAGCAAGCCCAAACATTTTTAGTACATTTAGCTGCTTCCAAATTTCGAAATAATTTACTTTTTGTACTAGTGGTAGTGATGTGCTATTGTCGATTAACTTACAACATATTGATTTGTCAGGGTCGTCGTCATCTACTTCAGGTAAGTGAATCTAATGTAATTGGGTTCTTTTGACCAAAAGAGTAAAATGATTTCAATCAACGGAACCCTTACGTTAGGGATTAATTTATAATCTGTCGGAATGTTTTAGCAATACTCCATTTTCAGTACCTAGGTATAGGTACCTATGTATGGATGCATAGAGAATGAATGATATTTAGATCGAAACACCCGTTGAGTTCCAAAATCTGATTACTAGAAATCTGTTTAGTAATTATTGGACGTATTGTAAGTAACTAGATAAGAGTCCTCGTTGTCCTACGTTCAGCCAAATCTCACCATTCACCAATCCAACAACAATTATCGCGTCCCCCATCATGTCAATAATACGATTTCATAAATCCATTTAGCTATGTGTCAACTCAGTTTACCAACTCGGTTTGATGATCGAACGAGTCAAACCGATTCAAGGGTGTACTGTACTAAATCAGTTTGATCCGCTCGCTACCGCGCCGCGTCGTGCGTCGTAGGGTCGAGTCAAGTAGAACGAACTACCTCTGAACTAGCCGCTAGACCGAGACGTGCGAAGTGACGTGACGTGACGTGATGCACTTGAGTGGTGTGTGTGAGCAAAAAGTTTGCGCGCGCTCATAATGAACAAGTTGAGTTGCAACTTAATTAATTTTTAGTAAGAATAATCCGACATAACCTACTAAATACTATCTATCTATTTATCTACGCGTGACCCGAGAGCTGGTCAGTATCTGGCACAGCGCATCAGCATTGCCATACAGCGGGGCAATGCAGCCAGCGTCTTGGGGACGCTTCCGACTGGTATTGATATGGATCAGTTGAGCTACCTGTAGATTGTTTGCAACAGTCTGCAGTTAGCTCAATTGTTTCAATTGTAAATACTAATTATATTATAATTTTCTTTGTGAATAAAGGCTTCTGCCATTATTAATATCTATCTATCATTTATTCAATTTAACCGAGTTGTTGCTTTTGCTGTTTCAACCAACCCATCATCGAGAAATATTACCTTACTCACCACCCTAGTAGAGTTTATTTATAATTTTATTAGTCTATGACATAGCGCGTCGTCTCGTCGTCGTCTGTCGTCCGCCCCAAATGGGAGGTCCGCCCGCGCCGCGCCGGCGCGCCGGCGGCGCGGGCGGACGACAGACGACGACAGACGCCGGCGGCGGCGCCGCCGCCGGCGGCACTTGTCTATCGCTGACAAAAATGGAACGGAAACGTAGGCGTAGTGTCGTAGGTGGACCATTAGACTATAACTCACCTGAAAAGAAAAAATTTAAGAAACAAAAAATGTCTATGGTAGTCGATACTTTTGACAGCTCAGCTGTGCAAGTGCAATTTTACACAATTTTGTATTGTTTTCGTGGCGAAAATGTACAAATTTACCAGCCATTTCTCTAGTAATAGATTGGTCTTGGTATGTAGGCATAATCTTAGTCCAAGAAAATTCATCGCACAAATAGTTTCACCGCGAACTTGTAAAATTACATGAGAATGCCGCTAATATTCCCCGAGAATATTCCAATGTTTTGATGATTTTGGACATTGTTTCTCGCATAAAATATTTACGAACAATACCTTACGCTTCCATTTTCAACTATCAAATGATCCTTCATCCATAGAACAGGGCAGACTTGATTTTTGTTGTACCTTACATAATCGGCAGACGTCATTTCAATAACCTAAATAAGGGTAGGTTTACACTGTGATGCTGATTTTGTAATATTTTGTAGATCAGAAGACACGTCGGGAACGGATCATGTTCGGCACTTGTGGTGGTGCGCCAGCCTGACCGGCGTTATACGACACACAGCACTCCCGAGGAATGTAAGGCGTCTCCCAAGGTCAAGTCTAACAAGTTCTTTTGGGGAGTGGTGGGCGCTACCGTGCTCACAGGTGCAGCTGTCACTTATGCTAAGTAAGATTAACTAAATATCACAGATTATCACCAATTAATTATACACTATTTAGATTTTCACATGTTCCATAAAAAACAATCTACAATGACTGCATTGTATTGGTATTATTGTTATAAATGAAGTGCAGTAGAGGGCCAACAAAAAAAACAAGTACCATACATATAGCCTTTAAAGCCGCCACACACAGAAACCGTGGCTAGGCCAGAGGCGAAGGTGTGCGGGTTTAATCATATGAATTTATATGAAAGGTTACAAATTAACCACCGGGCGGTAGCTGCGTAGTCTTGTATGATACAACCTTCCCCTCCGGCCCGACCACTGTTTATGTGTGGCGGCTTTAAATGATTTGTTTATAACTTAAAAATGTCAGGTTTGTCGTGAGAGTGAATTAAAATTAGCCAAATACCCACTTCTAAAGATGATCTTCGCCTAACTTAATATGATTTCAAGCGGGTTAGCTACAAACCTTGTTTTATTTTCATTTCTTTTCTGTAGGTAAGAATTAGGTACTGTTGCTTTTCTTCACTTAATTGTTTTCCTTCAATAAAACTAGTATTTCATGAGACCAACAGCTCACCAGTGTTTCACTTACAGACAAAGCCCTGATGCCCGGAACTTCCTACAGTCGAACGCCCCCTGGGCGTCCGACTTCGTGGGGCTTGTGTTCCAAGAGGACACCACTTATTGGAAGTTTGCTGTCGGCAAGTTCAACAAATACAGCACTATGTTGAGCCAGTTCGTGTTTGGGAAGGTTTGTATTTTTTTATATCTCTGGATGTCTTACCCCGAGAGTCTAGCTGCCTCACTACCCTGGAGGAAAGACTCCTCCATGTGGTGATCTAATTGAAACTTTCAAAAATTCTATTGCACACCTACAACCTGCCTGACATATTTACACAAAACATATACCCGGAGGTGCTATTCAAAACATCTAGAGACCATAGTCTCACAGAGTGGTGCACAATTGGAACCGGCTTCCTGAAGAACTTGTTACTACTCCCTCTGTGGACAGCTTCAAAAATAGACTCGACCACTGGTTACGAACGCAACAATCTGACCACTTTAAGAGACAAACTAGTGTAGTGAAAAACTTAAGCACTGGAATATAGACATATCAGCTCTCTGCTGCTCGTCTATAAATCAATAATAATAATAATAAATCTTTTGATGGAGGTTCGTTTTGTGAGAGGCAAAAAATTTTTATGTTTTCCTGTTTGAAATTTTTCTGCAGGCTACAATTAACATCAGCTGTTGTGGTATGTAGCTGTGTTGAATCATGAGGAGTGGAAGGTGAAAGGGAGGCCTTTGCCCAGCTATGAGACACTAATGGCTAAAAAAATGTATAGTAATTACAAGTAAGATGGAAAGGAGAGGGAGAAAGAGGCCTTTGCTATCAAGTGGGACAATATCAGTGGTGAACATAACTAATGACGGATTTTAGTAAAAAAATCTTGTATTTTGAGTAAAGAAACATATTTGATAATAAAAATCTTACTATTGAATAAAATAATTACCAAATAAATAAAGCTTCTTTATCTGTACAAAACAATTGATTGATCTATTGGTTTCCTACAGGAGGGAGTCACACCATTAGAGTTCACTTCGAAGTCTGAGCAAGACCTAGAAGCGATTGCAGAAAAGGCGTACGCTCCCCGCGCCTACAAGTGTAAGTCTACCTTAGTCATTTTAAATGTGTAACCTCTGGTTTCTTAATTGCAGATCTAATCTTTCAGTGGTCAAATCAACCCAATAAATAAAAAATGCTGGACAATTCACATAGCATCATCTGGCTACCCCAAGCTAAGCAGAGCTTGTGTCATGGGTACTAGATGACTGAAATACTTAATACAATCCATCGCATAGATATAGATATATACATAGATACAACATTTGTCGCAAGGCGGGAATCGAACCCGCAACCCCCTGCGTCGCAAATAGTAGTATAAGTCTAACATCCAATTTCTCAGCAACTAATTTGTTGAGCGACGATGATGGATGCTTGGGGCTAGATGATGCTGTGTGAATTGTCCAGGATTTTTTTTTTTTTTTTTGTCAACCATCTTCATGAATAATTTTATTAATTTTATAATTTTCACTTCATCTTACTAACATGCTTTTATTAACCCCTCTAGTGCCGCCGACAAAGTTCGAACCCCTTTATGTTGAAGAAGTAACTATTGGAAAACCCGATGTTGATGGACCAGGTAAATAAATTTATTTTATATAAGATCTTCTGCAGTAGGCTTGTGTCCACAAAGAATAAATCAGATGGATTAAAAGTTTCTCATCATTAATTATGAGACGTAGATTGGCAAATTCAAAACAATTGATCAAAAAACCTACAGATTGTTATATTGTATTTTTTGAAAATAGATACGGAAAAAATAGGCTTTAAGTAAGACCGTGAACACCAATCAGAAAGTGTGACGTCACTTCAGCACAACAATATTTTGAAATCATCATTGTTGTGGGCCGTAAAGCCGGCTTTTGACTATGGGATATAATATAAATTACATCTTGTGCTATATATTACACCGTACATAGGTTTTGCGTTCATAGGAGCGGGACGGAGCATCAACGCAAAAATCAAGTTTAAATTAAGTTTTTATTAACAGGAAAACTACACAACTTACGAAGAAACTGGTTCAAGAAACCAAATAATTAATAATATAGTAACCTACGAATCAGAACATAAGTCACTTCAATAGACCGCAGGGTTCCTGAGATCTCGAGAAAATAATGTGCAAAACGGTGCACTTTCATGTTTTTTTATCGTTTTTGTTCTCAATCGTGTTTGCGTATTCAAATAACCAAAGAAAAGATTTAGAATTTTATGTAATTCAAGATTTTTACCACGGGGAACCCGGGAGTACTAGATTCTAGGCCTAGTACTCCAAACCCATTAGGTTCACCCCTTAATGTAGTTTTAAATGTTCCAGCCACATTGATCCAGACCGAGAAGTGCGAGCCGGTGAAGCCCCTCGTCGTGAAGATCACCAAGGACATGGTGGCGCTGGAGCACGACATGCATACCTACACCAAACAAGCCATAGACAACTACAAGGAGGCCACGAAAAACGCGGAGGCCTATAACAAATCACTCTTCAGGGTAAATTTATCACCTCATGCATTATTATAGAATTTGCACCACCCCATCTCTTACTGCGGGGGTCTAGAGGGGCGACTAGGGTTATATAGATAGATAGATAGATAGATAATACTTTATTGTACCACACAAAGACAGATAACAATACAGGAATAAATGCTAAGAGTAGACGAAGTACAAAGGCGGCCTTATCGCTATGAGCGATCTCTTCCAGGCAACCTTGGGATGGACTGGACATGTAAGAACAAAATAGACGGTGGCACCCGAAAAATATAAATAAAAATAAAATAATACTTACACTACATACTATAAAACCTACATTTATAACCTACAAACAATTTAATAAACTTACATAAACATAAAATAAAGTTATCTAACTTTGCAAGGATAGATAAAGCTGAAAAAGCAGTTTTTTAAAGATAGGAAGTGATTTGGCACGTCTGATTCCACCGGGAAGCGAGAACAGATCGGAACCACCACGGAACTGCGGCTCCTTACCAGCATGCCGAGCGTGGGGATTGTGGGCACTATCCTAAAGAGCTAGTATGCACTTATCAGGGGAGGCCTATGGCCAGCTGTGGATTGATAAAGGCCGTTAATGTGATGCATTCCTTCACTAAATTCTAAAGTAACGTCTGTCTATCTGTTACTTTAACCTAGTCACACAAATTTATAAAAAGTAAACTATTTTGTTAAAAAGTTTTATTGTACCTACCTAAGTAAATTTATATAATATTCTAAACTACACAAATGTTATTTATTGTTCATAATAAAAGATCTCCTAATTTTGTAAAAAATACAAAATACTTAATTTAGTAATTAACTTAAGTCCTAGATTAAGATACATTGCCATACCCTACCTGACAGGGTACATTAATACTTACTGTATGTAATATTTTTGTTTCGCAATAAAAATACTGAATACTGAATACTTTCACGCCTAAACGTCTGAACGGATCTGAATGAAATTTGTCAGGGAGGTAGACGGTATCCCGGGGACGATCATAGGATACTTTTATCCCGGAAAAGAGCGAGCGAAGCCGCGGGTAGAGGCTTGTAATTTGTACTTCTCATCAGCACACACGTGCACAGCTGAATATGCCTCCCCCCCCACGACGACGACGGGGGTATTAGGTAGGCCAGGTAGGATGACGACCTGCTAAAGACTGCAGGCAGATGCTGAATGCGGCAAGCTAAAGACAGGGCGCTATGGCGCTCATTACGGGAGGCCTATGTCCAGCAGTGGACTAACATAGGCTGATGATGATAGAAGTGCTGTTAAAAATAATTAGCACCTGTCCCTCTTCTAGTCGGTTCCCTTAGTTCTTTTGTACACACACGTTTTTTTCGCCGTGAAAATTATCCAACAAGCTTCCATAGGGCTCCATACAACACTGGCGACCGTGCCTTCACATGCTGAATAAAGCCTAGATTTTCACGGTAAAAAAATCCCGTGTGTACAAGAGCCCTTAGTCGGCTTTTACGAAATCCACAAACTAAGTTAGAGGGGTCGGTTCCAACGCCTCGGCCGGCTCACGTATAATACATATTTGTGGACCTTGCTTCAGATAGTGGAAGCCGAGTTCGACGACCTCGACCAGAAGTACTTCACGCAGCTGCAGGCCGCGCAGGTCGCCAGAGACACCACCATCAAGAAGGCTAAGAAAGCCTTCGGGAAGGCTGGCTGCTCCATCGGTATGTTCTTCGATACCATAAACTTTCATCATTTGGCTGCCTCGTTGGTCTAGCAGTCAGCTTGGTCAACCGCTGATTATGAGGTCCTGGGTTCAAATCCCGGTCGTAGTTGTTATTGGGGTTTTTCTAGCAAGAAAAATTCACAGTAGCAGCCCGGAGTCAGGAAGTTGGCGGTGTTACACCGCCGTGCCTCGGAAAGCACTCGACAACAGACATCAACAAAAGGATGTTTTTGTGGTAACATACCTCAAAAATAAAAAAGGACTCCTTATAGGATCACTTTGTTGTCCGTCTGTCTGTCCGTCTGTTAACCCCCTTTTCTCAGGAACGAAAAATTCACAGCTAAAATGTGTAGCGTAACCAACTTTTTTTAAAGCTATTTTTTTTTAAATATTCCATTCAAATTAGCAGAAATAACTACAAAAAACTGTGTACTCAACTTTTTTACGTGGATTGTCGGTCACGCCAATTGAACCTCCAACCGACGATATTTCGTACCTACTTTACAATAATGATGACGATTCAGAAGTCGCCTAAACTAAACTAAGTTGACAGCACATAAAATGTCGGGGCCCACTTTATAACGTCGCAATAAAAAGGTTGCCATTATTTTGAATCCTAATTTTTTTAAGCGTCTTCTGAATCGACACCAATGTTTGACGGTTTGGAATGTTTGTACTTCTGTATATGAAGTTTGAATAAATATATAGGTAATCAATTCAAAGAAGAAGTAACAAACATCCCGGCAATCTTTCGCATTGATATTAATATCTCGCATAAATAATATATATGTCATGTGTAACACTGCAGAGACTCTGAACCGCATGATCCAGGATGGCGTCCAAGCTCCCCCGGAGGAAATAACAGCCACTCTGCGCTACATCAAGAACTTCAGGGCGGACCTCAGCGCGGCGGAGAAGGCCTACAGAGCTGAGGTCGACAAGGGCGTGCTCGCTGATAAATACTGGAAAAAGGTAACTCACAGCGCAGAGACGATCAGCGCTGGACATAGCCCTGGGGAGTTGTTATTTGCACGTCATCACGGCTGTGTGGTGCCGGATTAGAATTATACCACCCCAACTCTTCCCGCGGCTGTCGTAAGAGGCGACTAAGGGATATCCACCGGGGGCGGGCAGCAGCGCCCCCTGCAGAACAATTCTACCACCGAACTGCGATCCCCAAACCGCATGGGCATTACCCCCAATAACGCACTTATCAGGGGAGGTCTGCGTTCAACAGTGGACCACTCATAGGCTGCTGTGGTGAGGTGACGATTCACACATCTCGTCTGCGCTCAGCTTCCGTGGACCACCGAGCGGAGATGCTTGCATATTATAATAACTAAACCCATTCCGACTGTTTTCCAAATAACTCCGGTCGATTCACATAATATGTTCATGAGTCATATTGGCTGACTCAAGTACTGCTTAACTTGCTTAATTTTTATTAAACTAAAATTAATCGTACTAACGAACTATCAATTTAATGTTTTGTTAAAATATTGGATGTTTGAACTATGGGTATATGAAATACCTAATGGACGACTCGCCTATACGGTTTGTCAATACTTACTGCGCGCTGCGCTGATTGTCGGGCCCTGGGTGCAATTATAGTCCCACCCCCGCTTCGCGGAGGTCCCACCTCCGCCTACAGGTCAGGTTAAAGTAGGAACAAGTTAAAACAAGGATACCTTTTGAAACACTTGTGTTTTTCTTGTGACCTGCCTAAGATGGAGAGTGGCTGGGCCCAACAAAAACAACAGAGTAAATGTTTACAAATTTATTTAAACTACGGTAAGTAAGGTTCGTTGTCTCCGAAGGTACGTTACTACGAAAATTATTGCCACTGGCCTTAGCTGGAGAGAGGTCCGACGCGGTAGGCGAATAGTGGATCCAGGTACGTAGGCTGGCAGCAAGAGTGGTGCATCTGGTAATGCGTAGAATTCCTTCCGGGCACCGGCAGTACGGTCGTCCGGGGTAGTCGGTGTAAATGCGGCCGATCCTTCCGAGTACCGGCAGTACGGTCGTCGGGGGCAGACGGTGTAAGTGCGGCCGAGTCGTCGAGTAGCCGACGGGGATCCTTCTGTTTCAACCCCAGTAGGATGGAACCCTGGAATCCACATCCAGACACTTTAGAGTATGCCCGGTTTTGTAGTATGACTACCGCATCCTCAACTCAAAGCGTAAGCGCAATGGCAAACAAGCATTTGCAGTGATCGATGATGAGGCAGTCATACGAATGAAATACTAAAGCTAAGACAATGGAAATGAAATAACGGTTTACCTACCTCACTAAATCGGTTCGATTGTGAGATAGGTATCCGAGTCAAGGACTCCCCAAGTAACACATCAAAGCAGTATAACGGCCGTCTTACAGCATGCCTGTATCGTTTTCGCATTTTGAGTTAGAACTATAGTAGCATTATAAACTGCTATACGGCTACTGTAATGCTTATTTGGGCACAAATTATACGGCTTTAAATCCTAAATAGGTTCACAATAGTTGTATAATTGCATTACAGGCGCATTATATTAGCATTATTGTGGTCAAAGAAAATATCAATCGCATTAGAGAAGCATTAATGAGGTCAGTGTAGTTGCCAATCGCAATACAGTAGCATTATACTAGCAATATTACTGATAATGAAGATATTAATTGCATTACAAAAGCATTAGACTAGCATTCGAGTGGTAGTAAGAGAATGATTGGAGCAATTTAAGTGTTCACAGTTAGAACTTAAATAAACCCTACATCTGCAAAAAGTACTCTAATACCACGGTACAAATGATTTAATTTGTTGTACAATATAATATGGACGGTGACGGTCAAGCAAGACTGAGTGAGTGGCAATTTAAAATATAAATAGTGTGGAAATTTATAATACTGGTAAGTTTTTGACTCTTTTGGTATTTATGCCTTCAAATATTACTGCGCAATTTAGTTTATTGTAAATGTCTATATAAGTTTCATTGGCAATTTTCACGCGCCTTCGATATTTTATGGTTTTGATATAAAATGTTAGATACAGATATGTGTGAAATAACCTAAAAAATTGTGTATTCCTAGTAGTGAACGAATTTGGCTAGGTTTATGGCTTTTATAAATAGGTCCGAATTATAATATTTTTTGGTTATAAGATATTTACAAAATGGTGTCTGTCTATAGCAACCCGGTGAGCCTATAAACAGGCTAATTAATGCCGCCAGCACCATAAATACTCATACGTGAACAATTATTAAGCCAAAGGCCAGAGAGAAGGCTTTTGATGAAACACTGTGGTGCCATTGTCAATAAAGTAGTTCTATACGGGTTCACCAGTATACCAGCAGACTTGATGTAGACTGAAATAATGCCATTAAATGAACAGAATTTTAGGGATCCTTGAGCAAAACAATATGACCCATTTAAGAATTTTTGTACCACTTGAATCCGTTGATTAGATAGATCCGTGAAAGTAGATAGTTTCATTCGATTATGTCATTAAGATATTTTTCGCAATAAGTTTATAAAAAGGACCGTTATTTACTTCATTCTCGGTGTAGTGTAGGTAGTTAGGTACAGTAGCCATCAAATGTACACTTTAGGATGGTCAAAAACTTCAGAGTACGCACTAATATCTTTTTAATGGTTGATGCTTTCTTTCTAATAATATTGTTTCCTTATTTTCAGGTTTTTTGTACCAACCGTACAATGCCATACAAAATAGTACAGACGATAGAGAGAGGAAAACAATACTAGTTATTATACCTTCTTTGTGGGAGGAAAATGATAGCTTGTGGTGGCCGCCTAAATAGAAACAGTGGAAATTAATTAAAGATGAGCAATCTATATAATTCAATAACGTTTATATATTTATTTTTTATACTTAAATAACGGTACATTAATGTCAAAACTTAATATTTAAATAATACTTAAATATAATAAACTTAATACCTAAATTGTTATTCTTAATTTAATTTTTTTGTTATTCTTATTTAATCTACGTAAATAAAAAAACTTAGGTACTAAATAATGTTTTTTATTGGTACGTATGCAATAGCGGTATGAAATACATATTTTCATGATGATGCAAACATACTAATTTACATTGTAGGTCTCTAGGATCAAGAACAATATCACTGTCATCTTCACTTTCGTCGGAGCTCTCAGGTCTTATCTCATTTTCAGCATCAAGCGAACACGATATTGTTGAATATTTTCACTATTCGCTACAAAAGATTTTGTTTCAAAACACGAGGATTCCGTATCGTATTATATTATTATTATATTATTCCGTATGATATTTTTAATATTGACAGGTCCTACTAGATTTTGGCGACCTACGGAACCTTCTTTAATATCACTTCAACTCACTTCGCATGAATCGTTTTGTTGTGCATATTAATTACACGTACTAATGAAATCAACTTAATCATTTTATTAGCATAACATTATCGTTATACACACACAGTTAGGCAACACACATAGTTCAATTAATAATATATTATTATATCATACGTCCACTATAAAAATTGCTGTTGTTTTATGTGCATTATATTCTTTTCTCCAAGACAATTGGTTTTACGAATTCCGGAAAATTAATGTTTAACCAGCTTTACGCATTACAATAACTCACGTGTGTTTGATTGAAGAGCTATTAGCTGTACAACAGAATTCAGTTGGTCTTTAAAAATTCAAGCATTACATTGACTCACGCTTATGCTGTTTATCATTATTAGGCTTTTACTTACCACTTAAAAGTGCTATTACACAACAAAAGGCATTAAAACAGCTCTAACCTGTATAACAGATTTGCGGTGCATTATAATGGAAAAAGTTTATGCTATTAAGCAGCATTAAGCATTATCTTACGACTTAAAAATGCCATTGTAGACCCTAAGGCTCTAAAAACAGCTAAAAATTGTACAGCTGCGTTGTGGTTTGCTATACTAAAACTAAAGGCTTCACAAAAGCATTTCAATATGCCATTATCCTACCGTTATACGGTGTACAGCATCGTAATGATTTTCAAATGCCTATATAATGCGTCAAGATACTCGGTGAACTTATATAAGATTTTATACGGACCTTAAGTTCTACATAAGTTTATAATTCGTTTGTTATAATGGTTTCTGTGTTACTTGGGTCAATTACGTGGAGTACAAATCAATAAAGGCTAGGTGATAGTTAGATTGATAGATGATGTGTGGAATTGATTTGTATGACATAATTTACAATGAATCAAGAAAGAAAGAAGTTTAGTATTAGTGAAATTTCCTAAAAGATGGCAAGAAGTATTTGTACCATGAATGGTAATTAATTTAAGAAGCTGATATGTAAATAGTAAGGAAAATAGAATAGCGTAAAATAATTTAACAGCATTCATGGTACGTTAACGGTTAGATAGGTCATCGACCGTTACTTCGACTTACCCAGTACACAACTTATAGCACTAAATACACACTATGAACAATAATGCAACACTCACCCGATATGGGGGTTCACTCAGTTTAGAATTATTAAAAGATTATTTCAATTAGGCGAAAGGACCAGTTGAATAAAACTGCAGAACAAAAGAAATTAGTTCGCTTCGTAGTCCGCGAGTAAGTGCAAGGTCACCTCTGGTCTAGCCAAAGACAAGTCCCAAGCGCGTAGGCTCACTGTTGCCAACATATGCACCGCGCTCTGAAGTTGGACGCGGCGCGCAGCGCGAACGTTCAAATTTGTGAAGCGCGAACGGAATCGTTACACTTTATATTCATGAACATTTTTGTAGATCAGTAGGTGAGTCGTCCGTTATTTTAATCAACCTTAGGTTACTTAACTGTAGTTGTTCAAACCATTGGTAAATCAACCATAGGTGAATTCTAAAAGCCGCCACGCATTACAACCCGCACGCCTTCGCCTCCGGCCCGACCACGGTTTCTGTGTGGCGGCTTTGTTCATTAATTATAAAGAAATTCTGTAAAACGATCTGTAGGTATTTTAAACAGTAGGTCTTTTGAATGTTGACCCAGCTAAAGCATGGAAATTTTTAAAAACTTTGGGAATTGGCAAGGCACGTCAAGAGGCGTGTACTTCTAATTTTAATATTGATTCACTGAACGTACACTTTTCGTCGACATCTAACATGGATACTAATGTCAAAAATAGTACTCTTAATTATCTTTCTTCCTTGCCTTCTCCCGACTATCCTTCGTTTAGTTTTAGTCCATTCGCCGCATGTGATGTTAAAAAGAGCATTCTGTCCATTTCCTCTAGTGCCATGGGAGGTGACAATATCGGTCGCAACATGATCACTCCTATTATTGAGGAGATATTGCCTGTGATAAGTCACCTCCTAAACTTTTCTATTGCCTCTGAAACCGTCCCAACGGTGTGGAAGGAAGCTAATATTATTCCTCTTCCAAAAAAACCTAAGCCTTCTTCATTTTCGGATTTTCGGCCTATATCTATTCTTCCTTTCCTTTCCAAGGTCCTTGAACGCCTTGTTCATGGCCAACTCAGTACCTTCATCTCTTCTCATAATCTCCTTAATCCCTTCCAGTCCGGTTTCCGTCCCGGTCACAGTACTGTTACTACTCTTGTTAAGATCACTGATGATATCAGATCGGGAATGGAAAACGGACATCTAACAGTTCTTACACTACTTGACTTCAGCAATGCTTTCAACACTGTTGATTTCGAAATCCTCCTTGGTATAATGCGCTCTATTAACATATCTCCATCGGCGATCGGCTGGTTTCGCAGTTATCTGCAGGGGCGCCGGCAGCGGATTTGTACTGACAACTCTTTCTCGTCTTGGTGCAACACCTATGCTGGTGTCCCGCAAGGCGGCGTGTTATCTCCACTTTTATTTGCATTGTTTATTAATTCTATATCTCTTAAATTGACTTCTTCCTACCATCTTTATGCAGACGATCTTCAAATCTACACCCAAGCTCCACTGCAAGACCTGGCCAGCGCGATTCACCGCACGAATGCCGATCTCCTCTGTATTCGTGATTGGAGCGTAGCCTACGGTCTCCGGGTTAACCCGAGCAAAACCCAGGCCATAATCATAGGTAGCTCGCGCACTTCTGCTAAAATTGACTGGTCCACTCTCCCTAAAATCGAATTTAATAGCGTTTTAGTTCCTTTTAGCAGAAGCGTCAAAAACCTGGGAATCTTCATGGATAGTGACATGTCTTGGGTCCCTCAAATGGATGCGGTGAGTCGCAAGATATTCGCCTCCGCTGCTTCATTGAGAAGACTCCGTAACTTCTTGCCCACGGCCACTAAAATTGTGCTCGCTCAATCTCTCATGCTTCCCATTATTGATTATGCTGATGTCTGCTACCTCGACTTAACTGAGGAGCAGCTTAATAAGGTTGAACGGCTCCAAAACGTGTGCATACGTTTTGTGTTTGGTCTTCGTAAATTCGATCATATTTCGGAGTTCCGCACAAAACTCAAATGGCTTCCTGTCCGTCTTCGCCGACATTCCCATATCCTTTCTCTTCTTTATAACATTCTTTTTAACCCTGTCACTCCCTTTTATTTAAAGGAGCGTTTTGAATTCCTCCACAATTCTCATCCTCATCCTTCCCGTGTCCTCCGGTCGTCAGAAAATTTGGTTTTGAATATGCCACCTCACAAAACCAGTTTCTACGACAAATCCTTCTCCATCCAGGCCATAAGGTTGTGGAATGCACTTCCAGAGTCTATTAGAAAAGCAGTATCCTTACCAGTTTTCAAAGCTCATGTCAAGGAGTTTTTCCTGTCAAAAAAGTGAATATTGGTACTTACTATTAAGTTATTTATGTATATAAGTAGTCTAATATATATAAATATATATTATATATATATAATATTTATTTGTATTCTTATGTTTTGTTAGGTATTCTTTATATTTATTTATTACTAGTTTTTATTTTGTATTCAAAATGGTATGTATATATGTCTATTTACATAGTCTTTGGTACACCCCCTGCCTTTCTTAAAATACATAATTCTTTCCATCCAAAGGTTGCCTGGAAGAGATCGCTTCTAAGCGATAAGGCCGCCCATTGTACCTGTTTTATGTAATGTCTCCTTGTTATGTTATTTTATGGTGTACAATAAAGTATTTTTGTATTTGTATTTGTATTTGTCTTTTGACTGTTGTTATTTCAAAAATAGTTGAAATGGCTTTAGTTAATATAATATGTAACAGCGGAGATGTATCGTATTTGTATGACGCGATGCAAGCGGAGATGTGAGCGGTGCCTCGCGAGCTGGCGACCGACGGCTCGCAGCGGAGACGAGATGTTGTTATCTCAACAAACATGCAACGCTCTCGCACGCAGCTCAGTTTCGCTCTAGCCAGCACACATCTCCGCTCCGCTCTACCCAGCACACATCTCCGCACAGCTCCGGTGGAGACACCCTAGCTGAGAAACGACTCTTCTTCTCTGCTATGGACATCTTTGCACATCTCCGCTTTGGTGAAGTCTGGGCTGAATATTAATTCCAAACGGGGGAACTGAGATTTGCGTCTCGCATACACTTCGTATTGTGCATTGTCCCCCTGCCTAACTGGGGCTTTCTCGGAAAATGAAAACAAGATTTTATGTCGCTTGCTGAGACCCCCGTGCCTCGTGAAGCATGTTAAGCTGTTATTCGTGCGCTTGACCTCTCCCCGGTCGTGTCGGTCTGCCTTCCCATCCGAATAAGAGAGTGAGGGAATAGAGGGTGCACCTGTGTGCACACACTTGTGCACTACAATATGCCCTGCGCATCTGGCTAGTCTCCGATGAAAATGGCCGACGTGGTCGAAATTCGGCTAGAAGGACATTACATTAATTGTCTGTGGGCAGGTGGAAGCGGCCCGGAACTACTACAAGGACGAGCTGCGCGCGCTGTACCCCGGCATCGACCTGAACGGACGCAAGCTGGACCTGCGCGGCGACACCGACCTGCTGCTCGCCTACACGCTCAAACAGGTGCCTTCATACTTCATACATATATTCGTAACAAATAACTTACGGATCACTAAATATAAATTACATAAGTAAAGGTAGGAATTAGTATCAGCAAGCTGAAGTGGCAGTGGTGATGGTCTCGCGAAAAGACGACAAACACTGGGGTAAACGTGTTCTTGAGTGGAGACCGCCAAACATCTAGTCCGGTGACGGACGCCCCGCGGCGAGAGTGTGAAATGCGCTGGTACACCGACGTATATCGTTCACTAGTTTATGCCCGTCTTCGCACGCGTTGTTTCTATGGAAACGTTTAAAAGTTATTTCTATCCCATGTGAACTGATTTATGGGAGGCCAAGAACTACATTTTTGCCTGATCTGAAATTTCAGCCTGTTCCGTTTAGGAGTTTTGGCGTAAAGTGGTATCAAACATTCAAACTTTCGTATGTATAATATTATAGTGTGATACATATGTATGGATTTGCAAAATAACCCAAGACTTTATTTCCAGGTCCAGTACCTCCAAAATGAATTAGCTGAGATACAAACGATCAGAGACGCTAAGATTGCCCGAGCCATTGAATGTAAGTTTTAGATTCCGTTAAAAAAATATCAGACTTCGAAAAAGGTGGTTCTACGTTCGGCTGTGTGTATGCTTTTTTATGCATGCTCGTCGACTTCTCCATCATTTATAGACCGATTTGAACGATTCTTTTAAAGTTGTATGAGCCTGATGACTTGTTAGGTTTAAAGAACTTTATTCTCATACAAACACAGGGTGTACTTAAAATGAGATACATAAGAAAAAAATAATCTAGGTTAACAATATTTAAACTAACCTCTGGGAACTAAAATAAGTTCTAACTTAATATTGTTTATATAAATATTATAAAAGTAATAATATTATAAAATACTAAACATTACAACAACTAGTAGGTACTTAGTTTATTAGGAAATAGGTAAGTCTTATATTTCGGTGTTACTAAATATTAAATAGGTAAGCATTTATATTCGTGCTTTGTTACAAAGTGAGTACATGTAATTTAAGTTTATTTTTATAGGCATTCAAATAAACACTTGTTAAATAAAATGGCATTAGTATTTATTCTGCAAAACATAAAAATCTTTTTAAAACTCTGATTTTAGTTTGTTTTGAGAAAACGTGTCAATCAGCATCTTTCTAGGTAAGCCTGATCAACAAACCTCCACATGGCCACCTCGCCTGATGGGAAGCGATCAGACGAGGTGAAGTCATACGCAAGACAATTTTTTAACTGACTTCGATAAAAGTAGGTTGTTCTTTGTTCGGCCGTGTGTATGCTTTTTTATGCATGTTCTAGGATTTCTCCGTCGTTCATAGACCGATTTGGATTGTTTATTGTTTATTTATTTATTGACTTAGTACAGAATTACTATTCTAATCACACTAGTCATACACGAATAATTAAATTTTACATTTTATATCATTCAAAGATAAAAACAATATATCTAATACTTATAAATTTCTTATAAAAAAAATAATAATAATTTATGCTAGCTAATGAATAAAACAAAAATTGGATGATTATTTTGCAGTTGTATAGAGGATGATCCCGAGATGGTCCCATAAAAATGAATTCTCGAGGGATTAGTATTTAAGAAATCAAATAAAATTTTAATTTACCCAGAGTGTGAGGGCTTACGCACTGTAATCACAAAAACGATTAGTATTTGTCCCGGAAAACTTAAAAAACAGTTTGAAATGAAGGGATTCAATGTCAGTTTTTAGTTTTTTCAAAACAATCAAATTATTATTATAAAACTTTGCCAGGTTCGCAACCCGTCGTGAGACAAATGTTAATACGATCTACAGATATATGTGACGGGTATTTTCTAAGTTAGATAAAAAATAAATCTGTCCACAAGCTCTGCTTACCTTGAGCATCTAGCTAGATGCTGTGTGAATTGTACAACACTATTATTCACTTTATGTATTTTAAATCTCGTTCTAACTTACATATTTTAATTTGTTTACACTTTTGTAAAACGATTTTTTTTTTAAGTTATTTTAATTAATTAATTAAATTTATATATATATTTTTATCAAATTAAATTTTTGTAATTTATTTTAATTGCAGGCCACGATGAGAAACTTTTGATAGAAGCAAAAGTAGAGGACATGCTGAAACGAGACAGACTGGCCATGGAGATGCAATACCAGAAAAAGGTGACTCATTCAACTTGGGGTGGATATGAATAAAACTCCTTTAGAATAAACGGGCAGAAGCCTTTATTCACAATGAAAATTACAATCAAATAATAGAAATAAATTAGAACTAGTATTTACTATTGAAACAATTGAGCTAACTGCAAACTGTTGCAAACAATATACAGGTAGCTCAACTGATCCATATAATATACTTAAGTGTATTCAAAAAGGATGTTTTAAGTTGAGGGTTCGATTCCCGCCTCGAGACAAATGTTTGTGCGATCTGCAGATATTTGTTCCGGGTGAAGAAATGATTTGTAATTTGGGTGTTCTGGGTTTCTATACAGGGTACGAAACATATGTACTAAGCCGAAAGTTCTTACTTTAAAAAAGTAACAAAATGATCGAAAAAAAAATGTTATTCACAAGTTGATCTCTGGTCCAGAATACACCCCCTTTCGGTTTACTAGACATGTTACGTCGCATCCTGTATAACATAAAAATTTATATGTTGACGACCTCAGTGGCGCAGTGGGCGAGCGTCCGCCTGCGACGCAAGAGGTTGCGGGTTCGATTCCCGCCTCGGAACAAATTTGTGTACGATCTGCAGAAATTTGTTCCGTTGGTCTGGGTGTTTTCTATATATAATAAAAAAATCTATCTATGTGTATAATGTATTATATATATCAGTTATCTAGTACCAGCTTTGAGTAGTACTTTGGGGCTAGATGGTGTTGTGTGGATTGTTCACCATTATTTATTTATTTATTTATCTTTACCATTTAATGCATTGTATTATTATTATTATTGTATATCGGTTATCTAGTACCCATAACGCTAGATGATATATGGAATCTGTGGCATCCTAGTTCCCTAATGGACGAACAGATTTGGAGTTAGTATATTTTGGCGAGTGGCCCGCGAGCTGCTGTGATCTGAAGGCCTATTTTAATTCTCCAAGATACGCAATTGATTAATTCGTTTCGTTTTTAGGGTTCCGTACCTAATAGGGGATCACTTTGTTGACCGATGGTCAACAAAGATCCAACAAGTTCAACCCCCATTTTTCAGGAACGCGTGGAGTTATCGAGTTTTAATATTCAATACTCAAGTACGTAACGTCTTGGAGCCGCGATATAAGTTAAACTTCTAAGTCGTCCCAATCAAAAGTTACGGCCTTTTTTGTCTGTATATTTAGAAATTTCCAAGGGAATCACATGGACCCAAAACCTATAGGGTACTTCCCGTAGATCTAGAATCATAAAATTTGGTAAGAAGCAGTCTTACAGCAGTATTTGTAGTACAATCACAAGAAAAACATTTTCGCCATGGACCTAGAATCAGAAAACATGGCAAGAAACAAGATCTTACAATTATACGGAACCCTTGGTGCGCGAGTCCGACTCGTACTTGGCGTTTTATTTTTGTGCAAATTGGTACTCTAATTCGGTGTTAGAGTTCACCAATTGGCCGAAACGAAACACGAAATTTCGTCATCCGCGACTTTTATTTAATTTGCACACATTATTTCCAGGCACTAGCGATCCAAGCGGAAGCGAACAGAAACCTCAAGGAACAGATGAAGAAAGCTCTGGAGTTGCAGCAGGAGATCCAGGCTGAGCTGCTGCGGAAGAAGGAAGCCGAGGTACGGTTCGATAGGATCCGAAAATGTTTTATCATAAAAAAAAATACTTTTCTGGTAATTTAATTCCTTGCACAACGCAGAAACTAATAAAATTCGCGAAATTTTTTGAATTTCTTGCGAATTTGTGTCAGATTCCGTGTCGATGACTCGCAAGTTGAGACTGAATAGCCCTGCTGGTACAAATTGACTTATAGTAAAAGAAATTGACTAATAGTTGTAAAAATTCTAACTCAAAGTCGACAAGAAGAAAATGATTTTTAGGTTTAGTATGGGGGCAAGGCTTACAAACATTTTTATATCGACCATGTGGTGCGGCGGGCGAAAGTTCGCCTGCGACACAGGTGGTTGTGGGCTCTATTCCCGGGGCAAGGTGTTCTGGGTATTTTCTGTGTATAATAAAAAAATATCTATCTACGTAAAGTATATCAGTCACCTAATAACACAAGCTCTGCTTAGCTAGGGGCTAGATGATGCTGTGTGAATGGGTCTGTCAAACGTTTTTTACTTTACATGCCAAATAAATGTACAAAACATTACGAGTAAAACTGTATTTTTACTTTTTTCATATATTAAAAAATAGCTGAGATATTTACGATCAAAGAGCGTATTTCCGGCCGAAGATTTTTAAAACGCGCGCGGGCGCTCGCTACCTGATGACGTCACAACATGGGTCATTCAGCAGTCGCGCTCTCGTTCGCACGCCGCTGTGCGCCGTGTCGCCGTCGCGGGCTGAACGATGATGTGACGTCATAGTATGAGCGCGGGAAATCTCAGAAATTCAAAAAAGGGCCTAAACTTCTCGTCGGTTTAACTTCGGAAATACTCCATGTATTGAAATGAAATAAAAACTAATGTAATGTACATGATCTACGCTCTGATGTTAGGTGTATTGTGCCCACAACTAGGCAACACAAGATAAATGTATCTTGTATACATTGTAGGGCAATGTATACGCCTACAACAAAACTCCAAGTGAGTTGCAAAAATTATCAATAAATCAATTCAAACAAATTGTCAAACATATCATATCCTTTGTAAAAAGGCTAACTACAAAATATCAGATTATCTAGAGGATAAAAAAGCTTGGGACAAGTTTTGCTCCAGCTCGAAAAATAACAACTAACAGGCTAAAGGTTTCTTCGTCGCTTCTTTACTTTAGTCTACATACCGAAGCGACAGAAATCAAAAATATCACTTTATTTCCGTGTCAGTGTTTAGTTTTATGATTTGACCTTTTCTAAGTGTACATTTATTGTATTTATGGAAATAAAGAGTTTTTGATTTGATATTTGATATTTGATAGTAATATTTTGCTTTTGTCAGACCCATTGTCTAGCATTATTAATTAAATTCAGTTTGGGCAGAGTAGACACTGTGTATACATAAACAAGTGTGTGTTGTCAGGTGATGGGCAAGTTCGCGCGGCTGGTGAACGAGGCGCTGGAGGCGGACCGCGTCAAGTTCAAGAAGGAGCTGGCGGCCATGGCCGGCAAGCTGCTGGCCATCGAGCAGACTCTCAAACGTGAGTCGCACTCTTTACAAGAACACTCTTTCTAACAGACTTACAAAAAAGGATGCGGTTCTATGTTCAGCTGTTTCTATGTTCTAGGATTTATCGGTCATTTGTGAACCGATTGGGATGATTCTAGGATGATCCCGAAGTGATCCCATAAAAGTTTATCCCGAGGGATTAGATTATTTTCCCCGGATTATTTGTTCTGGAAAACTTAAAAAAAAACGCAGATTTATGCTGGCCTGTGAACGCGCACCCGAACGTTTCAACTGCTAACGTTTGAGCCGTAATGCCGTGCCTTGCCACACCGTAATCGCCCTCCAGAGGTGCGGTAGAAACTATCGATCGACGTCGACTAATCCATTCCACGATCGATTGGTGTGGTCACACCCTGAGAGCGACGATGCACTGACGAGTGGCGACCATGTCTAGGGTTCTGGGATTGGTAAGCAATAGCTTCAGTTCAGATCGCACGTAGCGGACAGCGGACACCTTAATGGCGCGGGCGACGTGGCCGCCACTGCGGAGGCGCTCAACTAAACATACATTATCACACTGTTATTGTAATTGCGAGAGTTTGGATGTATGGATGGATGGATGTTTATTACCTCCTCAAGCCAAAACTACTAAACGGATCGGGCTGAGATTGCATACAGGAAGTACTAGGCCTCGAATAAAACATAGGCTACGTTTATCCCATAAATCAGTTCCCATGGGAATCACCTTTAAAGTGGAACTAGTAATATTATAAATGCGAGAGTTTGGATGTTTAGATATATGGATGGACGTTTGTTACCTCTTCATGCCAAAACTACCAAACTGATCGGGCTAAAATTTTGCATACAGGTAATTCTAATCCTGGAATCAAACATAGGATACTTCTTATACCTTAAATCAGTTCCCGCAGGAACTGATTTGACCTTATACGTGATGTTTCAGAGCGGGCGAAGGCGGAGGCCGAGGCGCGGCGCTCGCAGTCGCTGTGGGCGGCCGGGGAGGCGCTGCTGGCCGCCACGCGCCGCCAGGCACACGAGACCAAGATCGACAGCGAGCTGAAGGCAGTCGAGAAAGCAGGTACGAGCACTCTATAAACTACCCGCAGCCGCACGCGTGGTACGCATCGATCTAACTCAAAAGGGGAGATAAGGTACTAGCTTCTCGAAGGTGGAAGGAGCCAATTAGGTCCACCCACCTCAGTCATAGTCGGACCGGCGCTCGTGTTACTTTAGTGTGATTTATTGACTAAAAGACTACAGCAACGCCCAATGTTGTTTATTATAATAATTGCACGAGATTGGAAATGTAACTGAGTGTTTGCGTAACACAGCCCGTTGTTGAGCGCTGGGAGAACGTACCATATCTACAGAATTTACTTAGATCTATGGTGGTATCTACATATATACTAGCCAAACTTGATGTAGAATGTAAACAAACCGCCCACACTTGAGCTACAATTCACTCCATTGCGTCTTTTTATACGCAATTTACATTACTTATCTAGAAATGTGAAGTTGAGAATCAAAGACAGCTAAATCCGTATTACCAATACGGATTTAGCTGTCTTTGATTCTCAACTTCACAAATCCTTCCTTCTTTGACTAAGTATTTGTTTGATGATTATTTAATTTTAATTTTTAAATAATGTGCATATTTATGTTACTTACATTATGCGTACTTAATAATCTATATATATAAAAGAAAGTCGTGTTAGTTACACTATTTATAACTCAAGAACGGCTGAACCGATTTGGCTGAAAATTGGTGGGGAGGCAGCTTAGAACCAGGAGACGGACATAGGCTATGTTTTATCCCGGAATTACCACGGGAACGGGAACAACGCAGGCGAAGCCGCGGGCAGCACCTAGTTTTTATATAAGTTAACGTACCTATTTAAAACTATAATAATATTTGACGTTTTGGAATGTATGTAATTCAGTTAGTCCAGTTTTAATAAATAATAAAATTAAATGAATAATAATAATGTATTTGCAGGCAAGGACGACAAGCTGGTGGACACGGTGCTGAAGGGCATCCCCAAGGAGGTGCGCGACAAGGGCATCGCCACCGAGAAGGCGCTGCGCGACAGATTCGAACAGGTCACTTGCTTGTAGTCCATCTGCAATGTTACCTATATGTAGTGTGTATGATAGTCAGACCTGGATAATTATAAAAAGTTGACGGTCTGAAAAAAGTGACTAGGTCTCTTTTTTCACACCACCACATGGCCGCGGGCAGTTTATTAGTTTATAAGTGAAGTGATCGCCAAAGAATTCGTAAAATAGTAAACAATGTGAGCCCCACAGCCCTTTTTTACGTTAAATTATAAAGTGACTAGGATTTTTAAAATTTTACGGGTTTTACTATCCTTTTGTTTTTAAATCAATAGAACGTGACATACGTTTACCCCAGCAGTTATCGGTTCGTCGCGAGACATGGCCGGTCCATTGCCACTTCAGCTTGCTAATTCTTTGAACTATTGTCAAAATCTTGCCGTGCAAGAAGGCTTACTATAAAATATCAGATTATCTAGAGGATTAAAAAGCTTGTGGCTGGATAGAGGTCAAAAAGCTCGATGGATTTTGCTCCAACTCGAAAAATAACTAACAGGCAGGCTAAAGGTTTCTTCGTCGCTTCTTTACTTTAGTCTACAAACCGAAGCGACAGAAATCAAAAATATCACTTTGTTTCCGTGTCAGTGTTTAGTTTTAAAATTTGACCTTTTCTTAGTTGACGTTTATTGTATTCAAGGAAATAAAGAGTTTTTGATTTTAAAGTAATGATGTATTGTCGTACAGTTGGAGGACACGGCCAGTAAGGTGGCGCTGGTGGGCCGCGAGGGCGCCTCCCTGCCCGTCTACTTCCTGTCCTGGCTGCAGTCCAAGCTGCTGTGCTCACACGTGAGTATATCACTGCATCTAATTTATAATTATCGTAATCTGCGACTAAATAATAAATTGCTATACCAGAAGTTAGCACAAACACCCTGTATGTACTTTAGCTATAATGGTGTCAATTCAGATGTAGTCGAAACTAAACTAATTTGACAGCACTAACAATGATGCCTTCCTTTTTATTTCGACCGTTATGAAAGGGATGGCATCAGTTTTAGCGCCGACAAATAATTTAAGTTTAGTATTGACTGACACCAATTAGAATCTAACCTAAATAATAATAAAAATAAATAATGTGATAAAAGCCAATAAGGCGCTAATCAGGGGGAGGCCTGCGTCCAGTAGTGGACCAATACAGGCTTTTGAGGAGGGTGAGGAGAACCTAACCTCTTATCAATCTATGTACATATTTGCAATTAATAAAGGAATCTGAAACCTGTGGCGACATCTATCCATCGCTACTGGAAACACCGAGACAGCATCGATTGCACCCATCCTGGGGGCCTACTGTCACCTAGCCAGACAAGCCTAGGGGTGAGGAAATAAAAGAAGAGATAAAGTTACAAGGATTTAATAATAAGTTGGAAAAGAAAGGGGGTTCGTAGGTCGGCCGGGTCAAATTTCGCAATAGTTAGTTAAGTAGTTCGGTAACCGCACGCTCCTTCAGGGCAATCCCGTCCGCCGCTGCGCCAGTCCAGGACTCAGCGTCGGGAATGGCGACGCCTCCAACCGTCGTTCGTCCAGGCAGTGATTGGCGGAAAACGGGCAGCTTCAGCGCTAGGGACCTCTCTCGTTCGCTGGTCAATTCTAGTAAGGCCGGTGTTCTTCTAGTAGAAATTTTCCCAGTAGGGACTGTGTTCTTCCAGTAGGGTCTTTGTTCCTGGAAATCCAGACCTAGGATTAGGGACACGCCAGCGTAAGGGGTTTGTAGGGGACGCCTGGGGATTGTACGGTAGGACCGAAAAGACTAGAAGCTTCCCCAAGGCGAAGAGAATTAAGAGGCGGCGTTTACAGTGCTAAGATAGAAAGAAAAAGGTTGAACGCTTCTATAGAGATTTAAAAACTAGCCGTTAAGTAATAAATAACAATACACAGCTTACCCAAGATTGGGAACACTAATACACTGAATTTAGTAACACTACTGTGTAGGATAGAGGTAGTAACAACCTAGTATCTAGGTACTTGCTTTTATTATCAAGATTAGGGTCGAGATCAAATAAGTAAGTGACCGTTATTTCAATGAACAAAGGAACGTAGGTTCAGTTTAAAGCTCAGTTCGTGTCTGCCCGCTTGTCGGCTCGCGAGTGAGCGCTCCCTACTCCCACGGCACGCGTAGGCGTGGCCGCAGCGCAGCGCGTTGCAAGGTCACGCGCAATAAAGTAATAAGATTTTCAAATGCCTACCTAGGTACGTAGATGTTTTTTAGATTAAGTATTAAAATTGATTACGAGAAAATACAACGTTACACTACTTGGAAAACAAAAACCGAAGTTTCTCATTCGTTTTCGTGCAAAGCCTACTCGTAGGCACATATTAAGAAACTATGCTCGGTCATCGATCAATGCTTGAGTAACGCTTTTCTATGTAAGGAACGTCACTCAAGCATAGACCTATGACTGAACAAGCAAACTTAATGCGGGCCTCAGAGCGCAAGGACGACTCTCACTTTTTAGGTTTTATCTCTTTATGAAAATACGTGTTAGTTAAAGTTTCTACATTACTATTTTCTTGTTTCAGTTCAACGAAATACCTCATAAAGAGTTGGAAAATAAACCCACAGACTTCACGAAATTGGACACGTTTGATATCATCCAGAGGGCAAAGTAAGTAATTAGTTATTTGTTCAACAAGTGGGCAATACGATTTTTTCTTGAAAGGCCGATATTAAAACCCAAGCTAGGGAGTGGCTCCAAGTGGACTGCTGCGAGGGAAAGGCTCGAAACAAAAAACATTACTCTTGATCGAGTTAAACTTTAGTTAATTGTCCACCTAGGCAAGAAAGTGCCCAATTCTTAACGAGTGTGTAATTTTAATTTCACACGAGGTAGGAATCGCACTTTCTCCCGAGTGAACATAGTGCTTTATATTACACCTTTGAGGAAAATCATCGTTTTAGAATCTTCAAAATCACTCGAGTAAAATGACACACTCTATAGGAATTGGGCACTTTCTCGCCTAGGTGTAAAACTATTTCACCTCGACTAGTGAACAAATATTTGCATTAGAAATGAAATTAATTTAGCATTAATCATAGATGGGGGAGGGGGATATGATGCGCTTAGGAATCCGTAAGCACCCTTATTGCATGTTGAGTTTCTAAAGAAAGATCTTTCTAAGAATGGATTTATCAAATAGTGAATGATTTGCTTTTTCCTTTCATTTTTAGTAATACATTTATTTCCAAAGATTGAATCTTATCAACAACAAAATAATACGTAAGATAATACGTTATCGAAAAAAAACATAACACAAATTTTTAAATCATATAGGTAAAAAACAAAAAGTTAAATTACACTCAGTTTCGGGTGATAAAATCACTGCCATATTGGCCCTTGTGCTGTGACGTCACACTTCACATTTTCAACTCAAAGCACTTTTGTTTCTTCGTTGATTTTTCAATCAAAATAAAATCAGATAGGTACAAATAAATTATAAAAACTAACATTTTACTTTACAGAAAACAACAAACAACCGCGAAATAATACAAAAAGATAAAGCTGATGCAAAATGTGAAGTGTGACGTCACGTTCGTTCTTGCCGATGGCGTTGCGTTATAAAATTTAGATTGTTAAAATATCAACTTTTCAATGATTAAATTTTACAATAAAAACACCAAAAATACAAAAATTCTATATTTATTTTTGTATTTTTGGTGTTCACATGCGTAAGGGTATATGCATTATGCATGCGACTTAAAAAGCTAATTATTGTATAATATTAGGATAAAACAATATTTAGTAAAAATTCCGCGCAGAACCTCCTCCGACAAGATCCAACAATATGTGATTTGCGTGTACCGCCCGCCCTCCCACAAATTTCTCCCACTTGCAATCAGAGAAAGTAAACAACAGACTTACGCAACGCAATATAAAATTGCCCAGTAAATCACCCTCCAACTCCAAGAACGAACACAACTTAATTTGCGAAAGTTAAGACAAAAACTCATCAAAAGTAAGTCGTCTAATTAATTATTGTATTAAAATGTTGTCTCCCTTCCCTCAGGTACTACATGCAGCGCGGCGACCTGCCCTCCGCCCTCAAGTACGTCAACCTGCTGCAGGGCGGGCCGCGCGCCGCCGCGCTGCCGTGGCTGCACGCCGCGCGCCGCCACCTCGAGATCAAACAGGCCGCCGAGACCGTCATGGCGCACGCCTCCGTCTCCGGCCTGCTCTATCTCTAGATACCGGACCCTACCATTTATACCTAGATGGACTTCATACAACTCTTTGTAGGCACCATCGAGACCCGTTACCTCGGACGGTAACTTGGTAACTTCTTCGTTGGGTTCATTCTGTCTACATCCATAAGGATAGAGAATACTTAAACACTTGGGTTCGTATTAATGAAAGCTTGCGCAGTCATTCCGCTTTACTTCAGCATGGATGACTGAGCAAGCTTCCTTAATACGGGCCTGAGTCAAACGAAAACAATTCACAATCCAAAACTTAAAATACATAGTGACAACTGGCAGGGACCTCGGTCGAGAGCGATCTCTACCAGACAAGGATTTAGACATCATTTTTCGTACATTAGAAAAGTGCCGCCGCCGACTTTCGTTTGGCACTTGGTACTTAACTTGTGACTTTACCTGAGGGTTAAGCCGATGCCCCACCGCGGCGCACGCTGAGCTCGGCCACGCGGCGCATTTTGGCTGCGTGGGTTCGTTTGTTTGACAACGTGAGTCCACGTTTCCACTGCAGCACACTACATGAAAATAAACCCACGTCTATGTACAACTATAGTGCAGCACAGTTTTGACGTTCCACTTCTCGCAGTGAAAGCGCGTGCATGGCGTTGACCTATGTGATTGCCATATTCCAGCAAGCCACGCACACGCGTGGCTTGCTGGAATATGGCAATCACATAGGTCACTACACAGCAATGACGTAATTGATCTCGTATTCGTAGTTAGTAGCGTGTTCGTGGGTTGCATGGGACGTTATCACATAAATTTTCTTGCAAAGCGTAGCTTCTCCGTGCGCAGCGGTGGGGCAGCGGCTTTATGTATGGCTACTAAACGTTTTTATCATGTCATCTTCAATGGTGTCATCTATGTGTTATTGACACTGTTCGTCAGGTATTAAAGATATGAATTTGACTCGACAAAAAAGTGCAAAAAACGTCACGGCATCATCTGCTTTGCTATATTATTTATTCCTTATTTAAAAATCGATAAGTCGCCGCACCGGATCCTAGAATCAGACCGTGTTTGTAGAACGGCTATACCGATTACAAAACTGCACAAACAATTCAATTAATCGCCTGTGCCGATTGTTAAACGATCAACGTACAACCCTATGACTAAACGTCACTGAGCCATCCCATTGATAGAAATAAATTAGAAAAAATCTGCATTCACTCTTCAAGACAAGAGTGAATGGTGTCTTCTAGGCCTTCGTGATACACCGTCGGCCACATTTTCAATCAGATTAGATTGTGATCAAACGAAGGTCTATCGATACTATAAAAAAATAGATCGTTTTGCAATCGACCTAGCCATTATACAAACGGGCTGATTGTTGAATCCAGGGCGGCGACAGGCTCATAACATTCTTGTAGTGTATATTTGATCACCGAACCTTTGTCTTCTCGACTTCGATAAACGAATTATTTTTCCCTATTTATTAGGGTTAGATTTAGACGACCGACATCATTTTCGATTTCTAAAACTTCTAAATAATTTCATTTTGTAGCAGTTTTAAGTAATTTAAAAATTGATGTAAAAGTATTTATTTTCTGAAATATTATTTTTGTGTATAAAAGTTTTTACATGTTCGAGTCACCATCACGAAATTGGTTAAAAAACTTCTTGATCTTTTTTCTATTTTTTTTTGAACTTTGTAATTTATTAGAGAACCTCTTAGGTCCAAAAAAATGGGAAAATAGAGCTTAATTAAATTCTTAGTTTTGCAAAACCTAGAGCTGTATATTAAATCGGACTCTTAAATAAATAAGGAAGTAAATTTATTGGTATTTATTTTTAATCGGTCAGCTGGAAATATTTGCTAAAATACTATTTGGACACTAAATGTCTAGGTCGGCTGCAAAATATAAACCATCACCAATACTTGGTTGACAACTAAATAATTTTAAAGCAAATCAAAAATAGTTTATCACATAACAAAATTTATAAAATCTGGAACACAATTTGCTGCTGCTTTATACATTGCCGCAGAAATATTTAATAGGCTGCCCAATGTCACATTACTTGCTGACCAGTTTAGTCTTTTTTGCTGACCGTTAGATGCAGCTCAATTCCCTTTATCTAGCAAAATCCATTTTTCGGCTGACCTAAACCTCTCGTTTAAATGATACCCAATTAAAATCGTACGTATACGTCCGTAAAAACACATGATCTGTTACATAATGAATGATAATAGTACAATATTATTTAAAATCAAATAGCCAATAAATAAAATTATTACGCTGTATGTTGTAGAAACAAAAATCGGAGCATTTAAAAAAACCGCAAACATGCTGTTACGGGGTTAAGCACTCGTATTCACAAACTTGTAAAGTTGTAAGAAAGTGTTCAGCCTTTTGGTAAAGATTTTGGATTATTATCAACTAGTAAAGTATGTTTTGTGTGAATACAGCTGTAAATAGTGCTATTACCAGTAACGAGCGATTTGTGGTCTTATTATTGACTTGTAAATATAAAATAGTATTGTAATAAATTAAAAGAATGTTTTTATTTGCTTTTTCTTAAAACCCTCACTTTAATCCCTTGCTAATTTTTTTGACTTAGATTTTGACATTTTTTTGCTAATTATTAAGCTCATATAAACAAACATGTATAAAATATGTTTTACTCTTATAATCATGTTAAACATGCTCACAATAAATGCAGTTTAATAATGGGGTGACGAAGATGTTAGTTTGCTTTTGCGAAGTATTCTTTGCTCTCTTTGGGGTTGGGTTTGATGGTGCTGGCATTCGAATCTGGATTCCAGTTAGCAGGGCACACTGGAAAGGGAAAAATTTAATTATAAATTATTCAACAAATATATAAAAGCTAGTTTGCAGTGTCAAAAAATTCCGAGAAATTGTAAGTAGGTAGTTTAATATAGTATAGCACCATCAGATTACAAAAATTTGACGACCTCAGTGGCGCAGCGGGCGAGAGTCCGCCTGCGACGCAAGAGGTTGCGGGTTCGATTCCCGCCTCGGATCAAATTTGTGTACGATCTGAAGTGCTTACCTTGGGCTAGATGGTGCTGTGTGGAACTAAGCAGTGCTTGTTGTTATGAGTAATCTTAATAGGTACAATACATTACATAGATATATATTTTTACTATATAGAAAATACCAATAAAGACGGAACAAATATTTGCACATCATACACACATTTTTCCCAAAACGGGAATCGAACCCGCAACCTCCTGCCTCGCAAGCGGACCGCCGCGCCAGAGGCTACATTGGTTGTCAAAATCTAATAATTTGAATTTAATAAATAATGCTGGACAATTCACACAGCATCATCTAGCCCCAAGCTAAGCCGAGCTTGTGTAATAAGTGAATCCATGAATTTGAATACCTTCTCCGTGTTTATCAGAAAACTGGAAAGCCTTCACCAGTCTGAAGGTTTCCTCCACCGACCTGCCCACAGGCAGGTCATTGACCGACATGTGTCTGAGGATGCCAGCTCGGTCGATAATGTAGAGCCCTGGAAATACATTAAGATTATTTGTAAAAGAAGCGCGTCAAGCTGAGAAATTGCACAGGACAGACCAAAACGGTGACTTCTGTTATCGGAGGCCGTGACACAGAATTGCAAGTTTGGTTTATCTAATCTGATTTTTTATACCACGTATGTCACTTTTAAATCAGCATGTGGTCCGTCAAATGGATAGAGGTTACCGCAGCCTATGGACATCTGTATGCCTGCCACCGCCTGCACACCAAAATAGAACATAACACATGTTGCCAACCCTTTTTTGAAAACTTCATACATTTATTGACGACCTCTGTGGCGCAGCGGGCGAAGGTCCGCCTGCGACGCAGGAGGTTGCGGGTTCGATTCCCGCCTCGGAACAGATTTGTGTCCGATCTGCAGAAATTTGTTCCGTTGGTCTGGGTGATTTCTATGTATAATAAAAAAATATCAATCTATGTAGTGTATTGTATTAAGTATATCAGTTATCTAGTACCCATAACACAAGCTCTGCTTAGCTTGGCACTAGATAATGCTGTGTGAATTGTCCAACATTATTTATTATTATTTATTTATTATATCTGCCAAATAACTTTATCCGAGATTTCTGGGTATAGGTACTAGGGAATAAAATTTTATACATTTTAACACTTTCATGGCTCAAGACGCAGACCTGCGGCTGAGTGGATCCAATTTAATTTACCTATTTTAATGTATTAATTTTTTTTTGTGGTGACTTTGCATTTATTTTAACTTTTATTATGTATTTTGATTTATGTGGTTATTTTATTTTATATTTATATATTTTTTTTAAACTGTAAATATTCCAACACAAATGTATTTGTTTGTGAATAAATGAAATGAAATGACAGACTGGGCAGTGAATATGTTAACCCAATCTGTGCAGTACTTTAGGAGTAACAAACATCCTAAGATCTTTGCATTTACAATAATAAGGTGAAACACACTTAATTAACTTCATAATGAGCAACATGAGAACGTCATCAAAAACAGACTTGACCACTGGTAACGAAAGCACAATCTGACCACTATAAGAGACAAATTAGTGTAGTGAAAAACTCTAAAAGCACTGTGATATAGATATATCTGCTCTCAGCTGCTCGTCTATATATCACTAACTAGCTGCTGCCCGCGGCTTCGCTTGCGTAGTTCCCGTTCCCGTGGTAATTCCGGGATAAAACATAGCCTATGTCCGTCTCCTGGTTCTAAGCTGCCTCCCCACCAATTTTCAGCCAAATCGGTTCAGCCGTTCTTGAGTTATAAATAGTGTAACTAACACGACTTTCTTTTATATATATAGATAATAATAAATCATTGAAGTAGGTACCTCCATTCAGTTATATTTAATTTTCCCTGAATTAATGATTTATCATGTTGTCCGTGGTTTGACTTTTTCCTCAATTACAATGGGTGAGTCACTGGATTGCATATTAAAATTTGCATTGCCATTGAAATAAAACTTCAATAGTAATTGTCATAAGGCACATCTTTGAATGAGCTAAGCCTATGCAATTTGATATCAGTGACCTGACCATGGCCATGGAATAAATTGCCTGAATCACTTTGAGTGGACTGATTGTTAGTATATTAAAATGTGATATAAAATTTGGTTTTCACCTCTTAAAGCATATCCTTCATCCAACAGCACATCATAGTCTCGTGAGATGATTTTGTTGTAGTCTGCTAACAATGGGATTTCTAGCTTGCCGATACCACCTTCCTGTAACCATTTATATTTATTTTATGTAGGTTAATGCTCAATTTTGCCTCAGTGATTTAATAAATAAGGAAAAGTTTAGCAAAATAAAAAGTCTAAACTGAAAAAGTACAAAGACCTTCCTCGGAGTATTGATCCAAGCAAGATGGCTGAACTCAGAATCAGTGGAGACCCCGATCACTTGGCAATCAATGCCAGCAAAGTCTTTAGCTTTATCACTGAATGCTATCAGCTCCGTAGGGCAGACAAATGTGCTGAAACAAATAAGATACAAAAATAAATGCATTGTGGCAACTAAACTTAGCAGCTTATCTTAACAAAGCCTCTGGTGCTTTGTTTTTATGTTTTATGTAGGTCCTCACCTCAACAGTCTATATTGGTCCACTGCTGGATGCAGGTCTCCCGCTGATTGCCTTATTGGCTTTGTAGGCGTCTATTTATTTATTTATACAGTTAGGTTAGCCTATGGCGAGTACACTAAAACTTACAAGGTAGATACTTAAAAAAACTTGTGAAATGCTAAGTGCACCAACCTCTTACAGGCCTACACAGTATACTAAAGAAAATATCAACTATGAACACTAATACTTAGCAGTAGAGATTGTAGAGATTAAAAAAGCTTATTTGTCTAACATGTCTCCGAAACTGCAGTTCAATTTTGTTATTTGATGGCTCCTGATACCAGTAACAGTAACCGCCGTCCTTCACAGTGGGAGAACTCCAAAGGCGTGGAGCGGGAGTTTGGTGGTGCTCTTTTTTAAGAAGGGAGATAAAACCCTCCTTAAAAACTACAGACCCATCACGCTCCTGAGCCACGTCTATAAGCTGTTCTCACGAGTGGTCACGAATCGTCTCGCCAGGAGACTCGACGAGTTCCAGCCACCAGAACAGGCCGGGTTCCGCGGAGGATTTGGCACCATAGACCACATTCACACGGTGAGGCAGATTATACAGAAGTCCGAAGAGTATAATCAGCCTCTGTGTCTGGCCTTTGTGGACTATGAAAAAGCCTTTGACTCTGTCGAAACCTGGGCTGTTCTGGAATCCTTACAGCGATGCCAAGTAGACTATCGTTATATCGAGGTGCTGAGATGTCTCTACGAGGCCGCCACCATGAGTGTCCAAGTACAGGGCCAGCAGTCTAAACCCATCCAACTGCGCAGAGGAGTGAGACAGGGGGATGTTATATCCCCGAAACTGTTCACGAGCGCGTTGGAAGATATGTTTAAGACGCTGGACTGGAAAGGTAAGGGCATCAACATAAACGGCGACCACATCTCACACCTGCGATTCGCTGATGACATAGTCTTAATGGCGGAGTCGCTAGAGGAGCTGAACCAGATGCTGGACGGCCTAGCCTCAGCCTCGCGACGCATCGGTCTTGGCATGAATTTGGATAAAACCAAAGTCATGATCAATGGCCTCATTGATCCGGGACCGGTCGTCGTACATGGCCACCTTCTCGAAATTGTTTCCGAGTATACTTACCTTGGGCAAATTCTGCAGTTGGGTAAAAATAATTTTGAGAAGGAGGCCAAGAGGAGGATCCAGCTAGGCTGGGCAGCGTTTGGGAAACTACGTCGAGTCTTCTCGTCATCCATACCGCAATGCTTGAAAACTAAAGTTTTCAATCAGTGCGTCCTGCCCGTCATGACCTACGGAGCTGAGACGTGGACACTCACGGTAGGGCTGGTCCACCAGTTCAAAGTCGCTCAGCGAGCTATGGAAAGAGCTATGCTCGGAGTCTCTCTGAAGGACAGAATTCGTAACGAATACATCCGACAGAGAACCAAAGTTATCGACATAGCTCAAAGAATTAGCAAGTTGAAGTGGCAGTGGGCCGGCCATATCTCGCGAAGAACCGACGGCCGCTGGGGCAAACGTGTTCTTGAGTGGAGGCCGCGACTCGGCAGGCGTAGTGTGGGACGCCCTCCGGCCAGGTGGGATGACGATCTGCGAAAGACTGCAGGCAGATGCTGGATGCGGCAAGCTGAAGACAGGGCGCTATGGCGCTCATTAGGGGAGGCCTATGTCCAGCAGTGGACTAATTTAGGTTGATGATGATGATGATGATACCAGTAAAAGGACAGAGATACTTACAAATCCAAAGGATAGAAGAACAAGACAACATATTTTCCACTGAAATCTGACAGCTTTATTTGATTGAATTCTCCATTTACCACCGCAGTTGCACTGAAATCTGGGGCAGGCTTCTGCACCTTGGGAGCGAATGCTGCACAGGCTAAAAAAAACTCAAGTATTCAGAGGTCTAGGTTATGTAATCTACTAAAAAGCTGCGACTACTAAAAGATAAAAATTAGAAAGAATAAATACTGATAAAGTGTACTTACTGGTAGAGAAATTAGCATTTTTGGTAACGGAGAATGCAGGAATAACCTGAAGGTGAAGAAAACATGAATTTATTCAGATAAACAATCGGAAGTAAGCCTTGGATAGGATATATGATACAGGACAGGAGCTCACCCTACGCGTCAACTGTTTTACGAAGAAAGACATTATTATTTGCGCAGTCTGCAAGGCAACAAACGAAGGAGAATCTTTTTACTTTTACAGAAAAACCACAAAAATAGCACAACTAAACCACAACGCACTAACTTTCCCTTCTTTCTGTTCTACGCGCGCCGGCCACCAAAGTTTTACGATTTCTCCTTTGACATTGACATTTCTTATAATTTTTCAATGTCAGAAATGAAGGGTGATGTCAGGTCAAGGCTATGTCAGTGGCGGTTTTCCATAATGTGTCAGACGTACTGAGATATAGTGACTATCTATATAATTATGTAATCTTGTACCTATTATGTATCCTAATAAACAGCAGTCACCATCTAGATTTCAGTGGTTTCACTCGTCTCCGACGTCAATCCTTACATGGCGATCCTGCCAGCTCCTTACATGGATACCCGTGCCATGTTTGGAACGCGTCACGCGGATACCTAGTGTTGCGTGCCTTAAAATAAAATATCCACTACCTATCCAATGAACAATGATTTCTCAGTATTTTATTTAAAAACAAACAGCTGTAAAATTCGGAAAATTGTGTCGTTCGTTCAAATATCGAAAAAGAAACCGTGTTCCTAAACCAAGATGCGGCAGAATCTAATAATGGACTATGGACAGAGAAGTGCTGGAGTATAGGTACTTCATCAACAAGCAGAGCAGCATAAGAATTGTCACGTCAGATGAGCCATCTGCATGCGCAACAGCAGTTCGACTGACTAATCGAGGATCGTACCTTCAGCGTCGTCGTCGTCAACAGCAGCAGCTGTACCCTGACATGAAGTTCTCGTCGACTGAATAAATTATAAATCAGTGTTGTGATAGTGTTAAAATATTGATCGAAAGCGAGTGCGATATGTGCTTTATGTGCGTTATGTGTACGTAGATAAAAATATGTGTAAGTGAGACGTTTGAGACTGAAACCTGATAATGTGAATGAACTTGTGCGGATCTATTTAATGGACACCTACCTAAACTGAACGATGAACAATCAACGAAGTGTTTATTACGGTAAATTTATAATAGGATAAGAGGTATGTGTATTATTGTTTTATATCGGTAATTTAAATTTTAAAGATTAATTAATGGCAGAATATTTGAATGCACTTTATAATGAACTTTCAGAGATTAGAAAATATTTAATTAAAATAGGACCTACTCGTAGACAAGGTAGTTCAATTTCAGAGAAAAAGTTAGATGAATGTAAAGCTATTATTGACCAGTATAATAATTATTTAGAAAATATAAATAAAATTAAAAGAAGTAAAGAAGAGGAAGAGTGTATTTTGAAACATTGTGAGAATATTAATACTTTGTATACAGAAATAAAATTATTAACACAAAAGGTAAAAGATACTTGTGTAAAAATGGAATTTGACCTGAAAGTTGCTTTGAACTTATTACCCGTTATATCGGACGAAATTTTTAACACAGAAAAATTAATTGATGGCATTGATTATTACAGTTCTTTAATTGCAAATGAATCGCATTGTAATTTGATTAATTTTGTTTTGAGAACTAGGTTGTCTCAAGGTGCAAAATTAAAATTAGCATCAAAATATGACAGTGTAGAGTTACTTTTAAGTGACATGCGAAGATTCCTATTGCCACAAAAATCGGCAAGTGCTTTGCAAAAACAAATGCTCAGTTGTAAGCAGAATGATTTATCGGTTGATGATTTTGGTAAGAAGCTTTCGGAAATGTTTGTGAGTTTAACAATTACTCAATCTGAAGGTGATTCGACGAAATATGATGTTTTAAAATCTATCAACGAAAAGCAGGCTATAAGACAGTTTAGTGAGGGGTTACGGAACCGTAGGATCAGTACAATAATTTCAGCTCAGAGGTTCGAGTGCCTTAAAGACGCAGTTCAAGCTGCGATAGACGAGGATACGTCATCAATGACGTCATCTGGAGAAATTTTATCAATGTCCCGAAACAATAATAACGCGAATTACAAAAACAATTCCAGGCAGCCAGCGTACAACGGTCATAGAAGCTACAATCGAGGTGCGTATAGAGGTGGTTTTCGAGGCTACAGAGGTGGTTTTCGAGGCTACAACCGAGGTGGTTTTCAGCAGCGTGGATCGGTGGTATCCCGTGGATATCAGCCCTGCGGCAGAGGTTGGCAGCCGAATGAAGAAGCTACATCGAGGGGTAAGTCATTTCAAAACAATTTTAGAGGAAATAAACCGTCCAGAGGACAGGTTCGCCTTGCTACAGAACACCAAGACCAGCAGCCCAGTACGTCATCAGCGTCAGAAAAAATACTTTTTTTACGAAAATGAGTTTTTTCGAGTCTAAAGAACACAATATTTTGGCTAGTGACAGTAGTTATTACATTAAATTATTTGTGAATCATTATGAATCATTTAGTTGGCTATTAGATACAGGCGCATCGATTTCAGCCCTAAAACATAAGTACGTGCAAGAGTTCAACATCCCAATTTGTAAAGAGAACATAATCATAAATGGAATCGGAGGTAGAGTTCAAGCAATAGGATATGTTGATTTACAATTATGGACTCATAACCAAATAATTGGTCATAGGTTTTATGTTTTCGACTCACTACCGTGTAAGGCACATGGAATTATCGGCCAAGACTTTTTAAGCAAGTACAGATCGGTTATCGACTTTAATAAAAACGTATTGTCATTATGGTTGAATGGAAATGAGATTGCTCTAAATATTTACAATTCTAAAAATTCAATGCAATTACCTGCTAGATCTGAATCTATTCATTATGTAAGTACGAATTTGACAGAGGAATGTGTGGTATGTACGAAAGAAATTTCGGAAGGTATTTTTGTAGCCAGTACGTTAGCAGCTCCCATCAACGGTAAGATACCTATTCGTATTTTAAATACAACAGCTAACGACATAGAATTATCACAGATAAAACTTAATATTCAAAGCGCAAAAGATTTTGATGTGTTTTTGATACAAAAGCTAAAAATGCTGAACGTGTTAAATTGTTATTTTCTAAATTGAATTTGAATCATTTAAATAGGGAAGAGAAAATAAATATTGAAAGTTTATGTGGGAAATATTCAGATATTTTTTATTTAGATGGCGATACTTTAACAACTACAGATATTTATCAACATTCGATTGAAGTAAAACAAGGAACTCAACCAATTTATTCCAAACCTTATAGATTACCTCATTCTTTAAAAAATGAAATTAAAAATCAAATTGATTATTTGTTGAAAGATAGAATTATAGAACCATGTCAAAGTGAATGGTCTAGTCCAATTTTACTTGTTCCCAAAAAATCGGACAGTAATGGAAATAAGAAATGGCGTTTAGTTATTGATTATAGGAAACTTAACAACAGCATACACAATGATAAATTTCCGCTTCCAAATATTACGGAAATATTAGACTCTTTATCGGGTTGTGTGTATTTTTCGCATTTAGATTTACATCAAGGTTACTACAATGTTAGCTTACATCCAGATAGTCGTAAGTACACAGCGTTCGATTCAGGGAGATATCAAATGACAAGACTTCCTCAAGGTCTTAAGACAAGTCCAAGTTCTTTCTCGCGAATGATGACAATGGCTATGACAGGTTTAACATATGAAAAATGTTTGGTTTACCAAGACGATGTGGTTTGTTTCAGCCGTGATTTACCGTCTCATATAAAAAATTTACAAGATATTTTTGAAAGGTTGAAGAAAGTTAATCTTAAATTAAATCCCAATAAATGCAATTTTTTGCAAAAGGAATTACTTTTCTTAGGGCATGTGGTTACGTCCGAAGGAGTAATACCTGACCCAAATAAAATAAATGTAGTAAAAAATTACCCAATTCCTAAAAATTCCGACGAGGTTAAAAGATTTGTTGCTTTTGTAAATTACTATAGAAAATTCATCTCAAATTTTGCAGAAAAGGCATATCCATTAAATAATTTGGCTAGAAAAAATGTAAAGTTCGATTGGAACAACGATTGTCAAAAATCATTTGAATTACTCAAACAATGTGTTATTTCTCATCCTGTACTTCAATATCCTAATTTTTCAGAGAAAAATGAATTTATTTTGCAAACAGATGCTTCCGGATTTGCTATCGGCTCGGTATTGTGTAATGGTGATGGCAAGCCAGTAGCATTTGCCAGTAGAAGTTTAAATAAAGCAGAGAAAAGATATCCAACTATAGAGAAAGAGTTGTTAGCTATTGTGTGGTCAGTAAAACATTTTAGACCATATCTGTATGGAAGAAGGTTTAAAGTTCAATCCGACCATAAACCACTTTTAGCGTTATTCAGTATGCGAGATCCTTCAAGTAGATTAATGAAATTTAGACTTATTTTAGAGGAATATGATTTTGTTGTGGAGTATGTAAAAGGAAAAAATAATTCAGCAGCTGACGCAATGTCACGCTTGCGAATTACATCAGAGGAATTAAAGGAAATGAATGAATGCAGCATGAATGTAATGACGAGAGGACAGAAAGCTAGCATGCAACAGCAACAGGCACAACAACAACAACAACAACAACAAGATGTTGCAATTTCTCACGACGATCGGCTTGATCACCCGAAAGTTGTAGAAATGCTACGTAAGCCTAAACAATTTATTGAATTACGTTTTATAAGCGCGCATGAATTAAAACGATATCGTAATTTAAATGAGATAAAGTGTGAAAGTAAAGTTTTGTGTTATGTACCATGTGTTAGTACCATTTTTATCAATCCAGCATCTCAATCGCAACTATCGCCAGGCGAATTTGTGAGAGATTTGGAAAGATTTTGTGAAAGATGTGAAATAAAAGAAATATATTTTATAAAAAATAAAAATAATTATATTTTTATAGAAAAAATAATTAAAGAGGTACAGAAAATAAATAATTGGCCCGGTCCACGGCTATGTATTTTAAATGATGTAGAGAGGATAAATAATAAAGATGACCAACGTGTGATAATAAACGACTTTCATCTTTTACCCACTAGTGGCCACGCGGGTATTAGACGAATGATTAATAATATTAAAAAATATTATTTTTGGCCAGGTCTAGAAGTTGATGTAACTGAATTTATAAAAAGATGTGATAAATGTCAGAAACAAAAATATTCATCTCACCATACAAAGGAACCAATGGTTATTACCACAACTGCAACATCAGCGTTTGATAAAATCTTTTTAGATTTAGTAGGACCTTTAGAGAGAGATAATTATAATTATACCTATATATTGACTATACAATGTGAACTAAGTAAGTACATTGAAGCTTATCCTTTGCTATCTAAAACTTCGGTAGAGGTAGCTAGAAGTTTTGTTAATAATTTTATTCTAAGATATGGCATTCCAAGGTGTATAGCAACAGATATGGGCTCAGAGTTTCTATCAGCTACAATGAAAGAGGTATGTACACTTTTACATATAAAACAATTACAGTCAACAGCATATCATCATCAGAGTATTGGCGCATTGGAGAATTCACACAAGCATTTAGGTAACTATTTACGAATACAAACTGAAAATCATTCTGATGCATGGAGCACATGGCTTCCTTTTTGGTGTTTCTCGTATAATACGTCGGTACACACAGAGACGAAATTCACTCCATTTGAGCTAGTCTTCGGTAAAAAGAGTAATTTACCATCGAACTTAAATTCGAATAAGGTAGATCCCCTTTACAATTATGATAACTATCCCTTAGAATTGCGTTACAGAATCCAGACTTCACAGAAAGAGGCAAGAGATAATCTTATTTCAAGTAAAATCAATAGGAAAATAAGATATGATCAGAATATTAATCCAATAACATATATGCCAAATGATTTAAATTTAATAAAAAATGAAACAGGAAATAAATTCAATAGCATTTATTCAGGTCCATATTCTGTTATTAGAGATTGTTCGCCAAATGTTGAAATAATTAAAGATAGTAAAATGTATTTAGTACATAAGAACAGGACTAAGCTTTATATACCGCCTGATTCTTAATTTTAATTACTTTTAACCAATGTACTCATAGTAAGTAAGGCTCATAGTAAGTAAAAAAAAAAAAATGTAATTAAATTTAAAATAAAATAAACTATCATTTATTTTATTTCCTTATTGCGGTGGAAATGAGATATAGTGACTATCTATATAATTATGTAATCTTGTACCTATTATGTATCCTAATAAACAGCAGTCACCATCTAGATTTCAGTGGTTTCACTCGTCTCCGACGTCAATCCTTACAGTACGACCACAGCGTACGACACTCCTTACTGCAAGCTTATTACACTAATAAACGCACGCAAACGCACGTAAACGCACGTACGTGCGTTTGCGTGCGTTTGCGCGCGTTAGTGCGCGTTTGCGCGCGTAAATAAGCGCAAACGCGCACTAACGCGCACTACACACCTACGTTACTGACACTGGCAGAGTCGTAGCGAAAAGCAAGCGGGCGTCCCATCGTATTATAATAGTGAGGAAATACAGAGCACCTGTGTTTGCGCGCACACTTGCGCACTATAGTGCACTATATAATGTATAAAAACCATTGATTCAGACCATGCGTGGTTACCTACTGCTTGGGAGCATCACACTATTCATTCACACTCGCTGTCGATACTGGCTATCGACAATATCGACCTCTAACATTAGGTACTAGGTACCTAATCTGTGCTTTAAGTATATGAGTAGATAAACGGAACAGAGACAAAACTTCCTAAAAGCTTTGTCTCTGTTCCGCCCATCTACTCATGTGCTTTTTCTAAGGAAATATTTATATAATTGTCCAGTGTTATTTATTAGTTATTACCATCATTGGCAGTCTGACTTCACCCACAGCTGGGGAATAAAAAACTTGAAGGTTTCCCCTTTCTATGGTTGAAACAAATGAAATGAAAGAATTAAGGCTGCCTTCCGTTTCTCGCTTAAAGCGCTCATGCGCGCATAAAGTCGTTCCTTTTCTACTTTCAGCGCCTGTGAGACCGCATGGGAACGCCCACTTCGCCCCGCCGCCGCTCCACGCGCGCACGGGAACGCTTGTACTGCCTCACCTTTCGAGACAAGGCAGTTCGTGCGTTCCTATGGGATGGGTGACGTCATTTGAGCGCGAAATTTCAATTTGTTTGGTTTTTTCTTAACTGGGACGCCATAGTTTTCCAGCTGAAACTCGTCGAGTCAAATGCACTGATCACCGCGGCTAAAACTAGAGAAAACTCTGACATGATTTCAAGATAAAATTTTTGGCACTCCGTTTCAACGATCGCATCGTGCGCTGCGCACAAGTGCGCTCAGATGAAACGAAACGCACTCTCGTACGTGCATAGCTCGTGCAGCGCCTGAGCGCTCTATGTGAAAAACGGAACGCAGCCTAAGTTTCGATACATTGCTATTTATTTCAATTAAAAACATTTTACAATTTTTGGATTATGGCACCATAGTACAAAATGACGCCATTCAGTACATTTTACAATTTTTAACTGAATATCACAGAGTACAAAGAGATAAAGGAACGCGAACTATCAGGTGTGCTCCCACAATCTCATTTGAAATTTCAGTCTGGTTTAGGTAGTTCGAAGACACCCCTACCTGAAATAAACGAAATAACAATAATACTTGGCCAACATGTTCAATTACAAAATAGACGGTAGGTAAGTATCGTAACTACCACAGAACGGTAGTAGCGGTACCTTACCTACTTTTGGATTTTGCGCTTGGTTTCGCGCGGTAGGTATGTAGGTAGGTACCTACGTAGTAATAGTAGTTCAATGGGTACGTACACGGTATTCTGTCGCGGATTTTAATGACACAAGGACCGCATGCTCTACCTTTCTGGATAGATCTGAACAGCAGAGGTGTTTTAATCCGAATCGAATCCGACGGATTTATAAAACGCTATTTTGATTTCGCCTCGGGTTGATGATCGAAATAAGGAGCTCCTCCTCATTGACATGGCCATCAGTCAACAGATTCGCTTTGAATTTTCGATCATGAACCCGAGACGAAATCAAAATAGCGTTTTATAGATCCATCGGATTCGACTCTGAATCGAATCGAATGAATTTAAATACCCCTTTAGGCCTTTTAGGTACAAGGTAGGTATCTAAGTGAAGTCTGTGTAACTGTAGACACCGACCTACCATCTATATGTACTGCAGTCCGAGTGCGGTGGCGTGCGCGATGACTGCCTCGGCCGCCTGCCGACACTCGAGGTGGCAGCGCGCGTCCTCCTCCCACGCCGCGGAGGCTCCCCTCGAGGCCCCTTGGAGCGCGGCCACGTACTTCAGCGCGTTCGCTATGTTGTCGCGCTCCAGCCAGAACCTGGAGTCATACATACGGAGCATACTCGGTGGTCTGTTTTACACGGAGCAGGGCCGCGATCACGGTGTGGTGAGGCACGGCATTACGGCTCAAACGTTAGCAGTTGACACGTTCGGGTGCGCGTTCACAGGCCGCCATCGGACAATCCGCACTAGCCCCATTTATAGATTGACATAAAAAATCCGTACCGCACGGAGCGGACTGTCGGCAATGCCGGCGAGGATTCTTGCAGGCAACTTTTCCATTTAATGCGAATAACGTCATTCGGATTGCCGATCAGTGGACGCACTTGTCAGCGGATTGTCCGATGGCGACCTGTGAACGCGCAACCTAACGTTTCAACTGCTAACGTTTGAGCTGTAATGCCGTGCCTTAAATTAAATCGATGATAAGCGATCACGGTGCAAGGGTGTGGTACGTTACGTTACCACACCGTTCGAACGTGATCGCGGCGCAGGGGGAGGTGATACTCAGGCTGGTGAACTAGCTCTAAAATAATCACTATCAATGTTTAATGTTTATTTATTTAGAATGAACAAATACGTAATGTAGTTAAAATACAATGGAGACACTAGAAAGCGCATAAGTTAAAAACTGTGTCGCACCTCCCAGCGCCCTAACTCAAGACAAGGTTAAAGCCCAATTCACCAAATGCTTTCTGCATGGCATATTAATATCATTATAGTATTGGATCAATAACGTTTACTTCTTACTAGGTACAGTAAACTGCTGCAACTTTGCACGGAATTTGAAGTTTTTTATAAATATTTCTTTAGGTATAGATATTAATAATTTGTGTTATTTTTAGTAAGAGCTCAATTTTGAAGATAAATTTCTCATGTTCAATGGTACATAGTGGCTAAACTTCTCTTCGTGGGTTGCCATATAGGCTGTCAAAGTTCTAGGCAAAGTCACAGATATTATAATACTATACGCAAAGTTGTGCCCAAATACTTCAACTTTGCCTAGAAGATTATAAAAGAAAATATATGCACAATTAAAAAAATCTTAATTTTATGAGCATTGTAGTAGTTTAACTGTCGAGAAATCTTTGTTATATGAAACAACTGCAGCAGGTAGGCAAAGTTGGGCTTCCTGAAAAATAAAAATTCCATACAAACTTGAAAATAGAGTTAGGGTTGTGCCTAAAAATCCGAGTTAGTTATTTAATTTTATTTTAAAAAGTTTACTGACCAAGACTATTTATTATTGAGAAGTAAAAAATTATCTTTATGAATTCCAGACATTTAAAAAGTCATAAACATAAATTTTGCAATTGTAAACAAAACAAAAAAATCTAAAAATATATTAAATACCTCTGAATTTAACCAAAAATCGCAAATTGACCGCGGAATTTGTAGAATTAATCCGACTACAGCTACATACATAAAACACTCAAAGAGCCGAATAGAGAGTCTTCTCGCTTTTGGAAGTCGGTTAAAAACAGTGAAAACCTAGCCCTAGGCAACGTTACGTCATTTATATTCAGAATACCCGCTGCAACATTGCCTCTTATACTCATAGACGTAAATAAGCAATTTCGTTAAAAATAATAGCAGAAAGAATAAAAATAACATTTTCTTGCCTCGTACCTAAGTAGTCAAAAAGTTTGAATACTACAGGATCTGTATTCGGATCTGATAGCAAAATGGAAAAGTTTAGGACCCCTGGAAAATACACGCACCGTATCCGTGACGTTTAACAGCAGTTTGACTGTAATACGTTAGTATTACCATACCTTAAAAGAAATATATTCAATTGTGTTGCCACAGTAATTCTGGGATTCACCCCATTATTATTATCAGAAAATTGATGACATTTAAAAAATACATTTGGAGTTTTATCAATTAGGCAAAGTTGAATTGAAGCTACCTAGTTGGTAAAGTTGCAGCATTTTACGGTATATAACATAGACACGTCAAATTTTAACCTAAATGCAAATAGAAAGAAAGTTATGTTCTAAGTAATGGATTCACTTCACTGAAGGACTTTTTGAGTGATAGGTACTTTTGGTGATTTGAACCTTATTGTATTTTTTATATTAATAGGTATGATGCAATAAATAAATATATGAAAAGGTATGTGATGTGGACGCAATCCCAGTAGTGGGTGATAGTAAGGGTGCCATGATGATGATGAATTATTGTTGTAATTAGGTAGTTGAATTGAGTAGGAGAGAGTTTTTTGTAGGAAGGCCACTGACGAACCTCGCTCTTTGCAGTAGATCAAATGTATCCAATCCCATTTCTTCTGCATTAACGACTTTTGGAACTTTGTCAATTTCGCTTTGTGGTATTCCAGACATCTAAAAAGAAATGGTTGATTAATTTTTCGAAATGATCGCAAATTCGACAAATCAAATCGACACGCATTTATATAACCAACACCTGTAAAAATATTTATAATGATTAATGCTGGACAATACACACAGCATCATCTATCCCCAAGCTAAGCAGAGAGTGTGTTATAGGTATCTACTAGATGACTTATATACATAATACAATACTTAGCATACATGGATATTTTTGTTATACATAGAAAATACCCCGAACACTTGAACCTTCGCCTGCGACGCAGGAGGTTGGGACAAATATTTGTACGATCTGCAAATATTGATTCCAGGTGTTCTGGGTACCTATCGATCGTTATATAAGTACAAGTAAGTTAAGTGCCTAGATATTATCGTCAAATAGATGTAGGTACTTAGTATAGTAATTACAAATGAGTACAAGTATTTTAATTTTAAAATTGAGAGTGGGTCGTTTATTTTTATGACTAGTGTAAAATGTAAACCGCCATGTGAACATGACTGGAATGGAAAAACAATGGCCTCTATTAATATTAGGCGAAATGCGGCTTGTATTATTTATTTATATATATATTATACATATTTAAATATCCAGCATCACTCATGCTGGATATTATTGTGTCAGGCAGAAGACAAGTATAGGCTGATGATCATGATTATGTATTATTTATAATGTGATGAGGTCCTTCTGGGAACGCGTGCTCCATTATCTTAGACCACATCTTCACCTACTTAAGTGAGATGGTGGCCAAACGCTTGACCATTACCAATAATAAATTTATCAGCGTGCTGAGCAACGAACTCTTAGGTATTCCTCTTTGAATACCTACACACCCGTCTAGGGCTTTAGGTATTTAATGCCTATGAAAATGTAAAGTAAAACATTAGTGTAAACCATAAACGCAGTTTGTGTAAATCATAAACTTACCTTCATAAATAGCGCTATAGACTGTAGCCAGGAGATGAAGTACACCGGAAGCGACGCCCCTTCCTGTTCAACTAGCGCCACTTTCAGAGCCGTGTCCTCCATCTGTGAACACGTACAGCTACAGTCTCGGGAACTATACACTAGCCAAACTCGATGTAGACATTCTACATCGAGTTTGGCTGGTGTATAGATGCCTAATGGTCCGATGTTGAGAACGCTTTCAGTGATAGAAAGCTTTACTATCATAAATTTATTTCAAATCAAGGGCCAGATTCAGAAGGCAGGTAGGTACTCCTGGAGTCTCGGCGCGCATCGTCAGGAAGTTCCTCTCTCCTGCCAAAATGATCCCCATTGTTGCGTTCCCCATTGCCATTTGCTACTGTAATTGGTGGGCTGGTCACCGGCCGCTTGAGCCTAGCTTCGCGGCCCGTGATTCACCGTGCCATTATAACTTTGAGTGAGAAATGAATGTACTTTTTTGATTTCTTTTCACTTCAACATTTTTCCCGCTATGCTACCTACTGAAATGAGTGAAAAAGAAACCACAAAGAATTCATAATTCATAATTCATAATTCATTTATTGTTTGTGAATCAGGTATTATTACAGTCAGTTCATGAGACTTATTTTAGATCGCTGGATTCTGCCACTTGGGCGTACAAACATTTCAATATACATATTTATGAACATTGGAACTAACAATCTAAGTTAGTTATTTTATTAAGAAGCATGCATTTATATTATAATTCTAAACAATATTTATATTTATCAAACTTAGCTACTAATGTCAAATTATAAATTTAATTAATACAATAAAATAAGGTATGTACGAGATGAGTATGTCAAGTGTAAGAAGCACGTTAGATACATCATGGAATCTATCAAGGAGTAGGTAGGTAGGTATGCTGGAGCTAGAAATACCCGTGAAAAATGTGAAAAGTCAGTACTATGTTCTCATAAGCAGATTTATACTACTTAGTGTTTTATAGAATATTATTTCGGTGTGTTAATATTAACGCGTAATATTTAAAAGAATCAGTAACTAACCACATTATATCTTGTCTTGAGGACGCTCTCCGGGACCAGGCCGCGCTTGCGCACTCTCTCCGGGATCGCCCTCAACACCGACAGGACCAGCTTGTCGGCGCCGCCTGCGCAGGCGATTGTTTGTTAAAGACAGAATACAGGCCAGGAAAAAATACATTTTTGATTCTAGCTGCAACGCAAAAAGTGCGTCAAATTATTTTATGCTTAGGTATAGTGTTAAAATTATGTTATTTTGAGCTTAATTTATAAAATAACGTGACACGTCATAAACACCGTATACTTAATCAGCCCACTGCTACACACATTATCTAAGTGTTTCCTCTTAATTACCTATAATTTATCTTCAGAGTTAGGTACCTACTCAAAAGCGCTTTAAGGGAAAAATTTAAACGTGGGACGATTAAATAAATACCTACCTATTTAAGATGTCTGCTTGGGGTTTCTGGCCATATTTTCTCCGTCAATAAATGTTAGCTTAGCTACATTACACAAACATTGAGCGGGAGCGGGCACTGTACCAGAAGCCTTCTCAATGGCGTCCAGTTCCTTGTCCACATTGACGAAAGGGTCTCCCTTCTTGGTGGCGGCCAGCAGCGAAGCCCCGGCAGTCCACAGCTCCTGCGAGCGGCGGGCCTCGCGCTCCGCCTTCAGACGCTCTGTAAATACAACCATTCATGTGAAAGTGTATATAATAGCCTAGTTCATTGATTTATATTCTATGGATGGGCCTTAATTATATCGGGTACTTATAACCTTAAACAATTTCACTAACAGCAGACCTACCACAAAACTCGAAACAAAACGGCATAAAACCATAGAGGATGGAAACCTTTTGACTTCAAAACATGACCAGACTCATGACCTTATAATAGATTCTATACTTGGCCAGAGTGACCTGGCAATGGAATATGAAGATCTCATACTTACCCAACTCTACGTCAGGTTATATAGGTATACCGAAGGTGATCTTTTTATTTTTTATTGGCCTAGTTTGAGACCGACCTCAAATGACACTGACAGTGAAGTGAATACGATCGCATGTCGTAGCGAGGACTTCTAGAAGGCCACCACGTGTGAATGGTATTAGCTTACAACACAAAAGGCCAGGGTTTTGGTGGATAATGCTAGGTAATTGAGTGCTCCGATGACGCCCAGCACATATAATTGAGTTCTCCGATGACGCCCAGCAATTATGATTGAGTGCTCCGATGAAGCCGAGCCCGTATAATTGAGTGCTCCGATGAAGCCGAGCCCGTATAATTGAGTGCTCCGATGACGCCGAGCCCGTATAATTGAGTGCTCCGATGACGCCGAGCCCGTTTAATTGAGTGCTCCGATGACGCCCAGCCCGTATGATTGAGTGCTCCGGTGACACCCAGCTCGTATGATTGAATAGGTAACTCTGTCTGTTACAGTTTTGCGCCTAAACGTCTGAACAGATCTTAATGAAATTGGGCAGGGAGGTAGATGGGACACGGACATGCGCTACTTGAAAAGCGCGTGCGAAACCGCGAGCAACACCTAATAATGAATATTTTACTTACGGCACACTCGCTAAACCTGATTTTAAGCTGAATTAGTTAAATAAATAATAATAAATAATGCTGGACAATTCACACAGCATTATCAAGCCCCAAGCTAAGCAGAGCTTGTGTTATGGGTACTAGATAACTGATATACTTAATACAATACATTACATAGATAGATATTTTTATTATACATACATAGAAAACACCCAGACCAACGGAACAAATTTCTGCAGATCGTACACAAATTTGTTCCGAGGCGGGGATCGAACCCGCAACCTCTTGCGTCGCAGGCGGACCTTCGCCCGCTGCGCCACGGAGGTCGTCAAAAGTTGGGCCTAGGCCGACTGGTTTGGGTTTAATAAGCTAGCGGCTGCCCGCGGCGCCGCATGCTCGCGCGCTTTTTTCCGAGATAGAAAGTAGTGTGTCCATGTTCGTCCCCGGGGGTTTACATCTTCCATGCTAGATCTTTTTACTCTTAAAAACTTCAAAGTAGGTATAGTAGCAGTAACTAGGTACATATACATACCTAAGTACTTATACGCTGTTTTGAAGAGTGAACAGATTACGTACCATCGAGTTTACCCTGAACGATTCTCAATTTTAAAGTCATTTCTGTGATTTGGTTCGCCATCATTTTCTTCTCGTTAGTTACAGCGTCCGACACTATTTTTTTCAGTTTCGAGTTCGACTGAAAACAAACGTTCTCGCTTTATGACGGGTAGGACTAAGGAAAGGTGGATGGACTGAGTGAACGATGACATGAGTCAGTAAGGAGTGGGAGCTGAGAAAACGACTGATAGAAGCGAACGGAAGGAGGAAACCTGTTGTGCCGACCCACCTGAGAGGGAAAAAGGCAAGAGAATGATGATGATGACTTAGGTACCTACCTAGTACGCGCAAAACTTTATGAGCTCTGTGAAGTTGGCTTCAAGGGCTGCGCACCAGACCGTAAATAAGGCGTTAAGGGGAAAGAACGGGGTGAGAAGGGATTTCTCTGTCAAACCAGGGTTGCCACCAAGAATTTTGGCGTAGGTTTTTTTATTTTGTCTAGCATATTTTGTTCTGCATTCATTCATTTTTCAATTTAATATTATCATAGAATATATAAAACATCTTATACTCAATGACGGATTATTTAAAACCTTAAATGTTAGAATAAATAAAACTTTTTATCTAACGTTACTAAACCCAGGTTTGAAAATAAAATAATAACAATGTAGCAAATTCATTAATAATCTAGTTGGCAATACTGAAGAATTAATGCTTTTGAGTACGATGAGTCGATGACGCAGCAAAGTCTTTGACGGTTTTTCGGTGTTCGTTTCGTTGATTTGATAGTTTGTTTTTATGGATTATTCGCTGATATTCGCTGTTTCACGTCAAATAAGCCACAACAACGTTAGGTAAGTACCTACCTATTTAGTTTGTACTCATGTAATCTGGGTGAAAACAAAGCATAGGTAGTTTTTAGTTTATAAAAAACTACAAAAAATTTCAAACTATGCATTACTCAAAACTACAAGACCACAGACTTAACGTTGTGTGAAATCACCACTTTCTTGGTCTATCTTTCGCACGGGCGCGAAGCCGGGCTGAGTCGCTAGTTGGTAAATATCACTTTTCTGATTGATTGTACTTGCGCAGCTTTGCTTCCGAGCCTAAGTTCACAGAGCTCATAAAGTTTTGCGCGTACTCTAATATCGAGTAAGTTTAAATCACTAAAACAATAAATGTCTTAAATTAATTGTGGATCTCACGTCTCTCTCCTTGGTGTCCAAGCGTAGGTTCTGCGTCTTCAACGACTTATCAGCTTGCAGTTTCATACCTTCCTTCAGATCACGTTCATTGTGTTTCTTCTGGTCTTCGCTCTGGAAAGCAAAAACAAACAAACAACACATAAATACACTATAGCCACAGTCCTATCGACATTATGTTGACTTTTTTTCACTTCCATGTTGTATGAAAATGCTCGTCATCATCATCATCAGCCTATATTAGTCCACAGCTGGACATAGGCCTCCCCTAATGAGCGCCATAGCGTCCTGTCTTCAGCTTGCCGCATCCAGCATGCAGCAGTGCGGTATGGATTGACGAGAAGACTAGATTAGTTTCCTAAACGCTGCCCAGCCTAGCTGGATCCTCCTCTTGGCCTCCTCCTCAAAATTGTTTTTATTTATTTTGCAAAGAACATAAAGTAAAATTCCTCAAACTTTTTGAATTAAAAAAAATATTTTAATTTTGCGACGCCCTCTCCTCTTGGTGAGATGTCGTGAGATTTTCTTCGATCTCCTCTCCCCCCCTAATCTCACGTGACATTTTTCAAATGTATATTTTTAGTGAAGGCAAGTCCTTAAACAAGTTAAGAGTTCTGTGCGTGATTGCATTGCATGTAAGACTTCTGAGAACGTAGCTTCATCATCACAGTGACAAAATCAAACAACGAAAAACCTTTTTAATCTGCTGACCGTTTAAATGATAGGTACCCATACCTACTTAAGATTGTTCATTTCGTGTTGGCGCGAGATTTAAATTTCAACACAAGGAATAAAACTAACGGAAAAGTAATTTGCCAAACGATTCTAAATTACAAACTAGTTTAAGTTGTAGTTGTTTCTATGGAAAGTGATTTATGGGATAAAAAGTAGCTTATGTTTCATTCCAGGAGTAGAATTACCTGCGTGCAAAATTTCAGCCCGATCCGTTCAGTAGTTTTGGCGTGAGGAGGTAACATCCATCCATCCATCCATCTTTCCATGTGTGATACCTATAGGCCGTGCGAGACTCCCCCCCCCCCCCCTTCATCTCCAAGTGAGATTGGTGGCTCGACCCACTCTAAAAGCCTTACCTACGTAATTAACGGACGCCCCCTAGTTTGTTTGTTGTAAGTAAACTATGGAATTTCTATTGTTTACCTACCTACCTACCTACCTATTGTTATATTTTGTGTTAGGTATAAAATAATAAACTGTGCAATCATTTGAATTGCCAACCCTTCGAAACGAAAGAAGAGAGCTCGTACACTTACTAGCGACATCTAGTATCTAATGAACATAGGGAACTGAATAATGCAACGTTCGTCATGATTATAAACAAGACTAGTTTATGCCCGCGGCATCACACGCGTTTCATCCATCCATCCATCCATCCGTCCAAACTTTTGTATTTATAATATTAGTGTGATAAAGATAATACAATGTATTATCTTCGTAGAACGAATGCGCATGCGCATGCCACACGCTGAACGGTTCAACTCACTCGCTTCTTGTACTCTGCGTCCAGCATCGCCTTCCTCTCAGTGTACATCTTCTGTATCTTGGCGGTCCTCTCGTTCACACTCTTCTCGTCTTGCGGTAAACCTGCGAGATAATGCTTATTGGTGAACCTTAACCATTTATGTAGGTACTTAGACTGCGTTTCCACCAGAGACCCGCCGACCTGACCGGTGCGAGGATGTGTAGCGGGCTCTTTTCAGACAAGCGAGCAAGGCTAGGGTAGGGCCACCGTCTAGTGAGTTCTATTCTTTCGCCCGCGTCCGTCCCGATACTTGCCTACTATTTTTAGGTAGCTAGCTATTCATTGAATAACGAAGTCTCTAACCGGTAGGTACCTTAGGTACCTAACTATTTGTGTATTTGACACACTTTAATTTATTTATTTATTATTAAATTATTTGATTCCGACCAATTATTTTTATTTAAGTTCTCAATCATATCTGCCTGTTTTTTTTACCTTTGTTCCGTATGGTGTTTCCTATAACGAAATGTAATATATACAAATACAAATACAAATACAAATACAAATCATTTATTTGCATACATGGGTCACAATGGTCTTGGTTATAGAATAGGTAAGTACCGTACATGTATTGCCTTAGTCTAGGCATGCAAAATTAGTTTTCCTAGGATCATACATTTTCAAAAAAACATTAATACTACATAAAAAATTTAATAATCAAACATCATGTGAGCATCTAATTATATTACATAATACAATCATTTAAAATTAGTCACGAGAGAATAAAAAAAAATTTTGTTTTACTAATTAATTAATTTTAATGTCCTTTTCTAATAAAAATTCGTTTACATGATAATAGCATTTTGCCGTTAGAAATTTATGAAGTTTGTTTTTAAACACGGCCAATGGAAGCAACTTTATATTGTTTGGCAATTTATTGAAGATTTTTGGCGCCATACCACAAAAACTTTTTTTTTAGCAATGCTGTATTAGCTGTAGCTGAACACAGGCGAAGCTGGTCACGTCTACTGCGTGTGTTGATTGGTTTGTCAAACAGATTACTGTTTAATTTAACAAAAACCGCCATTTCATAAATGTAGAGAGCCGGAAGTGTTAATACATTTGATGACAAAAAGTAGGGCCTACAACTATCTGTGGTCTTCAGGCCATACATCGCTCTTATACATCGTTTTTGTGACTTAAAGATTTTTTCCCTTTCAGTGCAATTTCCCCAAAACATAATGCCGTACCGTAATTTAGAGGAAACGTAGCTATGATAGACCGTTTTTAGTGTTTCTATACCAACAACTTTTCGAAGTTTGTAGAGCATGTATGCATATTTACTGAGTACGTTACAAACTTCTATAGCTTGCAAGTTCCAGGTTAATTGTTTGTCAATTGTAAGACCTAGAAATTTTGTACTGGATGTATCTTCTACTGTTTGGTTCTGGTATATGACTTTAATATTAGGTAGCGGAGTGCGTTGTGCAAAATGCATTATTTTTGTTTTTTCAAGGTTAACATTTAAATTATTGCTATCTAGCCAATCGATTATATTGTTTAGGGTGTCATTTATTTCCGTTTCATAAGTCTTAGGTGATGAACATTTAATTATTACGGTGCTGTCATCTGCGAAAAGTACCATGGGATGTTTGGTGACTGCGGGTAGGTCGTTAATATAACTTAAGAATAGCAATGGTCCTAAGACGCTTCCCTGTGGTACACCGCATTTGATTGTTCTACCCTGAGACATATATTTGATTTCTTCTTTGGTTTTTGTACTTATTCTTCTTATCTCTGTGAATTGCGTTCTATTTTCAAGGTAAGATTTAAGGAGATTATAAGCATTCCCTCTGATTCCGTAGCGGTATAGTTTCTCTAGGAGTATTGTATGGTTTACATGGTCGAATGCCTTTGTCATGTCCATATATAGGGCACATATAGGTGTCCGTTTATCCACCCCTCTAATGATTTCACTTAACAGATTGTATATTGCTATATTTATAGATTTGCCTTTTCTGAAGCCGTTTTGTTCATTAACTAATATATTATTCTTTTCCATAAAAGAGTTCAATGCGTTATATATAATTTTCTCGTATATTTTTGAGAATGCGGAAGTGAGTGCAATTGGGCGGTAGTTTTTTATATCATTCTTGGAGCCTTTATTCTTATAAAGAGGCTTTATAACTACAGGTTTCAGGGCTTCAGGGAAAACGCCGTCTGATATGCCAAGGTTGAAAATGTAACTAAGTTGCGGAGATATAGATTTGCTAACTAGTTTTAGTACCGGAATAGAAATGTCATCATACCCAGTGCTTTTTTTATTCTTAAGCGATTTTATGATCTTCTCTACTTCAAGAGGGATAGTGGGAGAGATAAAGATTGAATTAGGAATTGAATTTATATTATTAGTATGTTCTAAGGATTTATTTTTACATGTCTTTATTTGGTCTATGAAGAAGTCGTTAAACACTGTGGCTATGTCATTTGGGTCGTTATAATCATTATTGTTTAGTGTGATACTTGTTATATTTTCGCGAGGTAGGTTTTGTTTGGTACTATTTATTATTTGCCATATTGTTTTAGATTTATTCTGGGATTTTTCGACATTGTGGTTATTCTGTGACAGTTGCGTCAGTTTAATGATTTTTTTTAGTCTCGTTGAGTATTTTTTTAGGTTTGATTTGTTTGATATACTTGATTGTCGGCGATACGCCCATAGCAGTGATCTTTGTTTTTTACTACAGAGCTTAATTCCTTTAGATAGCCATTTTGGTTTTCTTTTGATTGTTATAGTGGTTTTTATAATTGGAAAACACAGGTCGTAGAAAAGCTTAAATGTATCAAAAAACAAGTTATATGCATCGTTCGTATTTTCAACTTGATATAGTTCAGAGAAAGAAAGACTTTCTATGCATTGTTTGAATTTTGTCTTGTTTTCACAGCTAAGATCTCTTCTAAATATGGTCCAACTATTGATCTTGCAGACTCTACAAACCGGGTACGTAAGAAGCTGAGCTGTATGGTCTGATAGACCGATATCTAATACCTGGCATTTACAATTACGTTTATTGTTTATAGCAAAGTTATCAATGCAGCTTCCACTCGATAGCCGAGTAGGTACTCTGATTTTTAATTTAAGATTATAAGAGAGTAATAAATTTTCGAACTCTAAAGATAAACGACTATTTTTTAAAATATCTATATTAAAGTCGCCGCATAAAATAACATTAATTTTTGTATTACAAATTTTCCTTAATAATTCTTCTAATATGTCATAAAATGCATTTAGCCTTTTGGGATGAGGCACCCTGTACAGGCATACTAAGGTTATATTATAAGATTTTAGTTCGATAGCGCAGCACTCAAATGTACTTTCCACGCATAATTTAGCTACTTCATTTATTGCGTTATAAGTAATACCATTTCGGACTAAAATGCACGCACCTCCTCGATTTTTAGGTCTAGAATAGCATGCTGCCAGGCTATAATTAGGTATACAAAGTAGGTCTTCTTGTCCTGCTGTAATAAAATGCTCTGTGATACAGAGTACATCTATGTCGATACATTGTTTTTCATATATTTCATTTATGTATAGAGTCAATAGGTCGGATTTATGGAGTAATCCTGCAATATTTTGATGCATTATGTTTATAAAATTATTCGAGAAAAAACTGAGTTTCGTCGTGTTCTTGTTGCTTTCTGGCTCCGTCATTCAAGGATGTTGTATTACAGGGTTGGTTCTGCTCATCTTTTATACGTTTGGTTAATTTTCCCAGGTCGTGTAGAATGACTCGAAAACCACGAATATTCACCTTTCCATTAAATTTTGAAAACATTTTGTAGTCGTATGTAAGGTTTAAATTGGAGTCTAGTAGGTAGGCGTATTGTTTTGATTCATTGTCGATGTAAAGTAGATTATTGAAGTTTTCCACTCGCCAATTGAACATCGATGCGTATTTATGGCATTTAAAAGTTGGTAGGCATATTATAATGTTAGTGAACTGGACTTTCTGTAACTCTTCTCTTATATACATAACCAACTCTAGGTTATTATTTGTGTTATGAAAATCGTCTTCTCCCAAGAATACTACACAGAAATCCTGCATAGAAAAGTCTTTTAGTTTCGCAGCGAGTCCCTCTAGTAAAATCCTCGAGTATATAGCATACTCTTTCTACGGTAATATGTGTGTTATTGTAAAAACGTAGTAGGTACTAATTATACAATGTAACGACATCAAGTGTAACAAGTGTAGGTACCTACGATGGAATAAATAAATACAAATACAAAGGCTCGCACTTGACGGATCTTGTTTATAACATTTTTGGTGCCTCTGTAGGTAATAGTTTTATTTTGTATAGTTTGGGTATGGTTTAGGCAGACATGCCAATTTGCTCTTGGTAGTCAACAAACTCTGTTTCGGGCAGCGCCGTAACCAATTTTATAGTTTATTTAGGTTAGCTAAGATAAACGTCTAGTTTAGCTCGAGCCCAGAGCTGGGCCTTCGGGAGCCTTGTCGGAAGGCACCGGAAGGCCCAGCGGGACCACGAAGCCCTGCAATGCCCTGTATTCGTAACAGACGTGTGTGTAATGTAAGGAGCACTTACATTCCAAGCCATGGTTGACTCGGCTCGTCATGCCGACCACGGCGTCGTCCAACACGATCCTCAGCTTCTCGACCTGATTCAAAACGATTAAGCTAAAAGTTTTACAAGTTAACTTCACAAAATTATGCAAAATTTAACGAATTAACTGCCCAGCCTCGACCGGCGGCGCGGGCGGTGCGACCCGCCGCGACCCACGAACGCCGCCGCCGCCGGTCCGACTATGACTGAGGTGGGTGCACCTAATTTGAGCTTCCACTTTTGTAAAACTGGTAAATACCTAATATCGTAGCGAAATGGCATCAACTCTCTATTTGGCCAAAATCGAGTTAGATGTCATCAAAATCACCGACTTTTTCTGCATTTTTCAGTCTTACAGCCATATCCCTAGCTATCACAGTTTTCCTTTTAGGATGAAAAATCACTAACAGCATTTAGTTTAGCATTTTTTTTTTCATTTAGCATTTGGTCTAGTTACAACATTTTACTTTTTTCATAGATACTTTTTTCCAACTTGAAAGAATTGCAAAATATGAACTTAAGTTGGATTGGTTACTTTATTTTCTAAAATAATAACTAATGTTGCTAGGACCCAGTCTAGTCGAGAAATAACTAATACTATAGGATATAATAAGTTTCTGTCTCTACAGGCTACTTCTTATCCCGGAAACAACGCAATGCCGCGGGCAGAAATTATAGTTAGCGTTCCTAATGTTCACTAACGGTTTGCATATTTTTAACATTATTTTGTTGATATTCCACTTAAGGTATTATATTCTTTTACTTGTACTTCTATTATTAAATCTTCAACTTTGTTATAATTATGAAAGTTTGTAACTAACGTTACGTTTAGTGTGGTGCAGCATCATGTCTGCGTTCCCGGAGAACACCGGCTTCTCCGCCTTGAAGTCCAGCCCGGCGTACATGATCTGCAGCTGCTTCACGTACTGCATCACCAGCGCCTCCACCTGCGAACAGGAACTGCTATCTACGCCAAAAATCTTCAATAAATTACCTAACAATGTAAAGTTGCTTCCATTGGCCTTGTTTAAAAACAAACTTTATAAATTTTTTAACGACAAAATGCTACTATCATGTAAACGAATTTTTATTAGAAAAGGACATTAAAATTAATTAATAAGTAAATAAAAATAAAAACTTTCTCGTGACTAATTTTAATTGATTGTATTATGTAATATAGTTTGATGCTGACATGATGTTTGATAAATATATTTTATAGGTAGTAGGTATTATTGATTTTTTGAAAATGTATGACCCTAGGAAAACTAATTTTGCATGCCTAGACTAAGGCAATACATGTACGGAATTACCTATTCTATAACCAAGCCGATTGTGACCCGTGTATGCAAATAAATGATTTGTATTTTTATTTGTATCCATACTGGCCCACTGCTGGGCGCAGGCTTTCCGTTGATAATCGGGGCTTTATCATGGGATGAAACAATATTTAGTAACAATTCCGCGCAGAACCTCTTCCGATAAGATTCAACAAAATGTGATTTGTGTGTACCGCCCTCCCTCCCACAAATTGTTCCTACTTACAATAAGAGATAGTAAACAATAGACTTAAAATTAATTAAATTAAGTAAATTATTCCTGCTTACAATCAGAGAAAGTAAACAATAGACTTAAATTTAATTAAATTAATTAAATGAAGTAAATTACCCTCCTACCTAACTTAATTTACTTTAACTAACTTAATTTACTTTTTTTTTTTTATCCTTATAGTATACAATGGATTTCCGCAAAGTAACGCCTGAATCTATTATTTAACTTTATCATGGGGTTAAAGCTGGACATACGGGTTGGGATCGCAGTTCGGTGGTGGATCTGATCTGCAGTAGGTGCTGCTGCCCGCCCCCCGGTGGTTATTCCGTAGTTGCCTCTCTAGAAAACCCGCAAAGGTGGTCCAAATACCTAAGCCGGCACCACACGGCAACTGAGCATTGGCAAGTGCACTTATTAGGCCCTTTTCACATGTATACGGTCACCGCACGGTTGCCGTGACGTGTAAAGTAGTAATGTATGACCTAAATAATAGACAGCTTTCACTGTCACGGCGACACCGTGTGTCGCTCGTTCCCACTTGTCGGGTGTCGGACAGAAAATCGGACATAACATTTTATATGAAAACGGTGTTGGATAAGTGTGAGCTGCATATAAAACGTTCTGGAGCCGATTTTCTGTCAGGCCCGACATCCCATCCGATACCCGACATGCGGGAACGGGCTTTTACACTGCACGGTTTCCGTGCCGATACCGAATGCATGCCCCGCAGCGCAGCAGGGCTATTCAGACTCACCGCCACCGAATCGTCGTCGCCACGGAATCCCACACAGATTCGCGCGAAATTCAAATATTTTAGAGGTTTTTAATATTTTCTGAGTTCTGTAAGGAACTTAACTCCCAGAAAAGTAGTTTATCACAAATCGTACTTAGACAAATTTTTATAAACCTATGTTAAGTACAATAAAGTGTGATATAATGTAGCTATTGGTTAATATGTTGATTTTTAGTAATAAAGCTCTTATATTATTAATTGCTCCGAATTTCTTAAAACATGGGTTCATAGAAAATGTTTTATGATTTATGGAAAACTACTTTTCTGCTAGTTTAATTACTGCGGAGAAAATATTAACAACCACTAAAATATTTGAATTTCGCGCGAATCTGTATGTCACATTCCGTGTCGATGACTCGGTAGTGAAGAGTCTAAATAGCCCTGCAGCAGGGGTATTTTAATTCACCGATTCGTTTCCGAATCGAATCCGACAGATCTTTAAAACGCTATTTTGTTTTCGCCTCGGGTTGATGATCGAAAATTCGAAGCGAATCTGTTGACTAATGGCCATGAAATGATGTTGGTTGGAGGAGTAATTAACACGACTGTAGTTGGTTCTGTACTGAATGTTTATTGATGAAAAACCAAGCTTTATAGACAAGAAAATTACCTCTAATTAAAATTTATTAATTCCTTATCTTTGTAACTCGATATGCTTATTGTTTTAACATAAAATGTTTATCTATTTTCTTATCTCAAGATTCTCCGTAAGTAACTAATCCGATATGTTTGACATTTAGTAAAATATTATTCTATTTTTCTTATATCTAAGTAGGTCATTGAGTGACGTTGTACATTTGGTATGTACCTACACTACAGCCATATCAATGAGGAGGAGCTCTTTATTTCGATCATCAACCCGAGGCGAAAACAAAATAGCTTTTTAAAGATCCGTCGGATTCGATTTGGAAACGAATCGGTGAATTAATATACCCCTGCAGGCCCCTACAAAGCGCGCAGAGCTGGCGGTTGCGTACTTCCTGCAGCTGCTTGTCCTTGGCGAGCGACACATCGTTGTCCCACTCGAACTGTATCCGGAGCGCCTTGATCTTGGTCTGGAAGTCCTTCAGCTGCAGCTTGGTCAGCTCGATCTCCTCCTTGGTCCCGCTCTTGATGTCGCACACGAAGTAGCGGTGAAGATCATCTGGAATGAGTACATCTGTTCATGTCTTACCCGCGCGGTACTTCTTGTCCGTTCACATTAGGTTATCTTATCATCCATACTAAAAACGCGAAAGTTTGGATGTGTAGATGTATGGATGGATGGATGTTTGTTACCTCTTCACGCCAAAACTACTGAACGGATCGGGCTGAAATTTTGCACACAGCTAATTCTAATCCTGGAATAAAACATAGGCTACCTTTTATCTCATAAAACAGTTCCCGTGGGATATAAATAACCTTTCAACGATTCCATAGAAACAATGCGGGCAAAAAGAGTCCTACTACTAATATTGTTTTCTGGAATTTATATGAACGCAGGCATAGCCGCGGGGCGCAGCTAGTTATAAATCCGAAAGTTTGTGTGAATGTTTGTTATCATATACCGTATTCCGTACCTAACTACTTAACCGATTTAGATGTAATTTGTTATAATATGTAAATAAGTAGTTTAGGTTCTAAAATTAACTTCCGAGGGGGTTAAAAAGGGTGGTAGGTAAATAAATAAATAAATAACGCTGGACAATTCACACAGCATCATATAGCCCCAAGCTAAGCAGAGCTTGTGTTATGGGTACTAGATAACTTATATACAAAATACAATACACTACATAGATATATATTTTTCATTATACATAGAAGAACATCCAGAACACCCTGAACAAACATCTGCAGATCGTACAAACATTTGTCCCGAGGCGGGAATCGAACCCGCAACCTCCTGCATTGCAGGCGGACCTTCGCCCGCTGCGCCACTGAGGTCGTCAGGTAAAATTACTATGGAAAATTATTATTCCATGGTTCGATTCAGTCAAAAGTAAAAACTCGGTATAAATAAACTAAGTATACTTAAAGTCATTAATGAATCATGTAGTATTTATTTTTACTAAACTACCCCTATTAGGGGGTATGCAACAAATTTCTGAAATTTGTATGATTTCCACGTGGGCGAAGCCGCGCGGCGCAGCTAGTAATAAATAAATTACTTATAATAAACTAGCTGCCGCCCTCGACTTCGCACGCTGTTTTCCTTATTGGTGTGAGTCAACCCAGCAACAACACTCTGAAAGAAATTAAATTAAATTGCCTAGTTTATTTTTCAGATCATATTTTTTTGTGTTATTCTTTTATTGATTGTCATGTGTTTTGTGTTAGGTAGGTTTGTATATACCTAGTAGTGTCGAATTGTATTGGTATAAGTGTACCATACAAAGGCACCGATTTATATTATTATTTATTTTTTCCTTTTATAAACTACTAGCTTCCGCCCGCGGCTTTGCACGCGTATTTTCGGTATATTAATTAGCCTATTATCTAAGTTAGGCTTTGCCTTAAAAGTACGCCATTTTTTTTTACTTTTTTTTTGATAAACATTATCCTATGTCCGTCGCCTGGCTCTAAGCTACCTACCCACCAATTTTCAGCCATATCGGTACAGCCGTTCTTGAGTTATAAATAGTGTAACTAACACGACTTTCTTTTATATATATAGATAACTAACTGCTACTAACACACTAATTACTACTAACTACAAAAATACATTAAATTATATAATAACACATAATAAATAGGATCATTGTCAGCATCATTTACTCACCCCATAATTATTACTATTATTATTCTTCTTTTGCGATCTTTTTTACTGCCTTTATAACTATAATTTTCAAATATCCAGTGCTGCCACCTCGTCTCCTTTGTTTTCATATTTATTCTGCCTTTGTTTGCGCTGGATCAGAGATCGTGTCTGTCATCCTACCCTAACTGGTCCTGACTGAAAACCAGCGCTCTTTCACAAAATACCTACCCTAGGTTTTTGTGTTTGAGCAACAAGCTGAGTCAGGCCCTATTAGACCTACCTACACATACGCGCTCGTCGGCTTGCTGAGTGGGCTACTTAGTACCAACCCAATAGGTAGATAGGTCCTTGTGTTAAGGTACCTACGTATTGTATTGTGTTAGTCTTGTTCACTTGTGTTTTTGTAGGTATGTGTTACTAAGTAGTCTTTTATTTTAATTCATTATTAGTGTACTGTAGTGTTTAATAAATAATTTTTCTTTCTTTCTTTCTTTCTTTCTTTCTAGTAAAGAAAATATAAATAAATAAAGTAGATGACTGACCTAACTGGCATTTGGCGTCTTGAGCTTTACGAATACACTTCTTGACCAACTGGATCCGCTCCTCCATCTTGTGCCGCAGCTCGTCCAAGTGGCTCACTTTGAAGATCGTCATCCTTTTCTCTACCAGCTGAAAAACGTTGCCAGTTTAGGCACAACCACTCAACGCTACAAGTCTCCACACACAGAAACCGTGGCCGGGCCGGAGGCGAAGGCGTGCGGGTTGTAATGCATGAATTTATATGAGACTCAGTGAGTTGTACGCTAGCAGTTCAATGGAGACACTACATATACACCGCCGGGCGGCGTGTGTCTGTGTAGTCTCTCATTATAAAGTCGTATGATACAACCAGCACGCCTGTGCCTTCGCCTCCGGCCCGGCCACGGTTTCTGTGTGTGGAGGCTTTAAACGACATGAAACGGACGTTTCATTTCGTTAAGCGTTGTAAGTTGTAACTAACACTTTTTTGCGTGTTTTAGGATAAGGTAAACATTTTTTGGGTGGTCAACGTTTTATGGTGGTCACGATCACGCGATTTTTTTTTGTTCTTTGATTCTGGATCGACCATTATTATCTACTTAGGTATATCTAGGGGCGCTTGATGTTGGTAAGTATATTAATATACACGCAAATCCTTATGAATCCTCGGAAGTTCGCACGTGTGGCGGCTCTATTGTACCTATAAGTACCAAGTAGTATCGCAGTATCGCATTCGCGGCTATGTTCACAGAATTGATAAAGATTTACGCGAGCTATATATTTAGTAGGTATAACCTTGTTGTAGGCCCGGCAGGCGTCCCTCGCCTTGGTGTACATGTCCAAGGCCTCGGAGGCCTGCTCGTTCATGCAGTCGTCGATGTCGCACAGGTCCTTGACGGCCAGGGGCGCGCGCACCCTCTTGCACGGGTTGCCCTCCTCGTCAGACATTACATCCTCTGGAAGGAATTCATACTTTTGACGACCTATGGATATCCAGCCTACTTACACGGCAAACGTAGTGGACACCCTGTGGCCAGGTGGGAAAGACTGCTAGCAATGCGACTGAAGACAGCGCGCTATGGCGGTCATAGTGGGAGACCTAAGTTTCTATGCCTACATTAACTTTTTTGGAATTTAATTTAATTTTGTACGAATTTCGCGCGCCATTATCAAATTGACATTGATAAATTTGATAATGCAAACATGACATCTAATTTTAGTTAATTTTATTTTGATGAATAACTTTTTGAATTCAATTGTTTTGTAATGTAACCTAGTGTACCTAATCAGAATATTATTTCTGTACTATTTCAATAAATAAATAAGTATGTAGACTAACAGAGGCCGATCGATGTGATGATGCCATAGGCTGGGCGCTGGACCGTGAAGATCGCGGTCGATCGAGTCCGTTTCAAGCAATGATGTTAGGTATAATGTTTTATTATAAACTGAGGTAGGTACCTAGATAAGTACCTACGTTTTAAAAAAATAATAGAAAATCTATTCATTTCTTTTTTTAATTTTTTATTATAATTTCTCTCAAAACTGATTCTATCTGGTTGTGTTTTTTTTCCTAAACTTATAGTTTCGGAGTAAATCACTAAAAACTGATATCTGCATACGGTTAACGGGCGGCGACCGAGCGGGTGACGTCACACGCACCCGCGTAATTTAATTTTACCAGCAGTAACGGCGTAATTTTCATTAGGTACTTAATATCTTCGTACGTAAACGTAATGGTCCGATTTGGATAATTTAAAAAGGTATAACATTCTTATGTCATAAAGAATAACGTGGATACTAGTTATATTGAAATTGCTATAACTTTACTGATCCTAATTGTATAAACAGGTAGTACTTTGTTTTTATCCTATTGTAATTTTCTTAGTTATTAAAGTCTTAATCAAATAACCGTACCTACCTGTTGTAAGTAGCAAACATTTTTCTAACGAATTGGCCCCTACGCCCTATTGTTAGCCAGATAGACTCACCGACGTACAAAACAGCAAGATACATGGCGAACCAAACAAAAGGATAATAAAAACAACAACAGAAACCTTGTTCCCCGCAAGGGTTCTCCACCTTCTCCAGCGGCCCGTACACCACCGGCCGCACCTCCGGCTCGCAGGGCGGCGCCGAGGGATACTTGATGTAGCAGAGGATCCGCGTCTTGAGACGCTGCATGCTGGAGCTGGCCCACTCCCCGTAGCTCATGTTCTCCTGGTACGCTACGGCAATCACGTCGTCGAACCAGGGGGCGTTGATGGTGATCCAGTCGCGGACTTCCGGATCAGATCTACAATTTGGCAGATAGATCGTAGGTAACTTTCTTTACTGCAATGTCTACAAACACACAATACAGTTTCTGTGAATGATCACATAGTCAGTAGTTATAGTTACGTGTGTAGGTACCTACCTACTTCCCATAAACAGACTTTACCCTACCAGTCCACGGTTGCTGGACATAGGCCTCCCCTGGTAAGCTTATTGGCTTAATTATTTTTTAAACTTTAGCGATTTGTAAACATAGTTAATGGTTTTGTTGAGTGACGATAAGGTGTACAAACCAGTGACGTACAATCCCACTGCAAGAGTAACGAAGCGTATCAGATCTCTTATCTCAGACCTGAGGGACCTGTTTACGGAAGATATGTATGACCGTCTTCACAAACCTAAAATAGTGCAGCCACCGAAGCTATATGGTCTACCAAAGGTGCACAAAACTGATGTACCCTTGCGCCCCATTGTGAGTCAAATTGACTCACCTACGTATGACCTGGCGAAACATGTCGCTTCGGTGCTACAGCCTCTGGTAGGAAAGACGTCATCTTATGTGAAGGACTCTCGTCACTTTGTGGAGATCATCAAGACCTGTAACGTCCAACCAGACGACTTTCTGGTGAGTTTTGACGTGGAGTCACTCTTCACAAAGGTCCCGCTTCAGGATTGTCTCGAAGTAGTGAGACAAAAGCTTAAGGACAACGAACTCCCAGACCAGTATGCCGTTTTACTTGAACACTGTTTGGATGGAAACTTCTTTTTATACCGTGGGCAGCACTACCTCCAGATCGACGGGGTGGCCATGGGTAGCCCAGTAGCCCCGGTTTTGGCCAACATCTGGATGGAACATTTTGAGAGTAAGCTGGATTTTACCGCCAACGGTGTAAAACTGTGGAAGCGCTACGTCGATGACGTTTTCTGCATCATGAAAGGAAGTGAACAGGAAGTACTGCAACTGGTGTTGACACTGAACTCCATACACCCGAACATCCGGTTCACACACGAGTTGGAGAAAAACAGGACCTTAGCCTTTCTTGATGTCAGAGTGACAGTGAGACCAGATGGTTCCTTAGCGCACAGTGTTTATAGAAAACCAACTCACACAGACAGGTATTTGAACGCCGCATCACATCATCATCCGCACCACTTGCAGTCCGTTGTGTCATCACTTACAAACAGAGCTAACGCTCTGTGTGACCCTGAACATCTGGAGGATGAACTCAGACATGTTCAGAAGGTTCTCAAACAGAACGGCTATGTAAGTCCAAGACACACAAAGCGGAGAAGCCAAAGAACGCCTGAGGTCAGCAGACAACCCATCTTTTTGCCGTATGTGAAAGGGGTGACGGATAAAATTGAAAATATCCTGAAAAAGTTTTCAATAAAGTCGGTTCTCACCCCCCACACAAAAGTTTCTCAGCAACTACGAACACCAAAAGATGTCATACCTCTACAAATGCCAGGCGTCTACAAGGTTGACTGTAGCTGTGGCCGCTCATACATAGGGCAAACTAAACGAACCATTGCCGAAAGGGTGAAAGAGCACATAGCAGCGGTCAAAAATAGGCAAACATACAAGTCGGCGATAGCGGAACACCTGCTAGACTCAGGAAGCAACCACTGGATTGAGCTACATGACCCAAAAGTTCTATCCCGTGAACGCCACTATTACAAAAGGATGGTTCGAGAGGCGATTGAGATCAAGAAACACCCGAATTTTAACCGTGAAGATGGTTTTCGTCTCTCTTCCTCGTGGAATCCTGTGATTAATATGTGTGTGCGTCGTAATCCGACTGTACTGCAATCGGATACGGTCAGTGTAGTGTGTCGTAGTGTGAACTTGGACATTCCTGATTCTGAAGACGAATTGAGGGTAGTCGTGGATACTGCCGTCAATTCTCGGCTGTAACTCCGAGTACATCCAGTCGCCCCGTGACCACGATCGCTGTAACGCGGTAGAAACGTAGGGGATATAAAAACAAAAGGTACGCGATAAATACCCGATTAAACCATTAACTAGGCTTAATTATTATCTTTTAGGGTAGGTACCTGATGCTGTAATTCCCACGCTGGGCATGCGGGCTGGGAATTGCAGTTTGGTGTTTGGTGGTAGATCTGTTGCTGTGCAGGGGGCGCTGCTGCCCGCCCACCGGTGGATAGTCCTTAGTCGTCTTACTAGACCCTCGCGGGGAGAGTTGGGGTGGTGCAAAGTCTAACCGGCGGCGGCGGCACCACGCTTTGCAGAAAATTCGACTACAGCAAGTCGTTTAAAACAATTCGACTAAAAAACAACTTGGGCGGACTTCGTTAGGAGTAAGTTGAGCCGCCCCGCTTCGCGAGGGTGGGACGCCTACAGGTCGGGTCAAAACACAAAGCGTTTTTACTTTGAGATACTTGAAGGAGTTACTCACTTGGCGTATACCACGAAGGCTCCCGTAGAGACCAGCAGCGCCATCGTCCCCCAGAACAGTCGGTCGTCCTTGGGCGGCGGCGGCTTCTGCGGCGGCGGCAGCGGACATGGCTCGCGCTCCTGGTGCGGGACCTGGTACAGCGGGAGCGAAGGGGAGCACGAGATGCGGGCGATTTGGGACTCCACGGGGCTGCGGCGGTTCTGGTGGACGGCGGGAGATTGGCACAGATGGGCATTGTCGCCCCATAGGTACTAGGTACCTACTACCGTGTGGTCTCGCACGCAAACACTCACACTCTCACCTGTGCTCTCACTCAAACCATTTGCTCTAGTCACGCGGGCACTGTGCCGCGCACACTCAGCTAAAGAAAGCGTGCCACACCTCAGCACGAGTAACAATAGAACCACCTAGAAATTGTACATTTTACACCAAGGCGAGAAAGTGGTCGATTCCTACCGAGTGTGTCGTTTTGGGCCCGAGGCGCAGCCGAGGGCCTTAAAACACACGAGGTAGGAATCGCACTTTCTGCCGAGTGATAAATAGTGCTTTATACTACACCTTCGAGGAAAATAAAAAGCAGAATTAATTATTAATTGAAATTTAGAAGAACTTACCACGCCCAATGATGTTGGTAAAACCTCATTGACCGCGCCAGCCTTTGGGTTCTTTTTTCAAAATATTGTTCGGAAATCGGAGGAGGCCTAATAGACTTGGAGTACAAACTTTTTGTCGTTTGACCGAACGAAAATAACCATAGCTACCGGCCGATCATTTAGGAAATAAAAAAAAAATAACACGTTACAAATCGACGATGAAGTGCGAATATCTCCTATCTAACATTTTTTAGGAAAATGAGTTATTTATGCTATTGGGTTCAAAGTTCAATTTTGCATGTACTGGCAAAACTCCTATAGTGATCGGAATAAAAATAACGTGTCAAAATGATTTTAGTAATACCTCCTAAATTTTTCATCACAAAAAATTGCTGCTAACTAACTCTAACTACTACTTCAAATATCTTCTAAGTTAAATAATACATCATGTTGCATTTTTTTTTTGCGCGAATACCTCTTATCTACTTTGAAATACGTTTTGACTTGACGAAAAAACTTGTTTGAATGAGACTGGAGCGAGAAACGACGCGTCGTATGCGCGAAAGAGACAGATGTTCCGTTAGGTTGCACATCATCATCATCATCATCATCAGATTATATTAGTCCACTGTTGGACATAGGCCTCCCCTAATGAGCGCCATAGCGCCCTGTCTTCAGCTTGCCGCACCCAGCATCTGCCTGCAGTCTTTCGTAGATCGTCATCCCACCTCGTTAGAGGGCATCCTACACTACGTTTGCCGAGTCGTGGTCTCTCCACTCAAGAACACGTTTACCCCAGTGGTTGTCGGTTCTTCGCGAGATATGGCCGGCCCACTGCCACTTCAGCTTGCTAATTCTTTGAGCTATGTCGAAAACTTTGGTTCTTTGTCGGATGTATACGTTACGAATTTTATCCTTCAGAGAGACTCCGAGCATAGCTCTTTCCATAGCTCGCTGAGCGACTTTGAACTGGTAGACCAGCCCTACCGTGAGTGTCCACGTCTCAGCACCGTAGGTCATGACGGGTAGGACGCACTGATTGAAAACTTTAGTTTTCAAGGATTGTGGTATGGATGACGAGAAGACTCGACGTAGTTTCCCAAACGCTGGTTGCACGCACATACCAAAACCGAAATGTGACAGTGGCAAATGCCCTCCTTAGATTGAGCAAATTGCATGGAATTACTATTATCCAAAAGTTTTTAGTGCCCGGTCATACACAGATGGAATGTGATTCCGTACGTAGTGCTGTTGATTTAATAAGAGTAAGAAACAACGACATCTGGTAAATTGTTGTTGATCGTCGAGTCCTTTTTATGTTCTTTATTTTTTAAATGTTTAATATTTTGTTGCTACATTAGATAAGTGTTTTTAGTAACTTATTTAATGTTGTTGTCAATTTTTGAGTCATTGTGTATTCATTAATTCTAATTGTTTAACCTTGTATTACTTTAGGTTAAGAACATAAGAGTAGGTACGTAATACTGCTAATTTAAATACTTAAAATTGTTGTTATCTTGAGTTAAATTTTAAATTTTTATTGATGGGAATCATCAAAAATAAATAATAATAAATAAAAATTTTGTTTAATCAGACAACTTAGTCTATTTTGTTAGTAAACTTAGGGCTAGAGGTTTAGTACTTAATGTTAAACAGGGATTTTGTCCTCTGATGTAGGGAATACATCAGAGGACAATAAAATTTGACAGATATCGCATTTAGGATACTGTTGCTGCTCCCGCGGGTTCTGTTGAGCAGTGAGGCTGTCTTTTTGCGCCATATTGCGTCAAAAGAGTCGGTACGAGCCTCGGCGAACATACCTGAAGCGCTGCAGAACCGCGGCAGCCGCAACAGCAACCTAAATGCGTTATTATACTCCCTGTATACAAAGATGTACAGAATGCTTTGAACAATGTGTGAAAATCACATTGTAGCATCTGTACATCGTGCGAATCTGCGGGCCAGCATATTCGCCCTGACGGACAACGCTCTGCGTTCCCTCTCCATATCTGCATCATCCTTCAGGTCTTCAGTGACAATATGGCCTAAGTACTTAAACTTCCGCACCCTTTGAAGTTCCAAGCCATTTAACTTAACTGGCGGTACATAAATCGGCCTTTTGGTTTCCTTTGGTGCCCGTACTGATAAAACAGTCGATGTCGTTAAATAATTATACCCAAGAATTACTAGACTGATACATTTTTTCTTTAAGAAATTAAATAACATCGCAAAAATTTACGACTTCGGCGGGACTTGAACCCGCATCCTTCCGTCAGTACTGGAATGTGCTAACCAACTACACCACGAGGTCAAGTGACGCTGGAGTCGAAAATCTTTGCGACTTTCTACGTTATTTAATTTCTTAGAAATTTGCCAGAGTGTGAGGCTTACGCACTATAAAAACAAAAACTTTATGTTTTTCTTAACTTATTTGTATGTTTTTTTTTAATAAAGACCTTCTAAATACGAAATTCTAACTGTAATATCATTAATATTGATGCAAATAACTCCTAACTGACATTATTTCGAAAATAGCTTACCATAGGCCAATGTAATTAACTTAATTGAATTTGTCATATTATTTTATATGAATTACAATAGTTTACATTAATTTATTTTTATTATTAAAAAAATTAAACGTTTTTTTCGTCTCCTGTAAAATTTGGTTTATGTTGGATAGAAGATATTCGCACTTCACCGTCGAAATGGATTTCCATACACTTTTTCCTCCCGCTAAAACACGTGAGAAATGAAATTCCATAGAGTTTTTCCTCCCGGTTTCCTATAGGCCTGCAAAGACATACTTTCTATTCTATAAATGGAAAAGGAAGAGGCAACTTTCCGAGCAGGTGTAGTATAAAAGATATGCCCTAGCAGGGTGCGTGCTTGAGTAGGTAGGTACTACCTATAAGACAAGACCTATGTAGGTAGGCTTATCACGGGAATGCTTGCGCAGCTGCGTCCAGCAGCGGACCTGTTTAGGTTATAGATGCGGTAAAGCATGTTTCCCAATGAAGTTTCCCAATAAAGAATCCCTAAAATCCATAGATGTAAAAAAGGATCTCCCGTTTTTTACATCTATGCTGGTTCTAGCAGTTGCTAAAGCCCGTCTTACGGTACCTAATGCATGTTCAATTCCCTTCTACCTACCCTGTTAGATAACTAAATTAATCTAATTATTCAAAGCTGTAACTACCTCGGTATAGGTACCAATCCTTGGTCTGATGTTAGGAATTAGGTAGGTACCTAGGTACCAATCAGTTCCTGTTCCTACCTAAAGTAGATGAATGCTGCCTACCTACAACAAGATAGATATTTTAACAACCCTAATGACCGCAACAAGCTTCGATTTTACCAAAGATAGTAAAATCGAAGAGGTAGGTAGGTATAAATTAATTATTAATTAATTATTGTATTCTACCTAGGTGCTTGCAGTTTAATGGAGTGGTTTTATTCTTTGGGGCCCTGGTACTTAGAATTACGAGGTAAACCTGATCATGTTAGCCTTTGGTTACAAGCTTGTGTCCTGAATTTGAGGACTTACCAATAATGTTCTAGCACATAAAATGTGGGGAGTGATTCTTAGCATTTTTTAGGAAATGTTTTGTTTTTTCTTTAATATTTTAGTTTGATTTAAGTGGCAAACACATACACGCCACGCTGTTATCAAGTGACAAAGAGAATACAATTTGTCAAGTGACTTGATGTGACTTCTGCCATTATTGTTTTTCGTTCTTGATTCTGTCAAGAACTTCGAGAGGCATAATGAAACCTCCTTGGTTAAGAACAACTTTGGGGATTCCATTTCTTCCCACTTATCGGCAAAGTCTTCCCCAAATCATTCCAGTCTGTGCGATCTCCCATCAACAATCGAAATGCGCACGTTTATGCCACCGGGAGACGGAGATGGTGAAAGGAGCGGCCCTCCCGTTAGGGAGAACAGCCCGCACCTATATCAACCTACCGATTAGGCGCCGCGCCCACTATCGGTCGGCATCGGTGCGGCTCGGCAGAGCTAGGGCGCTTTACGGCGGCTTAAGGCGGCTTAGGGCCGGGCGCCTGAGAGCTGCTTCGGGTGGCTTAGTGCTGCCTGTCTTAAGCCGGCTTTTCACTATGGAAATAATATAAATTACATCTTGAGCTGTATATTACATCCCGCGATTACTATTCACACTGTAAGATATATATTTTGGAACACACATGATCAGTTTACACGTCTGCACACGAACGCCAACATTCAAACGGAGGGCGAAGCGGGGGAGGCGCGGTGTCCGGGGACGTGAGGTAAAATATACACCTTCAAATGACCTTCAAATATCGCTCACTCGGTCGAAAAAATATTTATAGTTTGGGATGTAATATATATTATAGCACAGTGTAAACGGTCCCATACCAAATGTATGGCGAGCGATAAAATATTATATCTCAAGATGTAATTTATAATATTATATTATAGCCGGCTTTTGACTATGGGATATAATATAAATTACATCTTGTGCTATATATTACATCCCGCAATTGCTATTCACACTGTAAAATATATATTTTGGAGCACACAATGATCAGTTTACACGTCTGCACACGAACGCCAACATTCAAACGGAGGGCGAAGCGGGGGAGGCGCGGTGTCCGGGGACGTGAGGTAAAATATACACCTTCAAATGACCTTCAAATATCGCTCACTCGGTCGAAAAAATATTTATAGTTTGGGATGTAATATATATTATAGCACAGTGTAAACGGTGCCATACAAAATGTATGGTGAGCGATAAAATATTATATCTCGGGATGTAATATATATTATATTATATCCCATAGTCAAAAGCCGGCTTATATCCCATAGTCAAAAGCCGGCTTTAAGCATACATAAGGACGCCGAGGCTGTCTTCGGGTAGCTCGGGTGGCATTTTCGTGAGAAACACGTCGCAGAACGGTCATAGCGTGCGCCTCCATTAACTTTGCAACACCCAAACAGAAAGAGGAATATAATAGACAGCAAAATTAATTTTTCATCTCCCCATCTCGGAAAAAGTATTTTTGCTCTTCGATAAATAGTGTGTCTAGCTAGATGGTGTCTAGTTTATTTTATACTATTACTAATAATACAATACACAACATTGACATGGTTTGATACTACCATTTATTGTAATCGATAAAACTAAAACTAAAAAAACGGAAAAGCGCTCATTCAAGCTGACAATAAGCTGAATTAAAAATTTTCATGATGTCCTTAAACGCACAGTTATCCTTTCTTCAACTGATATACATAAACGGAAAATAGATTGTTTTTTCATTATGTACGGACGAAGCAAAGCAACCAAGGTTTCAAAATTTTCATAATTCATCCTATAGTATTCGTAAAATTTGCTAACGTCATATCGTAAATCATTAAACAAGTTATGAAATTCACCGAAAGTAGGTACATCTTTACTTCCAAAGCTTATTCACCCAAAATTTTCTGTTTTGCCATAAGGCTCCAAGCTTAGAATAAGAAGACTTAGAATGATAGTTGACACAAACGAGGTGAATCTAAAAAATTGCGACTAAACGTCGCAATTTTCATTTTGAGCCGTTAGTACAATACTTGAAATGACGCGGAAAGCAGCTCTCACATAAAAATATAAAAATGATGTGTTGTGCGGTGTAAGGGTATTTAAACACCAGTAGCAAGAAAAATAATACGGCAAATATCTCATTCTACTAGTCTACACACATTTTACATTTGTAATTTTGCCTAAAACAGTCATCAAAACTCATAAATAAATTTAAAAATTTCGTCCACCATTTTCGTGAAAATGTTGCTATGCACTGGGGAAAAAATACCCCGGTTGTTACTTAGTATAGGCACAGATATTATAATACTATGTATAGGTATATATAAATAGTTGACTGCGTCGTTGGTCTAGCGATCAGCTTGTTCAACCGCTGATTATGAGGTCCTGGGTTCGAATCCCGGGTCGGGCCAAAAGTTGTTACTGGGGTTTTTCCAGCAAGAAAAAATCACAGTAGCAGCCCGGAGTCAGGAAGTTGGCGGTGTTACACCCCTGTGCCTAGGAAAGCGCGTTAAGCCGTTGGTCCTGCACCTGATCTCTCCCCGGTCGTGTCGATCTGTCGTCCCATCGGATTATGAGAGTGAGGGAATAGAGAGTGCACCGGTGTTTGCACACACACTTGTGCACTATAAATGTCCTGCGCATCTGGCTAGTCTCTGATGAGATTGGCCGCCGTGGTCGAAATTTGGCTAGGAGGACATTATAAAAATAGTAGAGGAGAGGGTGGACTTCACTCAAGTTAGGACTTAGGAATCAAACTGCGCGGAATATCATAATTTTAAAATTTCTGTCACTCGACGATATTCTGAATAGATTCATATTGTAAACTACGAAAAAAAAACGAAACCTTGGTTTTTTTTCAGTGTAGGTACTTGTCTAACTTGGGCATTATTATTCGTGGAAAAAATGCTGGTAGTGGGTGGTGTGATTTAAAAGGAAAACTGCACAGCTACAATATATTTACTAGTTGAGTACTTAATAGTCCTAATCAACTTAAAATATGTAGGTACTTTGGTTGGTAAAAAGGAAAATTTGAACAAATTTTGTTGAAAATAACTTAATTAAGGTGGTTCGATATGTAAAACAGGTAAATAAGTTTGTTTAGATACGCCATGAACCGTGCAATTACATACACTTGTCTAAAATATTTGAACGTGCAATATCAGACCGCATTTATAACTACTTATAAAAATATAATCTCCTAAGTGAAAATCAATACGGCTTCCGTAAAAACTCCTCAACAGCTCTTGCTATTTTTAAGTACAACCTCGAAACCCTTAACTATATTAGAGACAAATACTATGCAATAGGTATACTCTTAGACATGAGTAAGGCTTATGATAAAGTCTCCCATAAAATACTTATAACCAAACTATTTGGATAGAATCCCTACATTTTCTTTTTAACAATGGAAGAGCTTCGAAGTGTTCTTAATAATATAATAGGTTATAATATTGATTAATTATAAGATGTTAAGTATAACCTAGTCACACAAATTAATAAAAAGTAAACTATTTTGTTAAAAAGTGTTATTGTACCTACCTAAGTAAATTTATATTATTCTAAACTACACAAATGTTATTTATTGTTCATAAAAGATCTCCTAATTTTGTATAAAATACAAAATACTTAATTTAGTCCTTAACTTAAGTCCTAGATTAAGATATATTGCCATACTGACAGGGTACATTAATACTTACTGTATGTAATATTTTTGTTTCGCAATAAAAATACTGAATACTGAATACACTGCACGTGGTCGAACAAGCACTTGACCGTCTATTTAAATTATTGTTCCGTAAACGATCGGAGCCGATCTTATTTTGCGGACTTGGAGTAAAAACTTTTTGTCGTTTGACCGAGGAAGAATGATAGTAACCAAAGCTACTAGCTGATATTTCGTTTAATTAAAAAAGAAATAAGATAATATCGAAAATAAAAAGTAACATGATAAAAAAATAAATGGCTTATTTTTTTAATTGAAACTTTGCTTCAGTTACCCAATTTTTTAGGGAAAATGCTATTCACTAGCAACATTCAATCATTTGAATGTGTGAGTGAGAACACTGTATTAACGTGCTGTCAAAACACACATAGATCGGTTTTTGGTTGCATAAATTGTCAAATTGTTGAATGACACTATCCCTCTGCTGAGACAGCAGCGAGTTTTTACTCTATGGCTCCAAGTTTCTCTTCTTCGGTAAGATGAACAATGAGAACTAAGTCCCAATCTACCATTATAAATACACACGCACAACTGTTTTCACGTAGGTAACGTTACGACTGCTCTGCGACGTGTCTGCCACCCGAATGTTTTGCCGAAGCTACCCAAAACCAACCTAGGCCTCCTTATGTATGCTTACGACTACCGAGGCAGCTCTCAAGCGCCCGAAGCAGCTCTCAGGCGCCCTAAGCCGCCGTAAGGCGCCCGAGCTCTACCGAGCCGCACCGTTGCCGACCGATAGTGGGCGCCGCGCCTTAGAGTAGGTACTAATACCTATTAATAAGCGAAAGTTTGTAAATGAAGTTGTATGATGTGTGTGATGTATGTGCATATTTGTGACCTAAGATCTCTAAAACTACCTACGCAACAGTACAAATATCACATAGGCAAGTTTTTATACGGGAATAGCGGGTGCGAAGCCGCTGGCACAAACTAGTTCTAATAATAACCAGAGCACAGATATTATAATACTATACTAGACCAGAGTAAAGAAATCTGCATAAATTAATGATGATAATGAAATGTAGGTTCGATTTCCGCCTATACATATTATTATCTAGTACCTCCCCATAACACAAGCTCTGCTTAGCTTGGGGCTAGATGATGCTGTGTAAATTAGTGTAGTTAGCTGTGAAAAATTAAAACTATTTCAACTCCCCTCATACTTAAATATTTATTTGATTAACTATTAAATCAATAGTTGATTCAATTGGCAGTATTACTTAATATTAAACTAGGATTACTATTCTGATGTCTTCTGTTATTCTACCAACTACATCTTCTTTGCAAAAAGTTAACTAAGGGTCCCAGCCCGGCCCACATTTTTGCAAAGGAATGTACTTGACAACTCTCAAATTACTAATTAATTATATTATTACCCTCCAAATTGAAAGGAAGAGAATTTATCTAACAAGATAATATCTATGTGTTACATTTTAATAAGCATGATATAAAAATCTTAAAGTAAATCACTTACTATCACAATTTATCATACTATACAATAAAAAAAAAACAAAAAATTAAGATAACCTTCTTTGCTTTTATCAGTCATTGATTTAATTTTAGATTTAAAGGCCTAAGCTAGAGTGTTGAATGGCTTCCAATCAGGATGGGTCATCATCAGAATCCAGTTCAGATGATGAATCATCACTGCTTGAGTCACTTGATGAGTCGGTCTCGTCACTCTCATCGATGTAGAGGCCGTTGTTTCTCAAGCCGGGCAGCAGTTTCATGGAAGCCATTTTAACTGCCATTTCATTCTCCATTACATCTGCCTCATCTTGTTGTACCAAGTTCGCTGCAGCCTCCAACTCAATCAGTTCCAAATTCAGGTCACTTTTAGAGACTTCAATGTTTACAATATTATTGCATAACTCATCTATTTCTTCATTCCGACACTTTTGAAGAAAAACTAAATAGTCTTTGATATACAGTTGGTTCAGGATGTAGCGGGCATCATTGCTCGTGTTGAACATTTGATGGATTTCTATGAAACATTTGATTACAAACTTCTTGCCTCTTTTGAGCAAAGAAATGAGGTCACTTTTGACTTTATGGCACAGATCAAAATTTCTAAATATAGGGTAGATGAGAACTCGGCGGTAGCATGTTGTCAATGTTTCTTTTAGGTCTTTGAAGGTACAGAACCAGCTCATGGTTGAAGATAGTTTGTTGATGGTCCAACTCGATTCCACTGTACTCTCATTAAGAGTAGTTCTTTTATCATAGCAGAAGCCAAACAATATGTCCACTAAGCCAAACATAACTTCTCTGTACTCAGTTTTTGTTAGCAAGTAATGCTTGTTGGGTAATTCTTTCAAAATGCCTACTTCTTCATCAGTAAACTGAACTTCCTTGTTAAAGCCTGGACTCTCCCAGGTTGGGGTTAAGGATAGATAAGGTTCTAATAGCTCATCATCAAAAAAGTCAGCTAAATAGTGGTCCGAAGAAAATTTACTGTCTTCATGCTTTGTGCGTAGCAGAGTCCGCTCCTCAACTGTAATCATTTCAGGGGCTTTCAGCTCAAATATTTGCGGAAATTCAACGCCAATATTACTGAATTCTGTTGAAATTTTGTTGGCAAATCCATAGGTGTATTTGATATCTGTTACATTCTCATTATCGTTTTCCAAGGTGATCCCATCTTCTTCCAGCATTTCGACCAGGTTGGGGTTGATGTCCGGAATGTCTCGCGGGGCTAACAAGCTAGTGATCATGTCAAGGTTCTCGAAAACCTCGCCCGGGGACTCCTTGTCGAATGTGAGGTTAAACTCGCCAGAATCGCAGATGTAAGATCCTTTGGATCGGTCGTTGTCGACGATTCTCCCGGGCAGCCGGAGGCGGAGGAAGTAAGGGGAGGATACAAAGAGGAAGTTCTCACCATCGATGTCGATCTCCGTGTCTCCGACGTTGGTGTACGGCGCGTGCACGTTGATGTACACATGCTTCTCGTCCTGTGTAAGCTTGAATCGAGGAGTCAGCATTTTGCTTTGTAGATGACTCTTACGTTGTTATTTTAAACTCATCGCTTGTTAAAGAAAGAAATTGTGATGTGAATATGTTGAACTTGCTTACACCGGGGTTGTTTCTTTCCTTTGTTTTGTTTGTTGTCGTTCCGTCCGTCCGTCCATACGGTCCATACCGGTCCATACATACCTATATCAACTTCTTGGAAATGGCCAAGCAAACGCCCAAGCCAAGCCTAATTTGTAGTGGGGCTTCTTTTTTTAAGGTGCCCTGAACCGCTCCGCCTCCGGCGGCTTCAGTGTGTGGCGTGGCGGCGGCGGAGGGGCGGCGCAGGGGCGGCGCGGCGGCGGCTTGAACCGCAGCACGCACTTGAGCGGGCCGCCGCCGCGCCGGTTCAAGCTATGTCTCAACCCAACCTAGGCTAAAAAACAAAAACTGTCAATGTCAAGTCAACTTTGTTGAAATGTCAGTGTCAAAAGCAGCTGATTGAAAGAAAGTATGTAGCCATTGTTGTTTTCTTGCAAACAAAAATGACCGATGTAAAAACAGTGCAAAATGTTACAAAGACATTCAAATATTCGTTTCCGACATGCACCAACGAGGAGGTGTTCTTCAAACTGGAGGTTCCGGTGGAAATTCCTCACAGCGGCTCAACGCGTGAGCTCGTGCAGCGCGTTATAAACATGTTTCACATTCCCGTGTATTTGGAGGACGGTGAGTAGGATAACGGTGATCCAGGAGGTTTTACAAATAAATTATGAGAAAATTAGACGCTTACAACCATTCCACAACTCTATGACATTCGAACAACAAGAGTTACATGAGTTTAATAAGGTTCCGCCCCCCGACTCTTTCACACCCACATCCACACCCACACCGGGCCGAAATTATGGAGGGGAGGGCGAGCGGGGCAGCATCTCACGGCGCCGCCGCTGCTAGACAACAGACATTTCAAAATAAAAATGATGAATCTCCACACTAAGTACCTACCCAATTTGAAGAAGTAAATTTGCTTTAGTTTTTTCCCATTTTCAGTAACTGCCAATCAGAGAAAGTAAAAAAAAATTTGGGGCTCGTGTCGGTCGCCCTTATCGCTTTTTACTTAGCTTTCCTTTAATTTTGTGTTAATCAGAACACTTTACTTTTTAGAACTAAATGAAAAACTAGCAAAATTCGTGTCAGAAGAAACAAAGACATTCCACAATGAAAGAGATGAGAGTTTAATCAATCAGCTGAAGTCCTGTGAGCTGAACTCCGAGGGCATTGTTAAGAACTGGGAGAAGATGTTCAAGGACAATGTCATGGAGTTCGCGGAGCAGAAGGGGACCTCCGATGAGGAGGTTAGTTGCTTTACAACTGGTTCCAGGGTACAAGACTGGTCATAGATACCAAGATATGTATTTTTGTCAGCTGTGATAGTCGCAGCGTAAGAGTCCCTCCAACTAAGCCCATGGATGTTGTGAAAAGTGACTGAGGGAATTTACATCCTTCTGTTTATTATTCAACACTTTCAATCATCAATCCACGCGCCAAGTATGGCAAGTTCCCCCCCTTGTTTTGAGGAGGCAGGGAGCAGTTGATGTATATGTCCTGTTGAAGATGCATTTGTGTGTGGTTGCAGGTGTTCGCAGCAGCATACCACAAGCTGGTGCACTCCCCAGCGCTGGAGACAATCCTGCAAGTGGAGAACTCGTATGCAAAGACATTCGATGAAGTCAGAAAAAACCGAGATGATGACATAAAACATCTTACACAACAGTGAGTAGAAAAGAGTATTTATATATAATTTTAATGATATCTTGAGACATGTAAGTCACTCAGGCTGACTGAATCTCTTTAGCCTCACTTTATACTCACAACTCTTACAATGCAAGGGATAAACAGCACAACAAACAGAAATCCTCAACTTGCCGAGCTCACTCTGCGAAGCCTGTGAAGATCCCAGGAAGATTCTTCGCTTCTGGACAGAGTTGCAAAAATAAGAGTACTTGTACCATGACCATATGCTCTCTTGTCTTTCTAAAAAATTTTACTCCTTTAAGTGTTTTGAGTTGCGTAAAATGAGTTCACACGAAAAACCAGTTTGTGCCACACAATAAGTGATCATTTCTGTTAAAGAACGTATTTTACGTGAGTTACGCGTTTGACCTCAGCCTAATGAAACTACTGTTTGAAACTGTGTCAGTTTTAACAACAAATCCATCCACAGGCAAACCGATGAAATGGAGGAGCGAATCCGTCAGCTAAACATAACCACTACGGAGGAAGAGATCAACGCGCTGGCCGCGGCGCACTTCGAGGCGCAGGCGCTGGTGGCGGGCCGCTGGGGCTCGCAGCTAGACGCGCTTTGGCAGACGCAGCGCGCGCAGTTCCGCGCCTGGCTCATGCACACCGCGGACCAGTTCCAGACCTCGCAGGCGCTGCTCACACCCAGGTCAGAGCTGTGTCTCACCTCATCACCACACAACAAGTTATGTCTACTGCTGTATATAGGCTTCCTAATACGACGCTACTGATAGCGCTCCTGAGCTGCCTCCGTCCACCAACTCCCTTCGACGTCGTCGGTCCTGTGGATAGTCTTCCAAAACACCGTTTCGCGTGGCATCGCGGTCGCCGCTACAAAACCTTTACTCCCCAGCGGTTATCGGTTCTGCTGTGTCTTACTTAGGTACATAAAGGCATCACCTGCCTGTATAGAGAATCATGTTGTGCTGTTTTAACCACGTTTCTTTATGTCTTCTTAATTGTACCTATTGAAACTTAAATTTGGTCCACGTCTTTTCTCTACCGATTTCGTTTGTGAACGCAGCTCGATTGCGAGTTACGACGCACCTCACTAAAAGTATCCAACTCGAAACTACATAAATCATGGTAAATGTTATGTATGAGCTCCTACATGACCCTGACTAATTTTAATTAAAATTAAAAAAAAATCATTTGTTTTCTCTTCACAAAAGGCCTTCTTACAATGAATCATTATTTATTAAGTCACTACAAATTTGTGTACGATCTGCAGAAATTTGTTCGTTGGTCTGGGTGTTTTCTACCTATGTATAATAAAAAATATCTATCTTTGTAGTGTATTGTATTAAGTTTAAGACGACGCATTGAAGATATTGGCGTCAGGGATTTCAACTTTTTTCAGCAATTACAAGACATTCGGAATTTATTTTTTATGTTTTGAATTTTTCATGTTTTTTACTTTAAATTGGTAGTAGGTTTTCACGATTGGTTAACTTTCATAGCAGAAAAAAAAATCCCGAAAACTGCTCTATAAAAACATGGTTTTTAACTTTACAGGCAAACGGAACCGATTTATGCCTCTAAATTTTCTGTACAAATAAGTTTATACACCCTCTTCAAAATGGTGGTAGGATTTTTCATAATTACCAATAGTTTTTATTTTAAACGAGAATTACTGTTTTGGCGCTTACGCCTTTTCGTTTCAAGCTAGCTCTCGCCTCTGTTTGTATGCAGGCGGCCCCCTTCAGTCCGCTTTTGACCATTGTCAGCGTCGGACGTGTGCCAATCGAGCTCGCCTCCCGCGCACAAGTTGGTCTCGATTGACACATCATCAATATTATCTTCTGAGTAAAAAAAATCTTATAAATTATTAAAAATGGGAAGAAAGATGATTCAAGTTTCAAAAATAAAGATGAAAGGTCTGTATGTTGAAAAATGTAAGGAAATGGTAGGTAGTAGTAGAAGTAAACGTTAAAAAAAATTTCCCTAGCACTAGATAGGTACCTAGTGTATCGATAGCCGTGAATCAATATTATCTTGCGAGTAAAATCATAAGCAACACCTTGAAAACATCGTAAAGAAACGTCAAATATTTTGCCTACCTGCCTCTGCCTACCTATCCATCTATCCTATCTATCTATACGGTAAATAGTATTATAATAATTATAAAGTTTATTTTGTTTTTTGTTCTTAGAAAATAAAAACCTAAACAATTGTCCGAACAAAGAAAACCATGGAGTCGTCTTAGTCCGGAAAATTAGACCAAAAAATAGGGGTGAGGTTACAACAATTCGCACCCAGCTGAAAATTTGTAAGATTATTCAAAACCCCATTATAAATGAAATGTGAAAAGTCCTCATCGATCCGACATCTGTTTTTTTTTTTACTAGGGGTCAAAGATCACTAAAACGGGTTTTTCGCGATTTTCAGCAAAACGGTAAGTTTTATCATAAAATTATCTCGGTCAAAAATTGTAGATCAGATAATTATCTATAAAAAATGTTTTAATACTTTTTTTCCTAAGAGGCACCGTTTTTGAGATATAACGATTGACTTGTTTTTACTTTAAAAACGCAATCAATAATCTTCAACCTCAACAGCCTGTATAGGTTAACAACGGGACGCACGCCTCCCCCTGATAAGCGCCTTATTGGCTTTTATCTCAGGGAGGTAATGCCCATAATCCCCACGCTGGGCATGCGGGTTGGGGATCGCAGTTTGGTGGTAGAATTGTTCTGCAGGGGGTGCTGCTGCCTACCCCCGGTGGATATCCCTTAGTCGCCTCTTACGACACCCGCGGGAAGAGTGGGGTGGTGCAAATTCTAAGCCGGCACAACACAGCTCAAAAATCAAAGCCGTTTATCTCCGAATATAATCTAATATAATATCACCACCAAATCCTTCCACCCATCGTAGTCCTTGGCAAAGTTTACTAATAGTATTTTTAGGCATGCTGAAATGGATCAGAATGCACTTCCATGTTATTCTTAATTAATATTATATGTTAAAGTTATTTAATATAATTATATCAATATAATTTTAAATTTAGTAAACACATGTACGGTTTTACTTTATATAATATGTCAGAATTTTATAATACAGGGTGTTAGTCTAATCAGTGTGCCGTGCTGAAGGAGATCATTATTCAGTAAACAAACCAAGCCGCAAACGTTTTTTTGCAGGATTTTAATTTTATTACAAATCAAACATCAAATGTATAAAAAACAGTATAGAATTACAAAACAGCTTTATTTTGCGCCAGGCAGCTAAGGGCGGCTCAAGGCGTATCTGGCGTGGTAGGTAGGTGGCTTGCCACCCCGCTCGCTCATACTGCGCTAACCGGTAGCGCATGTTCACAGCCAGGATGCCGTCAACATTTTTGCCTGCCTCTGGTCCAGGGTTTATCCCTCGTTTAAAGTCAGTGACAAAGTATTCAATCGAATCACTGCAAAACATCGAACAAAACCACAAATTTTTCATGGCTCGCTCCGCTCGCTAGTAAGATCTTGCCATTCTGTGTGTGGTCTTATGCTTCAGTGGCGGCGCAAAGGGGCACGGAACTCTTTAAGGTAGCTTGCCCCCATCAACAACCTCGAACATAAATAAATACGGCTTGCTCCGCTTAGCTCCAGTAAATGTCTTTAAAAAAAACCCGCGGCTCGCTCCGCTCTCCGTTCATTCTATATTGTATGTGATCTTCCTATGTTGTTGCTAGTCTTTAAAAAAACATAAATTGGTTCTATCTTAGCTACCTTGTCATTGCCAAGAATGCCACTGCTACACCAATTACAAAATAATCTGCGGTTTATTACAAGCGCCGATATTTATTTTGTATTAGTTTCTCAACAATTTTTTCAGCTGCAGCCGCCAAAAACTCCGAAATTTTCAGAGCCCACTCCACTCACAGTTATTTATTTTATTCAGGGGTATTGGTACCCCCCGCCATTCAATAACTAATAATAAATATATAGAGGTCGTACGCGTTTTATGGAAACTATCTGCTTTCTCGCTCGCGCAAGACGACGTTTTTAAAGATTTTTAGTTTACGTGTGTTACTGAACATGTGATTCGCCCATTATTTTAATAATATTAAATATATAAATACCACATTTTGAAATAAACTTTTGAACTTGTCGTGATCTTTGTAAAGATAAAAGACTTTATTTATATAATATTAAAAGACTTTTCGTTTTTAAAATGATAAGTTATGTCTAGTCGCAAACTTTAGGTACCTAAACAGACCAGCTACTTATTCGTATAAAATTATTTTTTAATGTACCTGAGTAATGTCCGGAATTTCGGAAAAAATATTTTCGGAAGGAAGTCTCCGATTCTTTTCACTGTTCCTCGAAGTTTAGGTAAATAAGCCCTACCTACTCCTATCACTGCTAATTACTCTACTTTTAGTTAGGTAACCTAACCTACCTACCTACCACGCTAACGAAGTTGCGGGTAGTATCCGTGCCGTCAAATTATGTTTTTTTATCGATATACTACCGCCAAAAAAAGCTTGCCTATAACATTGTAAAATATTCAAATGGATATAAATAAATAAATAAAGGTAATGCGACTCCATGACGTCTTGTCCCAGCGCGGCAACGCACGACTGAGAAGCGCGCTAGTTACGGCGGCGCGGCCCGACCGACGCGGCGACGGCACGATTGCAAACCGCGTAAAATTACCGCGGGGTATGTGCTGCTTGCGGGGAGCTCATGGGGGGCGTGGCGCCCGATTTCAAATTATTGTTTATCAATGCGTCGCCTTAACAGTTATCTAGTACCCATAACACAAGCTCTGCTTAGCTTGGGGCTAGATAATGCTGTGTGAATGAATTTTCCAGCATTATTTATTAAGTTTTTATCATATACATAAACGATCTCCCAATAACTATGAATAAAATAAACCAACATAATGACATTATTTGCCGATGACAGCTCTATCACAATTAAAAGTAACGACATTAAAAATTATGAATCTGACATTTATCAATCACTAACCTCTATTATTACTTGGCTTGATTACAATAACTTAAAAATAAACCTAAAACGATAATGCATTTCAATCAATTAACAAAAAAAACCTGACACTAATTTAATATTTCCAAATAGTAAAATAGAAAAGACTGACTCCATAAGATTTTTAGGTTTACAGATAGATGACCAACTAATGTGGTAAAACCATATTGAATATATAACCAAGAGAATTAGTAGTTCGGCATACGCGTTATTTAGATTATCCCTAACCGTCAATATTGACACGCTAATTGTAGCATATTACGGCTTAGTGGAGTCGATACTGAGATACGGAGTAATTTTTTGGGGGAATTCTACGGATAAAGACATAATTTTTAAAGCGCAAAAACGTTGTATACGAGCCATGTTTAGAATACGCGTGATTGATAGCTGTAGACCTATATTCACAAAGCAGAAAATACTAACACTTCCGTCGCTATATATAATTGATAGCTGTAGACCTATATTCACAAAGCACAAAATACTAACACTTCCGTCGCTATATATAATCGAAGTGGCTCTGTTTGTGAGAAATAACCCTCACCTGTTTCCGCGCATATGAGACGAAAAGCCAAGAAACAGGCGTTACTTACTTGTTTCTGGACTGTTTTCCGCAACTAGGCCACAGGTGGGCCCTTTTTGCGTGTCAGAAGAAACAGGCGTGAAGATAGACTTTGTTTATTTCCATCCAAAACTGCATTACTACATAAGAGCATAGTATCAATGGCACCGAAAATTTACAACAAAATACCTAAGAGCTACAAGCAACTAAATTATTCTGAATTTAAAAATACAATTTCTTAAATTTATTTTTAAATTCTCAATTGAAATATTTTTTAATAACATTGACGACTTTCTAAATGACAAATTTTAACTTTTTAATGATTTTTTAAAATTATTATGAAAATTCAGTAACACAATCACTTACCTAAATAAAAAAAATTGTCATTACTTCTTGCATGCCGTTTCTCACAATTTGTACACCGTAATCGGTAAAACATCTTGATACCTGCATACCTGTTTGTTAAATCTTATACCTACACAAATATTTATGCAAATAAATGATCTTTATCTTACATCCTTTCCAGTAACTCCCCGCTCGGTACCTTCTCCCCGGGGCTCCCGGAGGAGGCGCAGCCGCGGGGCCCGCCGCCCCCCCGCGCGACGGGGATGCGGCCCCCGCTGGAGGAGAGCTTCACCATCCACCTCGGCAGCCAGCTCAAACAGACGCACAACGTCCGCATTGTGGCGGCCGACCTGGCGGACCTCTGCGCGCTAACTGGAGACGACAGGTTACTGAAAAATCTTCAGGCGCGATGACGGTTAAGACACAGTGCCAGTGCTTTTACCATCATCATGTCAGCTGAAAGGCGCCCACTGCTGGACGGCAGACATCCCCAAAGATCGCCACAATGGCATCTGACATCTAGGGTTTCGACTCGTGTGGGGTGTGCATTTATGCCTTTACTGCAATCAAACACTTGATGACATACCATAGTCCTTTACCTTTCTGCCCTCAATCGGTAAATTTTGATCAGGCTAAAATTAATTACGGCTTTGACTCTTTGATTCAGGTAACTCTCAGCGATACAAGCTAAGTGTCCTCCCTCTTCCAGCGATACGGAGCACTCCCGCCGCCTGCAGTCGTCCCTCTCCCTCTACAGCAACGAGCTATCCGGCGTGGTGGTGGTGTGCGACGCGGGCCCGGCGGCGGGCGCGGGCGCGGCGGGGGCGGGCGCGGCGCTGGCGGTGGCGGCGGCGCAGCGCACTGACCACCACTTCGCGCACCAGGACGCGCAGCGCGCCGCTATCGCGGAGAGGGTCGCCGAACCGGTCAGTACGCTTGTGGGGGGGAAGGGGGCGACCCGGCCCCCAATTAAAGTAGCTAATGACAATGGGGAAAGCAACAATGGGGATAATTTTGGTTGGCAGCCTTAATGGTATCTAAATCTTATAAAACTTGAATAGGGAAAACTTTTTGGCTTAAATATTCCTCCTTTCAAGTTTCAAAAGATTTATTGTATTGATTGACATTATTCATATCTAATTGACAATGTAACTTAAATTCTTCTCCTTCTAATTAACCCTTTGATTTATCATTACCTGCATACCTACTTTAGTTTATTCTTCTATTTAAAAAAATGTACATTCGAATTGTGATATTTACCATAATTGATTTGAAATTGTTTATTTATTTAACTAACTTAAAATTGTTTGACATACTCATCTCTTACATACCTTATTTTATTGTATTAATTAAATTTAGAAATGTTTGTACGCCCAAGTGGCAGAATCCAGCGATCTAAAATAAGTCTCATGAACTGACTGTAATAATACCTGATTCACAAACAATAAATGAATTATGAATTATAAAAGATTTGGACAGCACTAAGGCTGCCAAAATGATCCCCATTGTTGCGTTCCCCATTGCCATTTGCTACTGTAATTGGTGGGCCGGTCAGTTATTTTAATTGACTGTAGCACAGATATTATAATACTATACTAGTAACTGTAGTAAAGAGTCGTTTTCATTGAATATGCGAGGGGCTGTAGGTAGAATGCTGCGCAACTCGCAGAGGTCCGTTTATGTTGTGGGTCCCTCTCCCTGCGCCCTCGGGCTACAAACAGACTGCCGGACGTTATTCAGAAGGATGCTTCTTCTACCATCATGCTTGAAATAGACTGAAGAAATGGCTCTTAGAGAGTTATTTTTATTCTGAAGAAGAGTTCTACGCTTTGCCTATTCTTTAATTAGATTAGAATGAAATTATAACAAAATACTGTAACATTAATTATATGGTTACACTATTTATTTAGTTCAAGAATAACCATAGGGCTAAAATTTATAACATTCTATAATACCTATTATTTAAGGTCAATAGTATAAACTAAGTATATTGCTTATCTTATTTCCTTGTGATTTGTTACTTGTCACTATCGATAAAGAATTGTATTGTGTGTTGTATTGAATGTGCCTCCACCATGCACAAGATCTTCCCTTATTACTTTTTAATTCGATTATTAACTTCTTTTTTCGGTCCAAATTGTCTCTTGCCAGCTTTTATAAATTAAAATTAAATGATAAATAAATAATGCTGGACAATCCACACAGCACCATCTAGCCCAAAAGTAAGCTACTCAAAGCTTGTGTTATGGGTACTAGATAACTGATATATTTAATACATGTATAATACTTTTATACCATGTTTTATGCAATAAAATATCATTTCATTTCATTTCATTTCATCATTTCATTTCATTTCATTTCATTTCATTTCATTTCATGATATACATAGATAGATATTTTAGTTTTTTATATAATACATAGAAAACACCCAGACCAACGGAACAAATTTTTGCAGATCGTACACAAATTTGTTCCGAGGCGGGAATCGAACCCGCAACCTCTTGCGTCACAGGCGGACTCTCGCCCACTGCACCACTGAGGTCGTCGTATGATACCTAATGGTAACCAAGGAATGGTTTCGTACCAGGCCCTAGCCCGCAACGCGGCGCGCGTCACGGCGGGCGGCGGCGGCGGCGGCGGCGGCGGCGGCAGCGGCGGCGCGCGGCGGGCGCGGCGCGGGCTGCAGCCCGGCGACGTGTACATGACGACGCACTCCAACCTGCCGGACGTACACGTGGTGTTCCATCTCATGGTGGATCACTCTACGCTCAGATCTGGTGAGTTAGCGAGTGCTGGTCACTCGGCCGCACAAAGTAATTTGAATTAAGAACAATGCAACCTTCACAAAAAACAAAATTTCACTCGTTCATAGTTTGAAAGAAGTTTGTAGCATTTTTAACTCCAAGGTTATGGACCAAAATGAGTTTCTGACATTCGACCTCTTTTATAAATAAATTATATTTTCTCGCTAGTCGTGGTGAAAAGTTGTATGACTTGAGGGCAAATATTTTTCGTTTCGTGCCTTTTAAATCCCTAGCTACGAGCGTAGCGAGTGGCTCTAATGTAGACTACATTAGAGCCACTCGCTACGCTCGTCACTGTTCTGGACTGCTTCGCTAGCTCGGGATTTAATATCGGCACGTTCAACAAAAGAAGTTTTGTCACTTGTTGAACAAATAACTATTATTGCTATTATTAGCGAGCCCTAGTGTCTAGGTAAACCCAATTAAGGATTTAAAGCACTATTTACCAAAAAAATACACTGTAATATTTATATCAATAAATTTTATGTATCTTAACTATCCATTTTTAAAGAACAGCAGAAAATTCAGAAGTAGTTTTATTTGTCTGTAATGAGTTGCGTTATCTTCCCAGGCGACATAACGTCCCGGCACCCGGCCATCCTCGGGCTGCGCAACGTGTTGAAGGCGGCCTGCGCCAACGACGTCACCAACATCACACTGCCGCTGCTGTTGCGGCACGAGCTCACAGAGGTAACTGCAAGCCTGGGGCAATGGCAACACTCTGGACTCTCAATGAGCTCTTCCCAAATAGATACATGAAGAATACTTTATTGTACCACACCAATACAGATAACAATCACATCACACTAATATTATAAATGCGAAAGTTTGGATGGATGGATGGATGGATGTTTGTTACCTCTTCACGCCAAAACTACTGAACGGATCAGACTGAAATTTTGCATACAGGTAAGTCTAACCCTGGAATCAAACATAGGCTACTTTTTACCCCATAAATCAGTTCCCATGGGATAGAAATAATCTTAAAACGTTTCCATAGAAACAACGCGTGCGAAGCCGCGGGCAGAAGCTAGTACAGAAATAAATGCTAAGAGTAGACGAAGTACAAAGGCGGCCTTATCGCTATGAGCGATCTCTTCCATGCAACCTTGGGATGGACTGGACATGTAAGAACAAAAAAGACGGTGGCATTCGAAAAAAAATACTTACACTGCATACTATAAAACCTACATTATACCTAACCTACAAACAATAGGTATAATTAACTTATTAAACATATTTACATTATATTTTACATATCAATTTGAATTTGGCTGTTAGTCCAGCAGGGCTATTCTGACTCACCGCTACCGAGTCGTCGACACGGAATATCACACAGATTCGCGCGAAATTCAAATATTAAAGAGGTTTTTAATATTTTCTGAGTTCTGTAAGGAACTTAACTCACAGAAAAGTAGTTTATCACAAATCGTAGACAATTTTTTATAAACCTATGCTACAATAAAGTGTGATATAATGTTTTTTTTGGTATTATGTTGATTTTAAGTTACTAAAACTCTAATATTATTAATTGCTCCAAAAGTAGCACTAAATCCGAATTTCTTAAAACAAGGGTCCATAGAAAATGTTTTATGATTTGTGGAAAACTTCTTTTCTGCTAGTTTAAATACTTGCAGAACGCTAAAATATTTGAATTTCGCGCGAATCTGTGTCACATTCCGTGTCGATGACTCGATAGCGAAGAGTCTGAATTCTGCAGTGGTCCATAATCCATAAGGACATTTTCTTCTCAATGTTGGGATCCAAAAGGGAATGACATAAGATAGATAGATGATTTATTCATGAACAATATTTACAATTGTTTTTGAATGTTATGAGTAAATATAATTAATTAAACGATAAAAACATTGATTTGATTATAAAGAAAATTGAATACAAATGTCTCTTAAAATCTAAGGAATACCATTAAAATTAGAGGTCGCTTACATAGTCGGAATTTAAAATTTAAAGTCATTTACTCATTTGTCATTTGAGTACAAGCACTTTTCCAACAAAAGCTTTTTTAATTTTGTTTTAAATATATTAGGACTATAAGAGCTTTTTAAATCAATAGGCAGGGAGTTAATAACAACGCATAGTGTTACAGGGGTCCGAAAAGGTCCACGTCTCAGCATTCCTAGCTTCATTTCAAGCCGAAGCTAGTAGCGGCGCTGGTTTTCAGACCGGACCTTTCGCAGTAGACTGGAAGCCCCATTATTACTACTTAAATTTTGCGACGGTTTATCTCGCCCTGCCCTAAATCCGGCCCTGGTTGTTATTGTAATAGATGTTCGTATGTTGTCCAGGAGATGACGGTAGCGTGGTGCGTGCGCCGCGCCGAGCTCGTACTCAAGTGTGTGAAGGGATTCATGCTGGAGGCGGGCGGGTGGGGGGGCGCCGAGCTGCGCACGCTCACGGCGCAGCTGCCGGCGCACACGCAGCCGGAGGTGTACCAGGTACATAACACGTCTTACTACTACAACACCAACACTGTATCTGCACCGGCACAACACGTCTCCAAGCGTGAAGGTCTGAGTGTTGTTCTCATAAAGACAGACTCTCAAAAAGACAGAAAAGGTACTGGTTACATTCTCCATTATTTGAGGTTTTTTAAGTTATTAGATATTCATTTGAGCGCACCAATCTCACCTGATGGAATGTGAGGATGGTTAGTCTCATCAGTCCTTTTTAACCGACTTCGAAAAAAGTAAGAGGTTCTATGTTCGGTTGTATGTAGTTTTTTTATGTATTTCCGTCGATTTCTCCGTGAATTATGGACCGATTTTGAAAATTCTTTCGCTATTGTTAATTAGTGTAATTGGTGTTTTCGCCGTTCTAATTAATACTCAAAGCTTGTGTTATGGGTACTAGATAATTGATATATTGAATACATTCTATACATAGATAAATTTTTATGATACATAGAAAAAACCCAGACTAACGGAACAAATTTCTGCAGATCGTACACAAATTTGATCCGAGGCGGGAGTGTTTGTTTGTATTTGATTTAATAAAGTTTGTTTCGAGCAGGCACTCGCGGCTCTCCTCCCCGCCGTGTTCCGGATCTCCAACCCGGTGAAGATCAGACAACCTGCCGACGAGTAGCAGCGGACCCAACCTAATCAAAGTATTCATCCGTTCCGACGGGTATCCAGGCCTAACTTATACATGTAATTATCACGTGAAAGGCAATGTAGGCAGGGGCCCTTTAACCCACTAAATTAATCGCTTCAGCATAACAATGGTATCGTATCAGAATGCTTTTCAGATTTTGTCATTTTACCTTTGATGAAAGACTACAGATCGAGTGCCGCGTGTCAGTCGTGTTATGGTTGAAACCGTTCCATCAATCTCTTGTAAGCAGCACCGTATGCACATCTGATGACGACCTCTGTGGCGCAGCGGGCGAATGTCTGCCTGCGACGCAGGAGGTTGCGAGTTCGATTCCCGCCTCGGGTCAAATGTTTGTACGATTTACAGATATTTGTTCAGGGTGTTCTGGATGTTTTTCTATGTATAATAAAAAATATATATCTGTATAGTGTATTGTATTATGTATATCAGATAACTAGTACATAGGTACTAAATAATAAATAAATAATGCTCCAACATGTGTTTTGGAACACAAGCTCTGTTTAGCTTGGGGCTAGATAATGCTGTGAATTGTCCTGCATTATTTATTTATTTATCTGTATTCTTTAATCTAGTCGATTCTGCGACGATACCATTAAAAACTTAAATACTAGAAGAGTTGGAGATCTGTATAAAAATATTTAGTAACAAATCGGAATTTTTTTCATCCTAATATTGGACATACATCAATGGATTTCCGCAAAGAAACGCCTGAATCTGTTATTTTGTAAAAGAGTCTCGTGTTAGTTCCTCAATGGACGAAACGATATTAAAATATATTAATGGTCCGCCCTACAAACAAGATGCATAATTTAATTGCCACATTATAACGTAATTGACATAATGATATGCCAGTGAGCCCTGCGCTCCTCCGCCGAATTATTAATAAGTAGGATTATGAAAGGGCGAAAAGTCCCTGTACCAGAGTTTTACCTATGTTAGATATTAATTATTTGTACGTGTGTATTATTTGAATAAAATGTGATATTTTAAAACCATATTTTTTTTCTTTAATAGTTTGTCATAAGTTCTAATATTAATTTGTCTTGCTTTTTCTGTAAAGAGAAGATATAACTTTTATCAAGTAAAACATCGTTTTTATGCTTATTCACTTTATTAATTATATTAAATTTAGACATAATTAATCGCTACTTGATTGTGGGCTTCGTGCACCTCAGGTAAACTAGCGTAGATATGAATGAACGTTGTGCGTTCAGAGCACCATTTGCTTTTAATTCGGGTCGAACATGATTACAACAGTTATATGAATGAAAAATAAAAGAGAGTATATTTGAAGACGATCAAAACTAAATTCTAGACACGAAAATAACTTGTACGAAAAAAACAAATAAAAGATACTACGATAGCAAAAGTCGAAACGAAACACTGAAGCATGTTGTTGTTGCACGTAAACTAAATGTTATAAGTAAAAGTTTAAATAAGATTAGGAAAAACTAACTTAAAACAATTAGCAGTTTCAAACCTATGTATGTATACTTGGAGCTAGATGATGTGTGAATTGTCCAACATTATTTATTTTATTTATAAATGGGATTTTGTGCATCTTAATAAACAAAAATAAAAACAGCGTTTAGTCGAGTGAGGCGCTGAATGCGCTGATACAGGTACATGATGTATGGAGTGGTACAGTCCAGCTGGTGAATGTGACCAGTGAAGTACAGCAGTCATACGAGGAAATCAATATTTTCACCGTCATTGATTAATTATCCCCATAAAATGGGCAAGTTCTTCCCAAATAAAGTCAAAGCAATTACCCCGTATACTCAAACGCAAATCCGATTTAAGCACATCTCAAGTTGCGATTTTTTGACAGGTTTCTATGAAGTTCTGTCAAAAATTCGTCATTCGAGACGTGTTTCCGAGTTGCGTTCGAGTATTCGGGGGTAAATTTCCGCGCCTCTACTTTCAACTTAACACACAAACTATCTAAAATAATATAAATGTAAACTATAAAATCTACCAACTATTTAGAAGCTATAAGTTGTACTTGCGGTTCCTTCAGAAAACTAAAAATTAATTTATTATGAGTTATTCTAAGATGTAGTTTCGAAGAAACCTCTTATTTCGTGGCCAACCCCAGCAGGGGTATTTTGATTCGTCGGAAAGGCCGTCGGATTCGATATCGGAAGCTTTTCACGAAGAAAAACGTTACCGATATCGAATCCGACGGCCTTTCCGACGAATCAAAATACCCTTGCAGATCGGAACGAAATACGCGAATCAATCGCATCATGACCTGTCGCAGTCTATAAAATCATGTCTCGGAAACATTAGGGGAACAATCACTTGGCCACAAGGCCTGCTCGAACGATCCGTTCAATCATAGACAGGTACTACATTGCAATCTTGAGAACCTCGCTAGCACAGTTTGAGCACAGCTCTATAACTAAATTGAATATTAGACATGAAAATATCGTTGCACAATACGCACGAGGAACCTATGAGTAAATATATTCACTAAATAACTTCCCGATGCATCTGCAACAAAAAAATCCACATTTAGAAAAATAACTCCCCTCTACAAAGCTGTGTGATATTCAGGTGTCTGAGTATTTATGAGGGTGAGGGAATAGAGAGGGCATCTGCGTTTGCGCACACATTGGTGCACTATAATATGCCCTGCGCACATGGCTCATCAGGGAGAAGTCATCATCACGTGAATTCCAAGTATGCAATATGTGTCGAATAGTAAAGAAGTAAAATACGGCTCACCGTTGCTAGTTTGTACTGACACATGCGGTGTGGTGTCGGGCGACGGCTAGCGCCGGCGGCGACTGCGCCCGCTCGCTCCACCTTCTGCAACACAAAATTACACAACACTGATTTATAAGAATATAAAGGTTTTCATAGAATTCGCGTTCTCTTTACAACGCTATGCTCGCCAGACGGTATTATCAAGGTGCGCCTCTACCCAACAGTAGCGATTTTGAAGCGCGTCTTATGTCGCGCGATTAGTTGCGTGCGATTTTATAGCGCGAGGCTGCTTTTGTAGTGGAAGCTTAACCGATGTGACAGTCAAGATCGCCACACCCCGTGGGCTAGGAACACTAGCCGAGTGCAGTCCAAGAGATGGGCGGACGACATTAATAGCATGTCTCGGCTCGCCGCGCGGTCCCTCGCATTCTCGTCTTGTCTCAGCCGCAGTCCAAGTAAGACAACGAGTATGTAAATGATGCCTCTCGTTGAGAGGGCGAGCGCCTGAGACATTCCACGAGACGTCACGGCGAGTGTGTATTTTGCTTACAACTACTGACGGATAAACCGAATTACGGTTTATGTTAGCTGTAGTCTAAGTTATTACTATGTAAGATAGATAAATGAAAAAAAAAGCCAATATAAAGCTGATTGTGCACAGCTAGGTTAATAGTGCACTAACGGCATAACGTCTTTCTGTTGCATACAATCTAGACGTGTGCCTAAAACGCTGGCTGCATTGCCCCGCTGAATGGCCATGCTACATCCCTCGAGTCCCGCACGTTTCGACCAGACGCAGTGATCGAAATGATCGAAAACCCGTGCCTTGGTACCGCACGGACCTAGGCCTAACCTAGGGTCTCGAGTCCAAGGGGAGCAAATATTATATTACCTGCTACTTGGGCGCGCGTCCTGCCGGCCGCCGGCTCCGCTTGGCGCGCTTTCTTGGCGACGGTCGGAGAAGGCTTTTTACCTGAAAACACGAAATAATCAAGTTAATACAGCTACATTAAGTTTTTGTTTAAACATATTTAAGTTTTATATTATAAGTGAAAACTGTTAAGCTTTAATTATACCACCAATGTCTACTCATTTAAGTTATACAAGGTGTTTGTTTTCCATCGAAAATGAAATAAAATAAAATAAAATACATATGTTGCACTGCCTCAAGGTTCACATGCTGCAAGTGTTCTTACCTTTGACAGGCGATGCCTCTACTTTAGCTTTCCTTTTCCGTTTCTCTGGTGCGGGACTTACTTTGGGTTCCGCCGCCTAAAGACAAGGAAAGAGTATTAGTGGTAGGCACTCTACGTATGTAGGTCAATCCACTACCTATCAGATACAACGTAGGTGTTCAAAACTATGTGGTTATACACTAGCCAAACTCTATGTAGAATGTTTGTAAATAAACCACGACACAAATAACTAAAACTAACTACTTGGCATCGAGTTTCAGATCATAATTGTAAGCCGACAAGTAATGTAAATTGCGTACAAAAAGACGCGGCAACAGAGTTAATTTTAGGTTGAGTATGGGCGGTTTGTTTACAAACATTCTACGTCGAATTTGTCTAGTGTATGTGAAATTACGAAATTAATATGCCTACCGTAATAAAAGGGTGTTTTACAAAAACTGACCTTCTTTCTTCCTCTGGTCGCTGTGGCAGGCGCGGGTTCATCGACCTCAACCTTCTTGCCTCTAGTTTTACTGCGTTGTTTGGTATCCTCCTTGTCTTTGGTTGCTGTCGGCTTGGCGGCAGGTTTCTTGGCGGCCGTCGTGGCTGGCACCGGTTCTGGTTCCTTCCTGCCTCTCCGGGTCACAGTTTTGGCTACTTTGGCGGGTATTTCTTCGTCAGGTACAGTTTTCCGCTTGCGTCGGTTTTCCACTAGCGAAGGAACTGGACCAACCGTGTCGTCTTCTTTGTTCGCTTTGGCTCTGCGTCCGCGAGCGACCGGCGCGGGTTGCGCGCTCGACTGAATTTCAATCTTCTTCCCGCGCGTTTTGGGTACTTTTTCCAATGGAGGTTCGGTTTTCTTCCCTCTAGATTTAGGTTGTGGTTCTACGCTGACGTTCTCTGCATACCTGCGGCCGCGGCGCGCGGGCGGCTGCTCCTCGGGGTCGACCTTCTTGCCGCGTCCTTTAGGTTGCTTCACTTCGGGTGTGTCAGCTTTCGTGACGGACTTGCCTCTCGTTCTCACATTCTGTGCGTTAGCACGCGCCCCGCGGCCGCGCCCCGTCGCAGGCGGCTCCTCAACGGCGGCAGGCTTGCGACCTCGCTTAGGTTTCTCCGCTGAAACATTATTAATGGTCTTGTTCTCTTTGGGTTTGGAGTCATTTTTCTTCCCTCGCGTCTTCGCCTGAGATTCCTTGGGAGATTCGAAGTGTACAGCGACGTTTCTGCGAGTCCTTTTCGGTTTGTCCTCCGCTCGAGAGGCTTCCTTGTCCGCTTGAGGTTTGAGTTTCGGGGATGGCTTAGGAACGACGACGGTCCCGGCCTTGGCGACTCTGGTCCTCTTGACTGGTGTCGGCGGCTTCCGGTCTTGTTTCCGCGTAGCGGCGCGCCGCGGCGGCGGGCCGGCCCGCTCGCCCGCCTGGGGGCTCATGACGGGAGATTTTTTGCCGATGACCAGAGAGGCCCTTCTTTTGTTGCTTGTCACGGTGGTGGTATTTTTTCTGTTTCTAGTGGCGCGCTTCGGTGGAGTGTGAACTTTCTCGGGAGACGCCTTCGGGCGGGGAGCGGCCCTGGCCTTGGGCGAGGCCAGCGGGCTCGCTTTAGATGTGGAGGCCTTGGGGCTGCGCTTGCCCGACCTCTGTGGAGTTTTGGCTTTAGCCGGTCCGCGTTTAGCGATGGCTGCTTCGGGTATAGTTTTCTGGCGCGTCGTTCTGAAACCACAAAACAAATTATAACATTAAAAATGTTTAGCTTTTTGAAGTTTACAATCACTAACAAAATCTAGTTGGCCATAAAGTTAAAACTCTCAAAAAGGCTCTAAACTATTGAACCTAACTAATCACCAAAATACTTGAATAGGTAGGGGTTCCCGGTGGGCCCTTGCTTGTTGGCCGAGTCGCATTAGGCACATCAAAAAGCAACAAAGTACAACGTTCGTATGTGTGGGTGGGTACTGGGTTGTCTGTCATCTTAAGTAATATATTTTAATTTATATTGGGATTCTTGTGATAATTTTAGGGCACGGTCAACAAGTAAGGAGTTTCAGGGGTTTAAATTTACCTAGCGTCGAAATCGTCGTGAGCGTGCGTATTGTCGAGCGCGCGTATGGGCGACACGCGGCCGAGCTCCGACGCGTTCATGGTGAGGTCGGGGCGGCCCTTCATCGGCGTGGAGTGCAGCACGGCGCGTTTCTTGAGCGGCAGCCGCGGGGCGGGGGCGGGGGCCGCGCGGGGGGAGGCCAGCGACCGCTTCTTGATGGGCAGCGTGTGCGCGCCGTACAGCTCCGAGGCAGACTTCTTGAGCGTGCTGTTTCTGGTGCGGGATGCAAGGAACGGGAACTCTCCCTCCACGGTTGAAGTCACTAGTTTCTGCATCTCTTTTGTAATATTCAGGGGCTCGCGGTTGCGCCGGCGCACCTTCAACTCGCGCGCCAGCACCTCCACGCTGGCGGGGATCCGCTCCAGAGAGACGTGGAACGTTCCCTTGCGGCGCTCGGGCTCCGGGCTCGCTCGAGTGCAGAACGTTCGGGAGTACACCTTGCGGACGGTAGGCTTCCCGACCAGACGGTCGAACAGCTCTTCCGAGCTCTGAGATCGGCCGGTCTCCTTGAACAGTTCCTCGACGCCGCTGACGTCGTGCTCGCTTCGCTTCCTCGTCCCGTGGCGGAACATTCTCCCGACCCCTCGTACGTCCGTCAGATCGTTCCGGGGCGAATTCCTGAGAGTCCTCTTGACGCCGGACACGTTTCTCAGGTCATCGGTGGGAGATCTCCGGAACAGCTCCTTGACCCCTCTGACGTCGGAGAGATCGTTCTTGGGGGACCTTTCCTTCCCGAACAGTGACTTGACCCCCGAGACGCGGCGCAGGTCGTTGTCCGGCGACCGTCTGAAGACTTCCTTGACGCGCACGTCGCTGAGGCGGTTCCTCGGCGAGCTTGCGAACGCCACTTTAAGCCCGGTGACGTTGCTAACGTCGTTCTTGATGGACTTGCGCGTTCTGTGCGCGCGGAGCAAGCTTCGATCGCCGCAGACGTTGCGCGGGTCGTTTTCGGGCGTGCTGCGCTGGAAGAGCCGCTTGATACCGCTAAGGTCCGGGCTGTGGGACGGCGTGCCGATGGGACTCACGAAGCGTTCTGGAGTGAACGTCTCCGACACATCCGAGAGGGAGTCGTCGCCGCTGCGGCCGGTCGTCGCCAGCGTGTGCCTCGCGGGCCGCCCGGCTACCGCGTCGTCGTCGTCGTCGTCGTAGCGTCTCTCGAACTCCGTCATGCTGCGCGACAGCTTGCGCTTGACGGGACTGTTGAAGAGCTGCTTGACGATGTCGGAGCGTTCGAGGTCGTCGATGATGGACCGGCGCGACTGCGGCTTCTTGGCCGTCGAATGCTGGTTCTTGACCGCCTCCTGCTCGAGCCGCACCGATGCACGCGGCGTCACTTTGTCCTCCGCATCCTCCGGCCGCTTCTCGGACTCAAAACTGTGGTGGAGTATCGAACGACGCGCGGTGGCACCCAGCGACTTGGACTTGGCGGCCGAACGTCGCCTCACCGCCGACGGAACTCCGACGGTCTTCCTTCTGGTACTGCGAGATTTGTTTCCTTTTTTCGCCGACGAGCGATTCGAGCTCCGACTGGAGTCGAGGAAGCTTTGAATACTGAGGACCGGCGTGCCGGCGTCCACTGGGCTGAGCCGGTTCTCGGGCGTGCTCTCGCCCGGCTCGGACACGACGGTGTCCGTCGCTTTAGAGATGTCTGTAGTGGCGTCCTTGGCGCGCGAGCGGCGAGACGATTTAGGAGAGTCGTCCATCTCGGTATCATCGAGCAGTAGCAGATCGGTGTCGTTGATACGAGAGCGGCTCCGGGTCCCGCGTGCGGCCGGCGCGGCGCCGAGAGCGGACACGGGCCGGTTCTCCGGCGTGGAGAGAGACTTGGAGCGCCGCGTGGAGGCAGAGCTGCGGGTGCTTCGCCGGCCGAGCTCCGGTATGGAGGTGGAGCGCGTGGGGCGTCTGCTCGCGTACGGCGTACTGCAGCCGAGTAGAGTCGGGTCGATGGTGGAGCGAGATTTTCTATTCGACGCGTTCGGAGTCTCGAAATCCGAAGTGTTGACTGAATCGACCGAATTGTAGACGGAGTTCGAGCGATCGTGGCTGGTCTCGGAGTTGATCGACACGAGATCCACTATCGAGAATGACTCCATGTTCTTCCTGGGACTGAGCGTTCTGGTGCGGAACGCGGAGGCGACTGTCGTGTTCCCGCTGCGGTCGGTGCTCGTGCAGTCCGAGTCCGTCCCGTGCAACGCTCTCTGCAGCATGAGGCTGCCGCGGGCGGATGTCTTTGACCTCGGCGAGGTCGGGGTCAACGTCCTGGAGGGAGACGGGGCGAGGCTGGCGCCGACCTGCTGTAGCATGCGACTGCTGCGCGAGTGTATGGGCCGCCGCGGCGACGGGGACCGCCGGCTGGAGTTGGAGCTGGACTCAGAGTAGTGCAGCGTCAGATCCTCATCGTTGATGCTCTCCTCGCTCTCGCATCTCGTGGTATCGTTCTGGTGGTTCTGAAGATTGCTGAGGTCAAACTTGATGGATTCGGTTTTGCGCGCGCTTTTCTTGGAGAAGTCTTTGAGCGAGGATTTCATGGGAGTCGGCAGACTGGACGACACGCGCGATGAGCTGGCCGCTGATTGACTGTCAGAATCCGTGATCTCCAGGATTGTCACCTATCGGACAAGAATAAAATTATTTGTGGCGTGTCTACTAATTACAACCCACTCACAAGTTGTGCACGACAGAACCGAAACCATAGATATAAGTTAGCATATATACATAGTATTTTAAGGAACAAATAAAGAAAAACTCGCTCGCCACCGCGTATAGCGGGGCGGGGCGTTGGTTTATATAAATATAGGAAGAATTTTGAGAAAAATTGTCAGTCAATCGGTCGGTCTTGTAATTCGAATAAATTAAAGTCATAAGTATAAGTTGTGAAGTGAAATAATAAGTGAAGCCACCAGTTCAAAGTCGTTTCAATCAAAAAGAACCCAGCATACAGTCCACAAACGCAGCCGGACAGGAACCAGTAGTCCGGAGAGCCCGAACATTGGTCGCATTCGAGCCGGATTGAAGATGATGACCAGGAGCCAGCAAGGCAAGGAAGAAACGCCGCAGGCCAGCCCTGAGGAGAGCACTGAGGTCAGCCAGCAGAAGGCAGCAAATAAAAAGGATAGCTCCGCCTCCACATCCGCGACCGAGTCAACGTGGACGCAGGAGTCCGGAGACAGCGCTACCACATCGGCTATCACAGGAACTGAGGCAACAACTGACAGTGAGACGACCAGCAAGACCACCACGAGGCCAGCGGCACTGGCAGCGCGGTCAACCAAGGCGACCGCGCGGAAGAGGGCCGTGCACCAAGCACAGCTGAAACTGGCGGAAATGCGCTCCGCAGAGCTACAGATCAAGGCGGAAGCAGCCAAGGCTGCCCGTGAGCTTGCGGAGGCGCAACTGCAGCAAGTAGAGGATGACTCATCGGAAGAGGAGCAGGACGAACTGGCATCCGTGAGGGTGACATCCTGGCTACAGCAGCGGCGGGAGGAGCCGCTGCCACCCAAGGCCACCAAGGAGGCTCCAGAGGCGCCAAGAGAGGACCAAGGAGCACGGGAGGACCAGACAGGAACCAAGTCTGGGCGGGCTACGAACCAGCCCCCCGCGCAGGGGTCGGCCGTCAGTGTGGAGGCGCTGGTGGCGGCGCTGTCGCAGATCGCGACAAGGAGGGAGACTCCAAGGTACGCGCAGGAGCTACCCACTTTCGGAGGACAGGTTAGTGGTTGGCTAGTGTATCGGGCCGCGTATAGAGACAGTGAAACATCATTCTCAAAGATCGAGAACATCATGAGAATTCGACGTAGTCTCAAGGGTGTAGCGTACGAGTCCGTGAGCAGTCTCCTCATCAGCCAACCTGAACCTAGGGCCATCATGGAGGCCCTCGAGAGGAGGTTCGGGCGACCAGAGGCACTAGTGATCGCAGAGATGGAGAAGCTACGGGCTTTGACCAAGGTAAGCGATAATGCTAGAGATTTGTGCATATTCGCCGGGAAGGTGGCCAACATAGTGGCCACCGTGGAGGCCCTTGGTCGGAAGGAGTACCTACAGAATCCTGAGATGGTACGCAGCGTCCTGGACAAGCTGACCCCTATCCTGCGCAGTAAATGGTACGATTATTTCGCCATTAAAACCGAAGAAAAACCAGAGATGGTAAGATTAGCAACTTTCTTGAACGAAGAGGCCGACAAGTGCGGAGCCTACGCACTGCCGGAGGTCGCCGAAGAAGGGCCGCGAGCTAAGAAAAAGGTAGAAAGAACCTATGCAGCAATCGAAACGAGAAGTGATAACTGTCAACACTGCCATAAGTCTCACAAGTTATTGGATTGTTCGGGCTTCCTAGAAGCAGACGTGGCGACCAGATGGGCGATGACCAAGAAGTACGGCGTCTGTTTCCTGTGTCTCAAAGAGAAACATCGTCGGTTCAAGTGCCAAGCAAAAGCGTGCGCTATGGAAGGCTGTGGTAAGAAACATCATACATTATTACACAGTGAACCAGTGCAGACACAGCCAGCGACAGAGGAGCGCCGCGCAGAGATATCCGCTTGTGTCACAGGGAAAGAAAATGCCGGCCCAGGCCGCCTACGTCGAGCGTACCTCAAGATAGCCCCGATAGAACTAACCGGACCTAGAGCCAAGATAAGTACCTACGCTTTACTCGATGATGGAAGTACGTGCACGTTCGTGGAGGAATCTATCACCGAACTGCTGGGCATTGATGGTCCGACAGACACGCTTTGGATCAAGGATGCCAACGGAGGTGAAGTCAAGCACGAGAACAGCAAGACAGTGAGCGTACGCATTCGAGGAAAGAACCAACGACAGGAACATGTACTTCGCAACGCTCAAACGGTAAAGAGACTAGATTTTACCACACAGGCCATCACGAGACATGAAATAGAAGATTGCCCACACTTGCTAGACATAGCGGAGGATCTGATCTACACCAGAGCTCACCCCAAGGTAGTAATAGGTCAAAACAATTGGGACCTGATAATTTCAAGAGAGGTGCGAGAGGGAAGGAGAGACCAACCGGTCGCCTCGCTCACACAGCTGGGATGGGTGCTGCATGGCTGCCGCCTAGAGGGACGCCCCCAAAAGAACTTTTGTGGATACGTCGGTGCGGAGACTCACCCAGACAACTTTGAAGAAACAATGAAAGACTTCTTCAAGCTAGAATCGCTAGGAATAACACCACGGAAACAGGCAAGCGATCCGGAACAAAAAGCTCTAAGAATATTGGAAGAAAAGAGTCGGCGCCTACCTGACGGCAGATTTGAGACCGGATTACTGTGGAAGGAAAATAAGGTACATTTGCTTAATAATTACAGAGACACATTGAAGCGACTACACAGCCTAGAACGGAAGCTGGACCGAGATGTGGAACTGAAGGCCAAGTACAAAGAACGGATGGAGAACCTGCTGACTTCCGGCTATGCAGAGCGAGCAGAAGGGCCAGGCGAAAAGGATAAGACATGGTACCTACCACATTTCGCAGTCGTGTCACCAACAAAACCAAAGATAAGGATGGTTCATGACGCAGCGGCCAAGTCAGCAGGTAAGAGTTTGAATGATATGCTACTAGCCGGTCCAGATCTGCTGCAGTCGCTGCCAGGAGTAGTTATGCGTTTTCGCCAGCACGCATACGCCGTTTCGGCCGACATAAAGGAAATGTTCATGCAAGTAAAAATAAATCCCGCCGACAGAGATGCACTAAGGTTCCTGTGGAGAGATGACAGACGAGGGGAAGCGCCGCCGGACGAGTACCGCATGACTTCGGTGGTTTTTGGAGCTTCATCATCACCATGCACAGCGCTGTTCATCAAGAATAAGAACGCACAGGATCACCAGAACGAGTTCCCAGCCGCCGCCAAAGCTATAATTCGAAACATGTACATGGATGATTATCTTTCCAGTTACCCGACGATTCGAGAGGCGGAGAGTGTAAACACACAGGTGGACCACGTGAACCGCCAGGCGCACTTCGAGCTACGAGGGTGGACATCCAACGAGCCACAGACCATCCAGAGCCTCGCAGCGCGCTCCGGAGACGCCACGGTCGCCATCGGCGGCAGCGAGGTGGAGAAGGCGCTGGGACTCTACTGGGACGTGCGCGGCGACTACATATGCTTCCGGGTAAACGAGAGGAAGGCCCCGCCCTCCCTGATGAACGGAGGTAAGCCACCAACCAAGCGAGAGGCGCTCAGCGTGATCATGTCGCTGTTTGACCCACTGGGACTCATCTCACCACTCACCACACCGGCGAAGAGATTGATGCAGGACACATGGAAGTTCGGAACTGGCTGGGACGAGCCCCTGCCCGAACCGCTTCAGGGAAAATGGTGTGAATGGACCGAGACACTTCGAAGTCTCGATAAGGTACGAATTCCTAGATGCTACGAGACAGAACCCGCTGCCACAAGACAACTACACACGTTCGTCGATGCCAGCGAGGAGGCCTACGCTGCGTCCGTGTACTGGAGGACGACGAAAGCCAACGGCGAAGTGAACGTGGCACTGGCGGCAGCTAAAAGTCGGGTAAATCCCTTAAAACCTATTTCGATACCGCGTCTAGAGCTACAGGCGGCGTTGCTGGGCGCGCGTCTCGCAGACACAGTGGCGCGCGAGCACGACTTCGAAGCGGAGAAGAAGGTATACTGGAGCGACTCGAGGACTGCCCTAGCTTGGATACGGGCCGAGCCGCGAACCTTTAAAACCTTTGTAGCCCATAGACTGGCCGAGATCGAGGATACAACCAAGAAAACCGAGTGGAGATGGCTGCCGTCAGCTGAGAACGTAGCGGACGACGCCACGAGATCCACACCGGTAAATTTTGGCACTAATCATAGGTGGTACACGGGACCGGCCTTCCTACGTCAAGAAGAGGGAAACTGGCCGAAAGAGGCATCCACGCCGGCCGAAATCACCGGCGAGGAGAGAGAGAAATGTTATGCGACTGCAGTCACTCAGGTCAGTACAACGGGCCACCTCCCAGACATACACAGATTCTCGCGGTGGCTCCGATTGATAAGAGTGACAGCGAGAGTCCTGCAGTTCATAGCACTGTGCAGAGCAAAAAAGCACGAGACCGTAGCTGCGCTTCGAAAACGCACAAAGAAAAACGCAGACAGTGATCCGGACTGGACAAAAGTGCAACACCAAAAGAAGGTTAGCACAGGGCCCAAGAAATACCCGAGCGAGACAGCGAGAAAGTACATCAGACTCGAGGCCCACTATCTCATCCAGGCTGAGCAGCTGTGGGTGCTGAGCAGCCAGAGAGAGAGCTTCGGTGAAGAAATCGATCGCATCCACTCACACAAAGGTACGTCGAAAGGAAGCAAGTTGTCAGCACTGAGCGTCGCCGTGGGAGCGGACCAGACGCTACGACTACGCGGACGCATCGACGAGACGCCCGACCTCGCACCAGAAACCGCCAGTCCGATCATCCTAGACGGTAGGCACGCTTACACTAAGTTATACATACAGTACGTGCACGAGAAGCTACACCACGGCGGCGTGGAGACCGTCGTGAACGAGCTACGCCAACGATTGTGGATAATCCGAATAAGGCCCACAGTAAAGGATGTAATCAAGAAATGTATGTACTGTCGCATTAAAAAAGCAAAGCCGGGAAACCCAGCCACCGGAGACCTGCCAGGGGCTCGCCTAGCTCATCACAAAAGGGCGTTCACCCACACCGGGCTGGATTACTTTGGACCAATCGAAGTCACAGTCGGACGGCATAAAGAAAAGAGATATGTAGCGCTTTTCACTTGTATGACTTCCAGAGCCATCCACCTTGAGGTCGTGCCGAACCTGAGCGCCGACGCTGCCATCAACGCCCTGAGAAGATTCATCTCGAGACGCGGGTGCCCACGCGAGCTACACAGCGACAACGCTACGTGCTTCAAGGCAGCGGACCGCGAGCTAAAGGCGGCCGCCTTGGAAGGCGTCGCGGACGCGGCCACGAACAAGCGGATCCAGTGGCGCTACATACCACCAGCCTCTCCCTTCATGGGGGGAGCATGGGAGCGCATGGTGCGCTCTGTCAAGGAAGCGCTTCACACCACCCTGCACGAGCGGTGCCCGAGCGACGACACGCTCGCCACCCTGCTGACCGAGGTGGAGTACTCGGTCAACTCACGACCGCTGACGCACGTCGCGGTCACGCCGGAGGCGCCAGAGGCGCTCACCCCCAACCACCTCCTGTTGGGGCCCAATAGCAGTGTCCCCACCCCGGGGGCATTCACCGAAAAAGACGAGCACGCGCGCGCCCTCTGGCGACGCGTGCAGTACCTGGCGGACGAGTTCTGGCGCCGGTGGATGCTGGAGTATCTACCCTTACTCCAACACCGGCGGGAGCCCCACACCGTCGGCGAGGCCCCCCAGCCCGGGGACCTCGTACTCCTCTGCGACGAATCAGAGCCCCGCAATACATGGCCTAGGGCAAAGGTCATAGCTCTCTACCCAGGGCGTGATGGAGAAACGCGCGTCGTGGACGTAGTCACCAGCAGCGGGCGAGTCCTGCGGCGGCCTACGAAGAAGATCATCGTGCTGCCAGTGGGATCGCGCGACGGCGGAGGTACCGACGACGGCGACGGCGGGAGAATGTGCACGACAGAACCGAAACCATAGATATAAGTTAGCATATATACATAGTATTTTAAGGAACAAATAAAGAAAAACTCGCTCGCCACCGCGTATAGCGGGGCGGGGCGTTGGTTTATATAAATATAGGAAGAATTTTGAGAAAAATTGTCAGTCAATCGGTCGGTCTTGTAATTCGAATAAATTAAAGTCATAAGTATAAGTTGTGAAGTGAAATAATAAGTGAAGCCACCAGTTCAAAGTCGTTTCAATCAAAAAGAACCCAGCATACAGTCCACAAACGCAGCCGGACAGGAACCAGTAGTCCGGAGAGCCCGAACACAAGTGATTCCAATTATTCCGTGATCAAATACTACTCATATTATAATGCGAAAGTTTGTGTCATTCTGAAGATGTTGCCAACGCTAACTTCTGAATGGATCCGACTGAAATTTTGCATGAAGATCGTCGATTTGACCTGGTATAACATATAGACTTCGTAACAGAAGACGCGTTCAAAGCCGCGGGCAGAAGCTCGTCAGAAATATATGAAAACTTAAAATAACTATAAAACTGCAAAAAAGAAAACAGCAACTTCAATTGTTCTACTTATTATTTTCCACCTGTTCAGCAGAACTTACCTCGTTGTTCCCTGAGCCTCGCTTACTGGAGCGCCTGGTCTCCTGATACACACTCCTGCGTTTAGGCGTGATCCCGTCACCACCATCCGAGAGCCCAGACCTCGCTGATGACCCGCGGGCACTGGGTCTGCCCTTGCGGGCCGGGGTCTTGCGCACTGGACTCGGTTTCTTGACCACGTAGGAGGGTGTCGCCTCCTTCGCCAACGCCAGCTCGAGGCGCGCGCGCGGCGTGTGCCCCGTCATCAGCATTATGGCGGCTTGCTTCGTGTGATCTGTTGGGGAATGTGACTAATCAGCACACACTAGCATAGCGGCGTAAGGGACGGTGCGCACCGGGTGCCAAGCTCCGAGGGTGCAAGGGGGGTTTCATTACAATTAACCTAAATAATCTACTACTCTACTTTGAAAGTCGAAACATTATAGTCCAGTTTTTAAAAATGTACAATTTAATATTTTTAATAATACACAGGATGCCACTTAAAATGTGTACTAAACCGGCAAGCCGAATCCGAGTGTGCGGGGATGGTTTATTTTGAAGAATAGGTGTTTTCAGTTTTTCATAAAAAAATATCTTTTCCCAATGGCAAAAAAATGTCACAAGACAACCCTAATAAACTTATAGAACAAATCTTACCAACATCCAGCATAATCATCTTCATCTTGATCTTTTTGATTTTTTTGTAACTTGTGTTTTTGTATGATATTTTCGTATAATTTATTCTAATTCTATATGTGGAAGCTGCTTAGCTTAATCCTTCTATTGTCTTGTATTTATTTTTTTAGATCTAAAGCTTTTTGTTTCCCAAACATAAATAAATAAATAAATAAATAATACAGGCAAAAGAAGGCAACCTATTTATTTATGAATGCACATTGATGCTTTCATGAGTGTGTTGTAGGTAAAAAAAAAAAAAATTGTAAAATTTGCAAAAGAAAAGACCACACCCACCACACAATGAAAATACTCATCAAAAGTAAGTCTTCAACTAGTTTCGTCTCTCGACGAGAGGACACCACAACACTACTCGACTTTGACACTGAGACCGCCAAGCACAACGACAGAGTTCGATTTTGAAGCGCATCTCTCTGTCGCGCGATTTGTTGCGATATTTGTTTTCAGTACATTTTGAACTATCACGCATACGATCTTCCACACTACTGCAATTTATCGACGTGATAGAAGTTGGACGGCGCGTTTCCGCGTCCTGCAATTTTGCCATTGTTGTTCACAGAATATTTTGTATTAAGGACGCATGCCATCTTCTTACACACAGCTGCGTCTTGCGGTTTGGAGGGCGCCGGCGGCGCGCGGTGTTTAGAAATCGTGCTTACAAAATCACAACAAATCGCGCTACACAAGACGCGCGCGCTTCAAAATCACGTTTGTGGTTTAAACCGCTCGCTCGTGACACTTGACTGACAATAAGATTGCGTTTGGTTCATTCGGTCACGGTGGGTGGAGACAAATAATTTTATTAAGAAAATAAAACAAACATAAAACGAATCGCATTTCAATAAAAAACTTGTTTCGCCATCTGTCAAGAAGTAGCTCTTACTATTTACTATCATACCAAATCATCATGAGATTTGATGTTCTTTTAAATTCCGCAAGGAGAACTTCAATACTTATGAAATTAATGAAATTTTTGATTTTAGGCTTACAAATTCAATTATTTTTCTCAAGGGTTTTTCCTAAAAGAGTGCAGACATTTTTGTAACAAAATTCTATTTTGTTTGGTCAGTTTACACAAACCTCTATAACTAAGTGATACACCTAACGTCATTTTTTTGAACCGAACTTTTCTATGGAATGAGACTCCATGCCCATGGTGAGGCCTGGTCCGTTTAAGTCAGATTCAGTAAATGTTTGCCAACTGTGAAAAAGGTATGAACCTTAGTTAAAAATTAGCTGACCGAATAAAAAGTAAATAGCTCTTTTTCAATGAAAATTGTCTTTCTTCTCAATTTTATATAGGGTGGCCGTTTCCATGGCACCCCATGGATACATACATTTAAAACCCAGTTGAATTGAGAACCTCTTTTTTTTAAGTCGATAAAAGGAACTAAATCAGCGCAGATTATTAGAAAAATTAGCGATAAATATAAACGTACCGATTTTGGATGGCGCCTCAATCTTCACGACCTTCATTTTAGTAGCACTCTGCGCCCGCTTCAGCACTGTGAGCCGCAGCGGCGTGCTCCGGCGGGCCGACAGCGCGCGGCGGGCAGGCGGCGCGGGGGCGGGCGTCAGCGAGCGCCGGCCGCCGCCCCCAGCCGGCGTCAGCGAGCGCCGGCCGCTGCCCCCAGCCGGCGTCGGCGCGCGTCGAGCCGGGCCGGCGGAGAGGGGCGCCACGGCCGGCGACACGGTGCGCCGTCGCGGACTGCTCTTACGGGACTCTATCCAGAGAGTCGCTTGCGTTGTGTTCTGCGGAACTGTAATCAAAAATAATCAATGCTGGATAACTCACACAGCACAAGAGTTTGGAGGAGCCTATACCCAGCAGTGGGCGGGCTGCCGATGATGATGATGGATGATCTATTGACATTTTCATTTTGATTGGACAATGCCCCAAAGGCAAACATGAATTCTATTACTACTCTGATATTGTTTTTATAATGATGCTGAATTTATTCCATTATTTTATTTTTGTTTTAGTTCGTTTGACAATTAAACAGCAGCTTTATTTATAATTTTAATTTAATTGGGAAACAAACAGCTTACTTAACAAAATTGGTTGTAACTTATGGGTAACTTAAGCCTAGTATTTTTTTTTAGTCTTTTTTTCTTTTAGTATTTTTTTATAACTAATTTAAATTATTTTATTTCTTTTCTTTGCATTGTTATATTTATTTTCTTTACATAATTGCATTACCACATGGGGTGGAGCGGGAAAAACAGTGTTTCTAAGAGTAGAAAGAGCACAAAGAGCAATACTTAAAGTGGCAACTTTCTACTTTATTTAAAGTGAAAACTTAGTTTATCGCCATTCTAACGGTATGCCAAATGTGTCAAAACCACATAAAAACATAACAAATTAAGCGTTTATTCAAAAATGCTGCCATTTTGAATACCCTGAAAATTACGAATTCTTGTCTCCTTATCGTGATGTAACCATATTTAGTTTGGGAAGAACTTGTGCCACAGGGTAAGTAGGCGTAGGTAAAACCAAGTGCAGTAGTTTGTTGGCATTTTTACCCTTAACAGCGTCACTTTTTTTTAGATTTTGAGTATGGCGAATTCTTTAACCCTCTTTACACTACTTTTTTGATGATGTCGCTATTTATTAATTATTTGCTAACATTATTTTTTAAGACATTTTTTGTTTGTTTTAGTAAATTCTATCTTGATATATAACTTTTATTGTGCGCGTCGATTTTGAAAAAAATACAAATGTTAGGACTCCATACAAAAAATCTTCAAACCCAGTTAAAATCACAAGTTGAAATGGTATCCCAAAATGGCAGATAGGATCTTTTGATACAGCCGGTTTCAGGGTGCTGCTGGGATATATATAAAAGAAAAGAGTTTTAGAACCGTAATCTCAGCTGTTTTATACATATATGTCAGTCAACACAAGCCTTGCTTAATTTGAGGTTAGACATAAGGGTGTGTGAATAGTCCTTGCCCAGCATTTCTGCCTGTTTCCCGTGTTAGAAAACCAGGACTACAAGAATTGTTCCTTCACTTGGTATGTAAGTTCTGATACATGAAAATGAGTTTTAGTATAAGGTTGTCGCTCACCATTATGTTCGATGTGGTCTCTTCGTTGCGGCTGCACTATGGCCACCTGCTTGCCTCCAGAACTGGCTGGCATGGACGCGCGGTGTGACATCTCAATGGCGAGCTGCAGCGCGCGGTCCCTCGACGAGGGCGCGGCGCCCGCGCTGGCCCGCCGCGCGCCGCCGGCCGCCCGCGCGCCGCCGCGCACCGCCGGCAGTTTGCGAAGGCCCAGGGACACTACGAAAACATAAGTTCACGTTTAGTGCGAGTAATTGAGATGAAGGATCCTGTCGACGCGACGGTGCGGTGGTCTCGGAGAGTCCTGCAGTGTTCTGAAACATGTATCACCTTGTTGCCGTTTGTTGGGTGCGCTGTACTCCCAGCGCAGGTTGCGGTCCCCGATGGTGATGACGTCGTTGTGGTGGAGCGCCGCCACCGTCACGCTCTGTCCGTTCACGAGTGTCTCTCCCTCGCCCACGTTACGTATCACTGTCTGGAAAGTAATATTCATATTGAGGCAATGTGTTGCAATGTGTTGAGGTAGCGAAAGTTTATATGGGAAATAGGAATTCCGTGCGGTCCAGCTTCAAATATAACAGATTTGGAGTACCGTAAGGTAGTATTTTAGGACCATTCTTATTTTTGATGTACATTAATGACGTTCCTAATATTACTAGACATAAGACAATTCTATTCGCTGACGATACCACGATTATTTTAAGAGGAGAACCAAATAATGACGTTATGACATTTGAAAGTGACATTAATAATACATTATCTAATACAATTGAATGGCTAAATAAGAATAATTTAAAGATTAACTTGACTAAAACCAATATTAGACAGTTTAGAAAATATAGGCGGGAAAAAATAGACTTTTCTAATAATTATAACAACACCACAATTTCCAAAGTTGATACAGCAAAATTCTTAGGAATTTGGCTCGATCATCACTGCAATTGGAAGGCTCACGTCAAGCACGTCTGTGACAAGTTAGATAGGTTTGTTTATGCCATAAAAAGTTTGAAACTACGGGTGTCTACCGATGCAGCGCTCAGAGCGTGCCATGGATATGTCTCATCGACTTTGGCGTACGGATTAATTTTGTGGGGAAAATCCACCGATGTAGAAAATGCCTTCATAATACAAAAAAAGTGAGTACGGGCCATCTGTGGCGCTTGGAATACCTATAGCTGTAAACCCCTATTTAAGAAATTTAGTATTCTTCCTTTACCATGCATGTAAGTACCTAAGGGACATTTGCTTGTTTGTGAAACAAAATCCTCATCTCTTTAAAACTCACGCGGATGTGTTGGGGGGACACACAAGGCATAAAGACAATCTTTACGCACCAAACTGCAGATTAGAACCTATACAAAAGAACGCATATCATCAGGCGATAAATATATACAATAAATTACCCAGTGACTTAAAAGCTTTATCATAAAATTTACTTAAAATAAAACTAAAATTATGGCTTATGGATAAATGTTTTTATGACGTTAGGGAATATTTTAATTTTAAAAATAAACTTTTTATGATATTATACTAATTTTTTTTTGTTTGAACTCTCTATCAAGATGTTTATCTGCTAAAGAGGTGTACACAAGGTACGTAGACCTTTTAATCTTATTTTTAATGCCAAATAAACACGCGCATCAGTCGTTTTCCTAATGTAGTGAAAATTCCGTATTTATTTAAATATCTCGAAAACTAAAGGGCGGGTTTTTTTTATATTTTCCTGAATTCAGTGTTCGAATCTACACCCAGCCTGAAAGTTTGGTGCTTCATTTTTGTTACACCCTGTATAGAGCCCTGGTTACTAATTAATTTTGCACGCCTAGACGAGGCAGAATGTACTGGAGTGTTATTTTTATTATTAAGACCTATTTGTTGTACCTACATTCCTGCAAACAAATGATTGTTAAACATACTCACTTTCACGCTTGGACAGTGTCAAATTAACCGCCTTTGCTGCCACTGTGTGTTCTTTTTCATTGTAAACACAATGAAAAAGAAAGAGAAGTTTTTGTTTTGTTTGAAGGTTTCTGTACTGTCTGGAAGTACCTTTAAATAGTAACTTTAACGATGTCTTTATTTTTTAACTATATAATAATTACCTTGTTTATTGTGTAAATTACGTACCATCTTGTTATTTTCTGTTGTTTTTTGTTTCTCATTTGTTTTTTAAGCAAGTAAGCATGTTAGACAAATAAGCTTTTTTTTTAATCTCCACAATATCTACTGCTAAGTATTAGTGTTCATTGTTTATGGTTTTTTATGCATGCTGTGTCGGCCTGTAATAGGTTGGTGCACTTAGCATTTAACGAATTTTTTTACGATTCTATCTTGTAAGTTTTAGTGTACTCGCCATAGGCTAACCTAACTTTATAAATAAATAAATGATTTATGATTTAATTCTGGATATTTCCCCACTCCATCTAGGTAAGCAGAGTTTGTGTCAAGGCTTCCAGATCACTGATACACACTTATTTATCCAAGAATCTAATAATTTTATTCAAAAACTTATATTTATTTTATATTTCACTATCACTGAGGCTAGACTTGGGTACTTTAATTTGATCTTGTCCTGACTCTTTTGTGTACATAATATTTGAAGTGAGTGATGTAGGCAGCCCCCACCAGTCCAGCACCACTAGCTGTTACCTGGGAGTTGTGGACGGCGATTGTGGCATGGTGCGGGCAGACCTCGGGCAGCATGATGCGAATGTCCGCGGGCGCGCGCGAGCCCAGTGTGGCCAGCCCGCGGCCCAGCTCGTACATCTTCACAGCAGCCCCTGACGGGTCCAGCACCACTAGCTGACCGCCCGACATCTCTCCTAATCAAAAAAACATTTGGATGTTGTTAGGCAGAATGGATAATGCTGAGTTTTCTGCATAGCGAGACGCCAAGCCAAACAAAGGAGGTATATTTTTGGAAACAACTGTAATGATAATAACCCGTCTCCTTGGATCATTTTTTGAAAAATCTAATTTCAAAGAAGCAAGTCTAGATTAAATACAGCAGAACAAGTCCTTTCAGTTAAATTTTCGTTTAGAGAACTATTCTATATTCAGCTAAAACAACTCAAACCCACACTTTTCTGATTTTATAGTGAGATACCTACTATCAGACTTCGCCGACTTTTGCAAGTTTTCACACAACAGGTAAGCAACCTCTCCAACTAAATGAAAGCTCTATATACGACATCGCATCACACCTACTTTTTAATTTTTTCTCAGATAAATAGCAGCTTGCCATATTTTTTTTTAATCGTTCCAAAAATATCATGTTGCTTTTTCATAGTCTCTTTCGCAAATGCAAGGAGACAAACACATTATTTAAAATAAAATAATATTGTCATCATGTCATCGTACCTACGGTGCAATAACGTCACTTATGCAATTTTTTCCAAAACTGAACTGAGTATGAGAAAATACACCTAATCTACCTCTTTACTTGGTGCGTTATTGTCACTTGTGTGGTACGCATACTTTCCACTTGAGGGCACAAGTGTCGTTATGGTTTTGGCACGAATCTGGACGGCACTAGGAGAAACAACGTTTCATTGGTCAGTTGCGCGCGGGTCCCCGCACGAGAAGCAGTCTCCTGGAGCTACAACGTTACTAAGGTAATTGTGACAATTTATTTTTATGTTTTTGGAGCTTAAATGACACTTGTGTAGTAGTGACGTTATTTCTCCAATTGTTTTTACCAGACGTTATTTCTCCAATTGTTTACCAAATTTCTATTAGATATAAGTAAAACAATTATTGATTAATGCGTAATGATAATAATTTTTGTTATACTTATTTGCTACTTTAATAAATATTGTTTTAGATTTTTATGATTTCGTGTTTTATTTGTTTTGACATAATTGACCGGTTAATTATTTTCTAGTGTCTTATCGTCACTTCTGCGAGGGTAGTAATTTTTAAACGTGTATATTTTTAAAATAGTAATTAGTGAGATGTATGCTTTTATTTTAAAATAACGTTTATAGATGTAGTTTAGGTATTATCATCTTATTTTTTTAGTCGAGGCGAACTATCTATTGTAATAGGAAGTTGAATTTTCAAACGCCTCTCCTGAAAAATTACATCACTTGCATAAGTGACGTTATTGCACCGTAGGTACGTCATGTAACAAAGTTATGTCATTTAATTTAATTGTTCGAGTAAATGAAATGATCACAGTTAAATTTACCCAACAAAATGATTAATAAATAATTTTATAAAATATATTCATACAGTGTTATTGTTCTAATTAAAAATAACAAGGTATTCACATTATTATAGATATTGTACTCGGTGTAAGCTTGATAACACCTAGTTAGTCATTTTACTTATATTATTAAATCAGTACTAATAATAATGATTGTAACAGGGTTTCTGGTCACTGTGGTGTGGCGGACATAGTCACACATGCAAAAAACTAATAAAAACGGTTCTAGTATTTGGTGATGCTCTTATAGACCAGCTCAGGATCCATTACTGGGGTGGAAGAGGATGAAACTGTTACTAGAATAAGTGAGCATACATGCCAACCTGATTCCTATGCATACAAATTGGCAATGATTAAGGCGGATTTGAAACTAGCTGTTTGTGATGATCTGGGCCCCATACCCCAAATATATGAACATGTGATGTTACCTTACAAATCCGATTCTGAATACCTGAGGGTCTTTTTATGGAACAAAATAAAACACATCGCTGAGAAAGGTAATTGGGAAACATGACTTCTCATTGAGGAGACATTCCAAAAAATGAACAAAATAGTTTTTTGTTTATTTAAAACTTCTGAGTACTCTTACATGCTGTGTAAGATGGGCTGTAGTTTATTTGTCTTTTTCATGTCATAAGTGTATCATACATACACAGACTGGGACAGGAGTAAGTTAAATCATCAATTATCTTATAAATTATCTGTATCAAATAGCTTCCTTCATTTTGTGTATCAAGATAGTTTTAGTAAAATATACAGGGCAGAATTCTTTATTCACAAAGACAATTACAGTAAAATAATATAAATAAATTAGAACTAGTATTTACTAGGGATTCCAAAATCGGGTCCTTTTCGAAGAACCGGGAATCCCGGGAAGTTTTAAAGTCGGAACCGGGAATTCCCGGGAAATTTCGAAAAAATGTTTTTACTGTTATACCCTACCGAAATAAGATGATTTAATATACTTCACGTCCTTTTTAGGCATTTCGCTGATATCAGGTACCTATGCGGTATTATGTATGTTACATAAAGCTGTATTTCTTTTGAGATGTTACTAAAATGAATAACAAATTCTTGGGTCCATGTCTTTTGTCCCCTCGTTCGACAATAAGCCTGAAGGCTTTTCGTTCTATAGAGTCGTGACTGAACCCAGCATAATACATTCATTTGCTGTCATGTTGCGCAGCAAAGTGCTTTGCTGATACTCCATGAGGCCGGACTTGAGCTATCCTTCTGTAAAATATCGCCTGATCTCGTATAGTATGAGACGCTTAGCTTCGTGGCCACCGTTTTAGCTTTGATTCGTTTCTTCATCTTCTTACAACAGTAAGAGTGACACCGAGGAGCTCCCGTTGTTTTTCGAGTCCTCTAAGCGGACACATCAATCTAAAAATACCTTATTTATTACGTACCCACCCACATAATAAACAATATAATGTTCTTCTATCCAAATACTAGGCCACGGTGGCCAGGCTCAACGGAGACAAATATAAAATTTGACTAAGTGTTCTTTGTTAGCTAACGGTATTAAGAAAATAAATTAAATTGGATTGTGACTTCCATTCGTGTCGGTCGTCATTGATGATGATGACTGTTCGCGTAATCAATTGGCGAGCAACGTCGTAGGGGTACTTCAGAGGTCTCTTTCTACTATGCATTTATTTCTGCCAGCCGTAAACGGTCGATTCGTTGTGTTCGAAGAAGTGTTCGAATACATTTGAATTCTCTACCTGATACCAGATGGTATATATTTTTACCTAATAATACCCACGCAGGCGATATCATCGCGCTTTACAGGTTCAGAAGTCAGAGCCGATCAGAATAACATGCACAAAGAGGATAAAAAATTGCAGCAATGCACTTGACTCTGGTACTTTCTCTTTGCCAAGCTCAAGTCCAGCTTCATGGAGTATTGCTGTCATGTTGCTCAGCAAGGTACTTTGCTGAGCAAGATGGCAGTAATCGAGAATGTAATGGCAATGTAGAGCTGGCTTCAGTCAAGGCTCTATAGCAAGAAAAGCCTTAAGGCTTGTTGTCGAACGAGGGGACAATAGACATGGACCTAAAAATTTATATGAATTACAGATCTATATCTATATCAGATCCAGGTTTGATAACGTATCTCAGTAACTAGTTAACCGACTATTATATTTCTTCGAATTATTAATTTCGGAGAATAACCTGAATCATCAACCAATAAAGCAGGTATAGGTACATTGTGCATGTGTACACGGAAGCTCAATTTTGGGCACTCTCATACATTTTTGACTGCTCTCTGTTTTCATTGCTGGGAAAGTAACAATTGATTTATATCAAGTGATACAAATCATGTCAACCCTGCCTAATAGGTACCACGTTGGTTAGGTACCTGATAATGTGAAATGCTATAAGAGGAAGTGAAATATGTTGAGTTACGTTATTTCGGTATGCTATAAAAGTAAAAATATTTTTCCCGAAATTCCCGAAATTTCCCGGGAAATGATTTTGGATTTCCCGGTTCTTAAATCAGCCAAAAATTTCGGGAATTCCCGGGAATTTCGGGAACGGGAATTCCCGGGACTAATCCCTAGTATTTACAACTGATAAAATTGAGCTAATAATAATTGAGTTTTAGTTATTTTTCAGCCTCTAGTATTCAAAATAAGGAGTTAAAAATCTATTTTTTCCCATAAAGTCAACTTCTTTTAGTATGGTAAAGTAATTATTTAGTTAAATAAGTCAAGTTTATGAGATTGTTTTACAGCTATTTAAGATCTCACTTTCACAATGTTTCAAAAATATTTTTTTATACATTATCAAAATTATAATTAGTGAAATACCTAATTCTCGAGTAATATGTTTAAATCCATGAAGTAGAAGGTTAAGGTCTCAACGGTAGGTATCAATTATTTTGTTTTATCAAATGGACATTGTCTCAATGCTAAATGCAGTTTTCAAAATGTAGGGGTTCAGGATTTCACTGATAAAAAATCATAACAGAAAATCAAAGAAGTAGGTACCTAACCCAATTTCCAACACTGGATATTTACCCATTGATAGCTAAAATTCTGTAGGTACTTTCTCCAAGCTCTATCTATAGCAACAAATGGGCTGTGTTGTGTTACAACTAAATGCAAAGACATGCTTTTTCTATTGCAATATACCTACTACTTGACTTAATGAACAAAGTGCGATCGAGACAACAATACAAGCTGTGGCCGAGGTGGGTGGACCTAATTGGACCTAATTTGAGCATTCCACTTTCGAGAAGCTAGTGCCCAATCTCCCGAATTTTACTCACTTAAATGTATTTACCACTGTCTACTGACAGGACATTCTCGAAATAATAAGCCTCTAAATAAGATTTTTCTCCATGGGATCATACCAACACCAAGATAGGTACTATTCATAGTCATGTTTAGAGGTCATGTTTGAGATGAAACAATTATCTAACAAATAACCTGGAAACAAATGTTATTGCTAACGTTTGTAAACAAGGCCAAGAGTTTCCCGCCAACTGAAGAGCAACGAGCGAATCAAAATGTGAAGATTTTGTTTCGTACCTATTCTTTTAGAAGTTTTTTTCTGTTCAGAGCATTACTGCTGACATCATTAGTACCAGATTGAAGGGAAAACAGTGGTATTATTTTGTCGAACAGGGCGGCGCCGTGTACAGCAAGACAGACAAGAAAACACAAAATTTATTCTGTTCTATTCAAAGTTCAGGTTCAAAACTTACCAACCACTGTCAAGATTCTCCGTCAATTAGCCTCAAAATAAACAGCATAGTCAGGGCAAACGAAGGGCGATTTAAATAAACTCGCCACTGGTGAGATCACAATATTTTCTCAATACTTCAATAGCAAAACACCGAAACGAAACAAACAACGCGTTTTGAAAATAAATATGGCGGCTCGGCTAAAGAGAATAAAAAATAACAAAAACCGCAAATGAAAATGAAACAAATGAATGAATGAATGGCTGCGCGGGCTGCCAGTGTTTCCAGGTTATGTATGTGAAATTTCCCCAGATCAGGTTTTAATTTTCCCCATAAAGATACTTTTTCCAGTTTTCCTGTAATTTTCCCCAAAATAATTCTGTATCTAATCAATTTACTATATTTTTTAAGAGTACCTAGGTATCTGACTCAACAACGCACAAATTTCAAGCCTCTAGAACCAGTGGCACTGGTTCTAGAGGCTTGAAATTTGGAGTGTTTGTTCCTTTAGGTTGTAGGGATGTACTTAGGAATTTTGAAAATGCGATTACGAAATGAGTTTCAAAGTAGAAGTTAAGAGATTAAACTAAAAAGCTCTATATTTTAGTTACCTAGGCGATAAAACTACAAAATTTTACACGAAGATTCCCCTTTCACAGCGATCACGCGTTTCAACTGATTGTTTTCTGAAATTCTGACGTTGCGGTGTTGACCCATATCCAGGTTTTAACGAATAAACTAAAGTTTAAACGCAGATCCTCCATATCTCAGCAACCGATAGAAGTACATTTTAGATGTAGATTCTCCTTTGATAGCTCTTTGATTCATCATTCTCTGAAATTATGACGGTGTTTTCCTTTAATTCTCATCTAATTATAAACAAAAATAATCTGTATCTTAGCAAGCGTTTTCAAAATAACTACAAAATTTTCATTCAGACTTCCCTTACAAAAAGAACACACATTCATCGTTTTCTGAAGTTCGGAGCGCGTTGGTCGCTAATCATTCTCGTACGAAGTTAAACCTCCACCCCACAGACAGCCGCGATTTTAAATAATAATAATAAATAATAAATTCATTTATTTCAGACAACACAACAAAATCAATTGAGGTCCATATTATGTTAGTCAGAATTGTTCTTAGTCTATGTTAGTGGTTACATATTTAAGATTCATGCACAAACATATATTGTAAATATAAGGTAATCCCAAACACTGCAATCGCTTAATGGTGAAGCTACTTCATCATTATTCGATTACAGTGCTTGAGAAACGGGCTATCCCATTTATTGGATAGTGCACTCAGGATGGTGTTGGTACTCCCGTGCAGCCTGCACAGCAACGAGGCGACTTTCTTCCGCATGCATGCATGAAAGCCGTCCGTTCGCGCCTCCGCGAACATGCCGGATGCGCTGCAGAACCGCGGGAGCCCCAGCAGCATCCTGAATGCATTATTAAACTGGACACGAAGGGTGTTCATCGCTTTTAGAGTGTATGTGGTCCATAGGCTACTTGTGTATAACGTCTGACAGTAGGATTTATACAGGGTTATTTTTGCCTCTTTAGAACATCGATAGAACCTACGAACCAACATATTAGCTCTTACAGCCAACGCCCTCCGTTCTCTCTCTATGTCTAGCTCATCACTGAGGTTGTCACTAACAATGTGACCCAGATACTTAAATTGGGTAACCCTCTTTAAAACAGATCCATTCAATATAATGGGTGGTACCTCATTCATTTTTATTCCCTTAGGTGAAAAAACCATGAACTCACTCTTTTTCACATTGTATTGAAGACCATGACTCTCAGCATAATTTTCACATGTTACCAAAAGTTTCTCAAGTGCGCTGATAGATGGTGCCAGCAGCACCATATCGTCCGCATAGCTAATATTGTTTACACATATTCCGTCGATATAGCATCCGATTGGTTGCCTGCTGAGACCATCTATCAGGTCGTTTATATACAGGTTAAACAGGTGGGGTGAAGATACCCCCATTTGATTTTGAATGATTTTGAAGCGCGTCTTGTGTCGCGCGATTTTTGTCGCGATATTTGCTTGAAGTACATTTTGTACTAAGACGGATATAATCTTACACACTGCTGCTTACTACTCCTATCTTCATTAACAAAAAGAGAACTACCAACCATCCCATCCTTATTAACAACAAACTCATCCGGTATGAAAACACGGCAACATATTTGAGCATGACGCTTGATGCGAAGCTACGCTGGAAAGCTCACGTCATGAAAAAAAAAGACGAGAGAAATAAGATACAAAATAATGTACTGGAAGAAACTCCCCAGTACCTAACCGTACGCAACAAAATCTCACTATACAAACAAGTCCTTATGCCAGTATGGACCTATGGTTTACAGCTCTGGAGCTGTACCAGAAAGAGCAATATACAAATCATCCAGCGATTCCAGAATACAGTACTGTTACAAATCCCGCGACACGAGCCGCACTTCAAACCAAAGAGAATAAATATAAAACTAAGCTTCAAACCGGGGCTGTGGGGTGGAGGCTTTATTGTCTTTGTCTTGTCTTTGAATCATTCATTCATTCTCATGACGGCCGCCGCCATTTTGTTGTTCAGCGGATATTCGTTTCGCTGTTTGTTTGGTTTCTGCTTGAAGCGCTTTTTTGTTATAGGATTCTTTTTTAATTTAACGAACGAGGATCATGAATTTGAATAATCCTCAAAGCCAGGGCTATTGGTTCATACTCAGAGAAGATCAGAGCAATGTCCTTATCAGCAGCAACGTCAATAGCTTTACCTTGCACAATCCACAGAGTAAGTGTAAAGCTGGCTTTTCACTATGGGATATATTATAATATATATCATCTTGAGATATTATAATATTTTATCGCTCGTCATACATTTTGTATGAGACCGCTTACACTGTGCTATCATATATATTACATAGGTACCAAACTATAAATATTTTTTCGACCGAGTGAGCGATATTTAGAGGTCATTTGAAGGTGTATATTTTACCTCACGTCCCCGGACACCGCGCCTCCCCTCCCCCTGCCTCGCCCTCAGTTTGAATGTTGGCGTTCGTGTGCAGACGTGTAAACTGATCATGTGTGTTCCAAAATATATATCTCACAGTGTGAACAGCAATCGCGGGATGTAATATATAGCTCAAGATGTAATTTATATTATATCCCATAGTCAAAATATAGTCATATTTGAATGTTGGATGGCGTTCGTGTGCAGATGCAGACAGATGTTTGAAAAACATTATCTTTCTAAGATTATGTTTTTCAAACATAACTTCTTTTTAAGATCCCATGTACAACATATTTGCAATAAAAATATTGAGTATTGAGTATTGAGACGTGTCAACTGATCATGTGTTCCGTAATTTATATCTTACAGTGTGAACAGCAATCGCGGGATGTAATATACCTACAGATAGATAGATAGAAAATTCTTTATTGCACACTTACCGATAGTATTAATACAACAAAACAGCTTAAAATCTAAGTGACAGGGTTACAGGAAAAGTCGTGCTAGATCCGTTAAGGGCGTGGAGTACCCATCATTCCTGACATATTTCACTATGAAACACCCTACCCTAAACTAAACCCTTTTCGAGATATTCGACTTTTAATTTTTTTATTGAAAATTGCCGATTTTTAGGCAATTAAATTTATTTTTGGTTGTTTTGTGTATCTTATTATTATTATTATTGCATTTTTACATGTGTAATTAGATGCTTTAGGACGTCAATCATTAAAATAGTGCATAAGTTAATTGAATAGACCGTAGTAGACAAGTGAAAGTTAAGAAATAAAAAAAAAATTAGAAAGTTTATTTTTCTCTAAGGGATATCTAAAAAAAATATGATGGCAATTCTTCGGCAGATGTTTTTAAAAATATCTACGTTTCATCAGCTATCTAACGAGGTATAATAATCTAGGGTTTTATTCAATTGCATTGAAAAAAAATTAGTTTTATAGGCGACAGTGGAGAAGAAAATTTATACTTAGCCCTAAAAAGTAAAAGTAAAACAATAGGTAAGCATGAAATGTCATTTATTAAAGGTTTTCACACAACTTTTTCTTATTCTACAGTTCATGTTCAACATGGCCGCCTCTATTTCTGATACATTGTCGCATCCTTCTACGGAGACCAGTCTTCACTACTCCAGTGGTCAACGTGGTCCTCATTTTATTTGCTGCATCCACAATCCTTTCTCTTAGGTCTTCCACAGACGAAACTGGATTCGGCTCGCTGTACACAAGACTTTTCATGCACCCCCACACATGAAAATCCATGGGGGTTAGGTCCGGACTTCTTGCTGGCCATGGCAACGGCCCACCTCGTCCTATCCATTTGTTTGGATAATTTGTGTCCAGCCAGTCTCTGACACTTCTCCTGAAATGGGCAGGGCAGCCATCGTGTTGGAACCACATGTCCCTGATCAGGTTGAGTGGCAGATCATCCAGCAAATCACTCAAGTCTGCTCTCAGGAAATTTTCGTAGCTTTCCCCATTTAAATTATCCGGTAGAAAGTAAGGTCCAATCAAATGATTGGAGATAATGCCCATCCACACATTCACGCTGAATCTTCGTTGGGACCCCTTCACTCTTTTCTTATTGGGATTCCTTAGTGCTTTTGGGGCCCAGTAATGGGCGTTGTGATAGTTAGTTATGCCATCTTTATCAAATTTGGACTCATCCGTCCACAAGATATTTCTTAGAAAATCTGGGTCTTCTACGTCAGCATTTAGCATAAATCTGCAAAAGTCCAATCTTCTCGCGGGGTCTCCTTCTTCAATAACGTGTACCGGCGTGTAATGGTATGGGTATAGGCCAGCAGTATGCACTGTAAACCACACTCTCCATTGCGAAAGTCCCAGATCACGGGCAACAATATTAGTGGAAGTAGTCGGATCCGCTCGAAAGCGTTGCACTATCTCATTGTCCTGTTCTTCGTCGTCAATTCGTGGTCTACCCATGTCTGTATTACGTCTCAAAACAGAGCCAGATTCTCGAAGTCTTCGATAAACTCTGTCAAAAACGGCCACATCCGGCACTCGACGACCGGGGTAGCGAGTTACGTATTCGTTGCGAGCTTGCGCAGATACACAATCGCAGTATCCGTAACAAATAAGCATATCAGCATATTCCTCAGGTGTGTAGGACGTCATCTTCAACACTTCCGTATCACAGGTACAAATCAGAGTCCGGTTAACAAGTATAGTAGTCACAAATCAGAAGAAATAGTCCAGAATCACAGCCAAGTCGAGAAAAAGAGCAAAACGATATCACATCTACTATGTACGAAGCACAAAAGCAGACTGACAACCAAAACAATACCCCCTGTTGTATTCCCAGCCCTAACCGGTCTCTACACATTTTTTCTTTCATTCATACCTACATAAATCGTCACTTGTCTCGCTCTCACGGTGTGTCTGAACTTGAAGGACAATAGGCGCGGGACCGTTAGAACTGCTACCTGGAGCGTCCCAACTACTTTTTTTCCACGAAATGTAATACAAACCCTAGATTGTTATACCTCGTTAGATAGCTGATGAAACGTAGATATTTTTAAAAACATTTGCCGAAGAATTGCCATAATATTTTTTTAGATATCCCTTAGAGAAAAATAAACTTTCTAATTTTTTTTTTATTTCCTAACTTTCACTTTTCTACTACGGTCTATTCAATTAACTTATGCACTATTTTAATCATTGACGTCCTAAAGCATCTTATTACACATGTAAAAATGCAATAATAATAATAATAAGATACACAAAATAAACAAAAATAAATTTAGTAGCCTAAAAATCGGCACTTTTCAATAAAAAAATTAAAAGTCGAATATCTCGAAATGGGTTAAGTTTAGGGTAGGGGGTTTCATAGTGAAATAAGTCAGGAATGGTGGTTACTCCACGCTCTTAACGGATCTAGCACGATTTTTCCTGTAACCCATAGGTATATTACATCTTGAGATATAATATTTTATCGCTCACACACACACGCTCACATACACGTCTGCACACGAACGCCAACATTCAAACGGAGGGCGAAGCGGGGGAGGCGCGGTGTCCGGGGACGTGAGGTAAAATATACACCTTCAAATATCGCTCACTCGGTCGAAAAAATATTTATAGTTTGGGATGTAATATATATTATAGCACAGTGTGAACGGTCTCGTACAAAATGTATGGTGAGCGATAAAATATTATATCCCAAGATGTAATATATATTATATTATATCCCATAGTGAAAAGCCGGCTTTAGACGTATGTTATAATAATATACCTACCTACATTAAGGTGTTTAGTATCAGTACCTACATACCTACAGAGGTCGTTGTCCCCTGAGGCGCACTCAATTTATGTAGGTACCTACCTACAGTCTACGACAAAAAAACTGAATATGGTAGACCATTTGATTGTTCTGGGGAAATTGCACATCCTACTTACTACGTTTCTCCAAACAAAAGCTCTGTACCTAGGTATTTTTGTGAAGTGTACGTACCTAGGTAGGTCTACCAATCTGCCGGCCAGCAGCGGCAGAGATTAGGTACCTACCTAAGTATTCGACGACTTCTGCAGCGCGGCACAGCGCGCGAAGGTCCGCCTGCGACGTAGGCTGAGGGTTCGATTCCCACCTCAAGTACGATCTGCAGATATTTTAGTTCCGTTACGGTTGTATTGTTTTCTATTTACTTACAACAAAATAATATTTTATTATGTTTGTAGGCAATGAGATTTTACCAACTCATTGCCTACAAACATAAGTTTATATTATAATATCATTGTTTGTAGGTAATATTACTTTAAACTTTAGAAATAGGTACCTTTAACAGTTAAACACAAGGTACCTACATTTATAATAATAAGTAAGGTACCCTTAGCACAAGTTCTGCTTAGCTTGGGGCTAGATTAGGGGTTGCATTATCCGTTAAATTTTCGTATCCGGATAATTCGGATAGTAGTGAGCCTTACTATTCGGATATTCGGATATTTCGGATAATTCGGATAATTGAAAAATATACATAAAAATTAAATTAAAACAAGGAAAATGGGGTTTTAAAGTATAAGTATTTATTAATGGTATATTTAAAAAACGTTACATTAAAGTTCTAATAAAATAACAATAGAATTCGCATAGAAACTGAACAACATGAGATTAAAAATAAGAGTATCGATCAAATGGGTTGAAAAACTAAAATATCTATGAAATAAAAACGGTTTAATTCTTTCCATCGAACTTATTTTTTAACATAAATACGAATCCTTCCTCCGTAACGTAACGTAAATCAACTTCCTGTATTATTAGGTAGGTACTCTAAAATTATTTAAACAAAGAAACAACACAGTCATGAGATCAAACTTACAAGTGTACACACACATTTATGTTATATATCAATCAAATTAAATAAACATCTCTTTCCATCGAACTTATTTTTAACATAAATACAATTCCTTCCTCCGTAACGTAACGAACGTAAATCAACTTCCTATTTTAATAGATCTTCTAAAATGATTTTAACAAAGAATCAACACAGTTACGAGATCAAACTTACGAATGTACACACACAGCTATGTTATATATCAATCAAATTATATAAACATTTCTAAACAATTAACATAATAACAATAAAAAACAGTTAGCACACTTAACACTTTCTAAAAAATAATCAACGTTTTTGAGCAGCTCTTTCTAATTGTAGAGGTATATTTTACATTTGGTAATAAGACCTCAAGAAACTTAGTCCATCTAGGGAGTCCGGTTTCATTTTCGTCCTCAAGTGATTGCAGAGGTAGCCTGAGGCAGAATATACTCGCTCTGCCTCCAAGCTTGTGGGTGGTATTCCCAGCAAAGCGTTATAGGCCCTCTCCAAGCTCTTACTTCTTTGGCCTCCCTGATCGTACATCGCCATTTCAATTTGTATTGTTGTATATTATATGTCGGCTCGGGATGATGATGACGCTGCTCGCGAAGATGATGATTTGTACAATTTGTTGATTTCGTTTTGTAGTTAGTTGGTCTTTTATTGATTTTATTACTACACTATCAGAGACAGTGTCAGTTTCTTGAGGCTTGTCATGGATGTCCAGTATGCATTGTTCAAAATAGACAGAGTTTATATGGGCGATCTTACGTTGGATTGCGGCGCTCGAAGGGTTTTCGAAAGGGTAGCTAGCTGTGCCGTCTTCGGCTTCTTCATAGAACCTTTTTGGGTCATGCAGGTATTTTAGTTCTGGAACTCGGCGCTGTGTAATTCTAAATTTTAGTGCTCCTGCAAGATCAGCACTTATTTGGCTTTTACAGTCTGCAAGTTTTTGCAACGTGAACTTCAAAGCAATCTCAGCCGTCAATAGGTTTGCTTTTTCTGCACAGATGGACTCTACTGCAGCTTTTACAATGCTGAGAGCTTCTGATATTTCAGCAAGTTGGCTTAACTCTGCTGCACTGAATGTTGTTTTAACTTTTAAATCAATAAGTGTTTTAAGTACAGAGTCTTTTAGTATTATGAATCTGCTGATCATGTTGGCAAGACTGCTCCATCTTGTCTTGCAGTCCAGTAGTAAATGAAAGCCCGTTTTTCTTTTTTCTGTTTCGTAATTGTAAAGGACTTCAGACTTGTTGTTGTGTCGTGAATTAGAAAAATCAACTGTAGGTACCTATCCGTTTTATTCGTATTATCCGGATAAAGGAGCTCCCATTATCCGGATATGAAAATTAGCGGATATCCGGATAATTCGGATATCCGGATATCCGGATTGCAATCCCTAGGCTAGATATTAGTAGGTCAGGTAGGTAGGTACTTCATTGGGCCAGCTAGATGATGCTGTGTGAATTGTCCAGCATTGTTAAGTATTGTATACCTGCCATGTTTTATATAAATCTATGCCTGCATATCATACCTCTAGTTTGGTAGGTACTTGGAGGTATAGTACCTACCTACCTATGTATGTAAATCATAGATATCTGTAGCACCTACAATCGAGCGTTTGTTGCTCTTGAACCTTTCACGAAGGCAACTCTTTTATTCATAGTTAAAGTAGGTACCTACCTTTAAGTCGTAGGTCCCTACTTTAACTACTTAAAGGTACCAACTAGTAGAACTACGGACAAAAAAGTTGCCTTTGTTTAAAAGATAATAGATAATAGGTACCTATTTTGTCTGTAGAGACAAATATAGAATTATCTATTATCTCTTAGTCATAGGGTGTGTATGATGCAAATAATTGTAGGTAGGTACACTTGAGTGCTTTGGTTTCAGCCCTATCTAGCACCTTCCTTCTGTAGACGCACGCAACCGGATGAGGACTGCCTGTCTTTAGTTAGATTCAAGTTTTTCATTTTCAGTTGCAGGGCAAGAAGCCAGATACATCTTAGATGCCGGGGAACGCCAGTTCATTCAGATCAACGATGCCCCCGCGACGGCTCACGAGCTCGCCACGGAACCTATCGAAGCAGACGACAACAAGGAACAAAACAACTTCTGGGACAGGAACAGAATCAAGCTGCTCCTCACATTGTGCTTAGAAAATAATTTTAAACACCCCATCAGAGATAAAACCTTATTGGAACAAATCGCTGAACACGTGGGAACCACGCCAGACGAATGTTGCGCGAAGTACAAAAATCTAAGAAGAACTTTCATAAGACTGCTCAAGAAGAGAAGATACGGAAAAGAAATAAAATGGGTTCATTATACCATTTGTGAGAAAGTTTTCAACGAGTGCAAATCCCTCCCTCCGTCGGTGTTGGAGCCCTGGGACGAGCATCGCGTCAGGAACCTGCTGGACTCTTACATTCTGAACCTCAGCCGATTCCGCAGTTCAGACTGTTTGCAGAAAGAGGTGTGGAGGGGCATCGCTTCGGAGTTGGGAACCACGGAATACAACTGCTACCACAAGTTCAAGAATTTAAAAAGAGCCCACTACAAATGGCTGCAGCGCAGCAGGGAAAGCGGCAAGCCTAGCAAGTGGCCCTATCATCAGTACTTCGACCGGATCTTCTACGAATACAATCCCATCGCAGGTCCATGGGATAGGAATAAAACCAAACTACTCATCAACGCTTACATTCAGATAGCTGATAAATTCAGAAGTTCCAGATACCAGAAAAAAGATCTATGGAAGGAAATATCGCTGGTCGTCGGCGTGAGCTCCAGCGACTGCGATAAGAAATTTAGGAATATGAAACAAACTTATCTGAAGCTGAAAAACAAGGCAGACGCCGGCGGAGCCATCACGAAATGGCGGTATTACAAAGATTTCGAGAATATTTACAATCCTTTTCATCGCTGGGAATGTGGCGCTCCAAGAACTCACGACGAAGATTACGTCAAACAGATTTTGAATTTCTATCTGGAAAACAAGGACAAGTTTAGAGATCAGCGGATAAAGAAGAAAACAGTGTGGAGAAGGCTCGCACCCAAGATCGGCATGAGCCCTGAGGAATGCGATAGGAAGTTTCGGAATCTGAAACAAACTTATGTACGGCTATCGGAGGGAAGGAGCATTTCGGAGAGGACAACCAGTTGGCCGTACTATGAGCATTTCGAGAAGATCTTCGATGCGCCGCAGCAGCCTCGGAAACACGGGGCTCCGCGAGCCGGCCTCGCCACTTCGACGGAGACCGTGCCGCCGTGCCCGCGGCAGGCGCGCGAACATGCACACATAGACATAGAGAGGCTGTTCCATGCAATGGACGAAGCCAATAACATCCAGAGGGAACGAAACACCATTCTGGAAAAGCTGCTCCAAAGAAAGTAAAATAACTACCTAGGTACATAAACAAACGAGACACGTGATGCCGAGAAACGACAACGACCTAGTTTTTTAAAACAAGAAAGATAAGGTTGTTTTCGGACAGTTTCAAGTGTATACACTGTCGATGTAACATGTAACAAACCACGACACTCACTTGGCGTCGATTTTCTGTTAAACCTAATTAAGTAATAATAGTTATAAAATTACCGATTATATTATGGTCGGTATAGTTTTTAAAATTACCAAGAAGTTATTTCGTCAGGGTTATGTAAATTTTTGTTTTAGGTTGAAACAGATTTAATTTCGTGATTAAAATCTGTATAATACTTGTAGTTTGAATTTTGGTGTAGGTACTGTTTTTACACATAATATTATTATTATTTTTACCTAGGTACTATCATGGCTAGTGTAGGGATTCCATAGACCGATAGTGTACACGATAAGGGATACATCGGCTCGACACAGCCGAGGCATTCATCAGCTCATGATGATCCGCTCGACCTCCTCCGCAGTCGGCATCCGTTCGCCTGTCAAGTCGGATTCCCGCCTTCTCGGCTATGTCCGTCTGACAAGTGACATTGACAGCTGATTTGCAACACCTCGACCTACGAGACGATGTATGTAGACCATGGTTTTACCTGGACATACACTACATCCCTCCCTTGAGGATAAATTTAAAGTCACACAACATGGTGTGTTGAACACATCAAACATTATTTATTTTACACTACAAAAATGTATGGCTATAGTTAAGTATCTTTTATTAACCACATTACACTAGTAAGGTATAAAGTTTAGCACAATAATTTAAGACCAATGTGAGACACAATTTCATTTTAAAACTGAATTATTTAATTTTGGTAAATAGTGCTTGCTTATCACTCAACTCAAATTCCACCCGAAATCAGTCTAATTTGTTCATTACAGATTTCTTCTTGGTATTCTTTAGCCTGTTTCTGGTGGGTCCTGGGAAGCCGCTTCTTCATCTGGATACTATTTTCAGCTGTACGACATTCCTTTTCAATGCTTGATCTGTAAGATGTTTTCGCATTGTGACATGTCGATAGACCCAACATTTATTGCCTTTATCAATTACTTCAACATAAAACTTGTCACCTTCCACTAAGCTTGATTCAGCGACTTCTCTTCTTCTGTCTCTACACTCTTACCCTCTCTCTTCTGTTTTTTGCTTCCATATATTTATCACGGATTGTATTTTTAACCCCCGACGCAAAAAGACAGGGGTGTTATAAGTTTAACGTGTCTGTCTGTGTATCTGTGGTATCGTAGCTCTCAAACGGATGAACCGATTTTCGTTTAGTTTTTTTTTTTTTTTGCATATATAATTTTATCGAGTGTGAGATGTTTCAAGAAAATCTGTCGGGGTTTATTGTTTTAATTTTAAATTTTTCTTGGTATTATAGATGTGACAAAAGCTAATATGGACACCTAAACTTTTTTGTGCCATTATTTGTCGTTGTCTGAAATAAACGCATTAAATTTAATATTTCTATACAATATCTAATAGTCAGTATCATACTCGGGTATCTTATCGCCTTTGACAATGAATAATTCTCAATAATAGCAGTAATTCAAAATAGCATGTGGTCTTGTTTGCTCCACAATTTCATGGAGGTAAATAGGAAATATCCTTTTTAAAACTTAGATCAGAATTCTTGCCAAAGAAGTATGTTCGAATACTCTAGTGAAGTTGTAGTAGCTTTACGTGGTGTGCACTTTTGTTTGTGGAGTTGAAGATCCTTCAAATAGGTACTCGCAAACTTCTTTTCTTTCATTATTTACCAATGAAAATACCCCTGATGTTCCATATAAGTACCCTTCAATTATATCTCAGTCAAGGAGGACTTGATTTTCGTTTCCAATTTCTTGGCGCATATTTATGAGAGCTATTCTTTGTCATGGTTGGTTATCCTGGTTAAACATTGTTACTTAGAGGAATTTCTTTATGATGTTCTTCACAACTGCGTAGCCCTTTAGTAGCTTATGCACCAGGCACCTAGGTTATAAAATCTTCACAGTCTCGTCTTTGCCGTACGAATAGTGGTGCTTCCATCTCTCTTATTTGCAGCATACGCAATTTTTGTCGTCCTCTGACCCTTATAGAGACACTGCACTATGTTTTAAGTTTTGACGGAGCAATTGAAGTAATATCTCATTAATAAGCAAAAAGCACTTCATACTTTGTAAGAAATACGTAAGAAGGTGTTCATTTGAACTATCAGCAATTATCCCCGATTTAATGAAGGAATACATTTTAACTACAAAACATTTTAAATTAAAAGGGGAGGACATGTCCACCAATTTATATTTATAAGAGGGTGTTACTTTGATTTACCATTTCAATTTAATGGAGGTTATGCCAACCAATTTCAACTAAATGAGGATATTCATTTGAACTACAAAACCAATTTTAATTGAACGGGGACTATGTCTACCACTTTTAATTAATGAGAGTATTCATTTGAACTACTGCGCTACTTCCAATTTTAATTGAAGGCATGTCGACCAATACCAATTTAATGGTGGCATTCATTTGGACTACCAGACAATTTCCAATTTAATGGCGGTCTTGTCAACCCCGTGGCATTCATTTGAACTACCAGACAATTTCCAATTTAATGGCGGTCTTGTCAACCCAGTGGCATTCATTTGAACTGCCAGACAATTTCCAATTTAATGGCGGTCTTGTCAACCCAGTGGCATTCATTTGAACTACCAGACAATTTCCAATTTAATGGCGGTCTTGTCAACCCACACCGACCTATACTCGAACAAATAATCAATTTCCACACATGCGCGGAAGCTTAAGCAATTACCATACCATTACCATTACCATACCATTACCATTACCATACCATTTAATATTAACCGCGTAAGCTTAGGTACCTCAGAACCCGAAATTATGTTTTGTTTTATACGAATAGTTACATGACGAACCAATCCGTGCACGGAAGAAATCGTCAATCAACCAGGCACATCAATAATGATACAATTTATAATAAGCTCGATAATTGTCACATTACTACTTAATTTTTACCAAAAAAGTTGCAACCCACGAAGTCTCAAAGATGAAATACGATTATTCGTCCTACTATACCTCTAGGTACCTACCATGCTCCCTCTAGATTGCTTGCAACAATAATTAATTACATTTTTTTATTAAACTATTCACTATCAGGTTCAGTTATCAATTTACTTTTGGGATAGTCATTACTTCTACTTAGCTTGCAGCTCCGTGCCTCGGAAAGTACGTAGGTAAAGCCATCGGTCACGCGCCTGACCTCTCCCCGGCCGCGTCGGTCCGCCGTCCTACCGGACTATGAGAGTGCGGGAACAGGGAGCGCACCCTGGTTCGCGCCCAAACCCGTGCACCACAATATGTGCCGTGCATCCCGCCAGTCTTCGATGAGACCGGCTGCCGTGGTCGCAATTCGGCTAGGAGGAAATCATCTTGCTGGTATTATTATTTATTCTCGACGCTGTATAAATTTTCCAGCACTAACCCTTTATTTACTCCATGTTATGTAGGTATATGGGCTACTTATATTGATGATACCAGCTCTTTTATAAGTTTTTTAATAATAGTTACATAATAAAGTGATTTTTAACTGTTTGTAATTATAACCCAACAATCCTACCTCATTTTTACTTTTTTAACAGCATCGGCTGTTTGTTAATATAAGAAAACAAATCATTTTATTTCTTGTTTCCAAACGATATAATAATGTAGATAATTTTTATTCAAGGAAAAAATAAGAATAAATCACTTTTAACGGCCCAAATAGTAATAATATAAACCTTTATTTAACTATAACCGTACTTTGTAATATCATCACCATAAATGAAGGTTTTAGATACACGCGCATCTGTGACAGTAACCACCATCTTTTTAATAAGTATTAAATGCAATATTATCCAAAAATCTTTTGTTGACTTTCGGATTTCGTTGTCCGCAAAAGGCGCATCGACAATAAAGTCTGTGTTATATAGCATAGGCAACTGTTTTTTTAGATATCTATGTGTGAGTGCACTCATAACTAGTTTATTGACCTTCCAATCACAAACTATACATGTGGGTACTTGGAAAAATGCTGATGAGTACCATACTACCACTTGCCCTGAATTATCCATAACATGAACCCACCATGATATGCAACAGTAGGTAAATTTGCTATGGCTCCGTCCATAAATTACCACAATCTAAGACTATACCTACTACCGAATTAGGATTTTAGAAAGTCAAGAATGATTATTTCATACACTATTCATGGATTTATAGTTGACAAAGATTATTCACCACCATGACATTTATTTTTGTAAATTGTTTATCCCATATCTATCAGTTTTTTTTTTTTGATTTTCAAATGCCAATTCAATTCAATTTTCACTTACATGGCCCACGTCGCACTTGCCCACCTCCAGCTCCTTTCGGCGCGGCGCACCGCCAAGGCTGGGCAGCGAATGCGTTAATTTCAATCATAATAACTTGTTATGCAGACATTGCACACTGCAAAGGCAGGAAGGAGTACAATGATTCATCATAACACCTGTAGGTATCTCCATGTATTTCATGCAATAAATGATACCTTAATTTTCAACGGTTAGGCACTTTTGCACAGATCCAAATAAATTTTTTTTTTCAAGGTTGTACTAATTTACCTATGTATGAGTAAGAATATTGCAGTTTATGATAGGCACATAAGTACAGTTTTAAAAGTAGTTCCCCATCTGTTACAGTAGACATTGTCGATTTAGGATCTTAATTTTGACAATGCTATTTTATAGCAGCTCAGTACCGACTTGACCTTTGATGATGCACTGCACATCCATAGCAAATTTAATTTAATTCTGTTATTTGGTCTACCAGCTGGTGTTCCAATAATTCATCTTAAGATAATACAAACCTAATGATAGCTTATTGCACAACCAACACTGCATGGTAAATCAGATCCATTTATTTGTGTTTTAGTGTTTACCTTACCTTTTACCTTTTACTTACCTTTTACCTTTTACTTACCTTTTACCTTTTACCTTGTCTTTTTAATTGCTTTGAATATAGCTTTGTACCGAGGTAATCTCCTTTGGTTCCGTTTAGGTATTTTATAATATTATTAGATTCTTATACTATTTATAATTTGATGGAACCGAGTACATTTAGCTCCTATGGCTCCTGCACATTGTGTGTGTAGGTATCTGTATTTATCCACTATCCTAAGTACTTTTCTTAATTACAAGACACTTTAATCACAGAAGGTTTGTCTAGAGCTGGTGCTTACAGCACATTGCCACATATTATTTGACAAGAAGTTATAAATAAATGTGTTATCTATCATAAACCAAATAAAATAAATGGGAATGAGTTCTATTCATATTCCTATTGCAACATTGTTTCATAAAGAAAGTCAACTTTATACTGAACATAAAATAAGTACAATAATGGTATAAATTAACTCGGGACAATATTAGATTTTAGTAGGTATAGGTAAATGAGAATGTACCTACTTACACATATTTTTACCACCTGGATATCATAATTGGTACCTATATAACATGACAGACTGCTGTTGCCATTCCAATCCTTGCGTTTCTTGGTCCATGCTTGGTCATTTGATTACATAGAAAACAAAAAGTAGGAAGCAAGTGTGCAAGTTTGTGATACTGTATTAAGGCGTTTCCTTATGTTTATCTGTATTTTACTTTGATAAGATAGCAAGGAACTTCTACGAGAGCATTTTGCATTGTAACTTTCAATCTCGTTGGTGTCCCTCCCTTCCTTCAAGTACTAATAAAATATCTTACCTTTTATCCCGTCGCCATTTGTAGGGATTCCATAGACCGATAGTGTACACGATAAGGGATACATCGGCTCGACACAGCCGAGGCATTCATCAGCTCATGATGATCCGCTCGACCTCCTCCGCAGTCGGCATCCGTTCGCCTGTCAAGTCGGATTCCCGCCTTCTCGGCTATGTCCGTCTGACAAGTGACATTGACAGCTGATTTGCAACACCTCGACCTACGAGACGATGTATGTAGACCATGGTTTTACCTGGACATACACTACAGCTAGTATGTGTACCTATTCGTAATTTCGTATTACGAATACACATACTAGTCATGATAGTAGGTACCTACTCACAAAAAAAATCGCAAAGAATCACTTCAACGAAAAAAATATGGCAAAAACCTTCCAAAATAAAAAAAAACAAAGCATTCATATCTCGAAAAACTACAAAAATCGCGGAACATAGGTACCTACATTTTACGTACGTCTAAAATAAAAATAGGTAGGTACTTTAAGTTTTCATACAAAACTATCAACTTGGTACCATTCCATGTTTCAGCTTGTACCTAAAAACTTGGCACGCAAGGAGATGACTGTTACGTGTAATTTTTTGTACGAAATTTGTACTTGTGGTACACCGAAGAACGGTTTTCATTTGAAATAACATTAACTGATCAAAAACACTAATGTGAAAAATCGCCCTGTTCGTTCGGATAGTGGCGTGGCTTCCCCCGGTAAGAGCTGAGATCAGACAAGTGCATAAATCCAGCTTCTGCCTGCACATGCCTTCTGATACAGGCCCGGATTAAGTGATCCAGGACCCCTCATCATCAGCCTATATTAGACCACTACTGGACATAGGCCTCCTCTAATGAGCGCCCCTATCTTCAGCTTGCCGCATCCAGCATCTGTCTGAAGTCTTTCGCAGATCGTCATCCCACCTGGCCGGAGGGCGTCTTACACTACGTTTGCACAGTCGTGGTCTCCACTCAAAAACACGTTTACCCCAGCGTTTGTCAGTTCTTGGCGAGCTATGTCGATAACTTTGGTTCTCTGTCGGATGTACCGTAAAATGGGGTGAATGGGGATGGTTTTCAACTTTGAGTGCCCTTTTCTAATGAATTTTGTATCAACAACTATTAGTTTACTACATTAAAAGTTTAGTCTTAACTTGTATATTATGAAATTGTATGCGAAACTCATTGATAGTGAGCTTCTTATATGTAAATACTTAAAATATATGCTATCCCTATTCATACACGTATAGGGGTTAATAGGGACGGCATTGAGAACAATAGAGAAATATGGTCAGGGTTGTCACAAACCCCCAAATAATATTATTCATAACTAAGAATGAAAAAATAAGAAATTCAGTACTATAGAAATAATGTAAAATACATTATACCTCTACAGATTTCATTGCTTCCTTAGCGACTTACGAACGACTTTTGAATCAGATTCATTAAACTTATAAATAAACAAAAATTATTTATTATATATTATTATTTATATATATATATTATTATTTATATATTTGATTAGGTAATCCTCTTCATTTTGGCTAAGAGAAGGTTGACCGCCCTGTGGCTTTATAATAAAAGTGTTGTGTCGGTGTAGGACAGATTTTGGAATACCATAGATTCTCTGTATGTCTACTAATGATTTATTAGTTGTATTATATTCCTTGAGGGCGTCGTTTATTACTTTCGGGTCATATTTTTTATAATTCTTTTGGCTGGGCTTATATTTTCGTGGCATTGTGCCTGCAAAAAGCAAAAGTCCCTAAGTACCTAAATAAATAAGCCTAACCAAACCACCCATCATTAGGTAATAACGAATAATAATATTATTATAGACAAATACTAGCGATATTGGTGAGTGACACCCCTGTCCCTATCCATGCTTTAGTGTCCCTTTTCATACAACCACGTCCTTAGTTTGTAGGACTCTCGTCCCTATTCACCCCACAGACATCCCGATAATATCCTGTAGGCGTCTCTATTACCCTCTTTTTTTGCAAAATTTACCGGCACTCATAAATTTTCGATTTAAACTAAAATTAAACAAGAAAATTGTAGTAACATACTTGATTTGGATGGAGAACACACTAACTTTTGTTACTCAGCACGATTCATTTAATAGAAATCACTTTTTCCTGCTTGTTTTTCAAAGTTTTTGAGGGACAAAATCACGTCCTTCTGAACGGCGAACTTCAGATGTATTTTTTTCTGACTTGTGACCATCTTCACGTCAAAAAAGTGTTACCAGTATAAAAATTCAATATTCTACTATAAAACTCATAAAAAATCAGACGATTATCGGTAGATTTCTGATAGTGTTTCCGCTTCAATTTTGTTCATCGATTTTATCCCTATTGACCCCGTTTTACGGTATTCGTTACGAATCCTATCCTTCAGAGACTCCGAGCATAGCTCTTTCCATAGCTCGCTGAGCAACTTTGAACTGGTGGACCAGCCCTACCGTGAGTGTCCAAGTCTCCAGGACCCCTAGGCACATGGTATTCGAGGGCCCCCCTGCCTACTGTGGCGGATTAAGCCGTAACTAATGTGAACTGGGCCCTTGAATTGCATTACTGTAGCAAATTTTTCATCTATAAAAAAACCATTGATTCAGACCGTGGTACTGCTAGGGAGTATAACACAGAAGTTCGCTGGTACAGGCTGCATGGGACACCCAGGATATAAACGCCATAACCAACTCAAAATCAGACCTTATGGTTCCGATTTCAAAGAACCTCGTTCCTCTAATCTCTCTAAATATTAGTAGGTATAGATACCTATATACATACAACTTTGTTTACAGACAAATGAACGTACAAATTACGAAACGCTGGCTAGAATCCTAACTTGTGTACAAATAAAAACAAAAATACTATGTTTAGAAATTGTTTTATATTTATTGTTACCGTTCTTATGACTTTTTAAGTATATGTACAAACAAACTTATAATAGATCAGTTTTTCATTCAGAATTGAGAAATCGTAAGCAAATTCAATGACATGTCTACGGCGCGGCGGCCACTCGCTACGCACGGGCATGTCTCGCATCTCATTGATTATTATTGATTAGGCTTAAATTTACGTCTTAACTTAGAATACATCAGGGTGAATTCAAGACTTCCATAACTCTATACCACAGTAAGGAATGGAACAAAAATTTGTATCGAAAAAATTAAAAATAGTACTGAAGAGAATCACAGTCGATCGGTCGCTGGTCCCGAACGGACTATCACGCACACACACGCACTCCAGACTCCAGCCACACATCGATACATCGCTAACCTATTGAAGTGACCACACTATCGTACAACTAGCGGCCCCGCCCCCGTCCCCCGCGCGCGCTCACTTCTTGGCGTTCTTCTTGGGCGAGGGAGCCTTGCCTTTGGCGTTGTTTGATACTTTCGCTTTCTTGCCCTTGGGTTCCTCGTCATCTTCTCCCTGTTGTCAAAAAATAATGCAATTTACAACGGCTATTTTGACAGTTTTAGCTCACTCATTTAAATACAATTAAATTGAAAATCCAGATTTGATTATCAGAAAGTACAATCCTTATCCAGATGCTGGCTACAGTGCTTTTTACTTTGATTACAAATCATGCATAGAATTGGTATTTCATCAGAAGTTAGAGGAAATACAATGTGTAGATGTGTACAGAAAACCACCAACAAATGTTTTTTTTAACATACATTAATTTGGTTGCCCAGTTACATGTTAGACAAATCACAATACAAGTTACAAATCCAATACATATATCTACAAAACCATGAAGTAATATGTTCTTTAATGGCTCTCTTTGACAACCCACTTGATTATAATATACTACAACTGGGATGTAGAAGAGCCCTTTGCCCGCTGTTGGTGTAACACCATTTAATAATTATTAGTTGAAGGTTTTCAGTACCTCATTCCCTTTGCGCTTGCCGGCAGGTTCTTTTTTCTTATTTATAGCTTCCTGCAAATTCATTTCAACTGTAATACTGTTCTTTTTAAATTCAGATTTCAATAACTTTATGTCTTTCTTAAGGCTTACAAAATAAGCACTTGGACAAGTCAAATTTTAAACCATAAATTAATAATCAAATATTTTTTTTTATCGACTTTCGCTGAAGTTGCTAAAAAAAGATAATAAGTTCACTTTAATGAATAGGTTTTAGTAACCTATTAATACAGCGCAGTCGGGTTATATGGTTATATTTATAACTATGGACCCGCTCCGGCTTCGCACGGGTGCAATGCTGATACTAAACATACTACAGAATCGGCCCCCGGCCGGTACCGCCACAACCGCTGTCCCTGCATTTTAAATCTGTAATATCTTCGAAAATATTCATTTAAATTACATGCTCTAGAGGGCTATATGAAATGCACATTTTATTTAAGGTACTTAATTGGATAAGGATTCATGCTGTATTGCTTAAAAACGATTCGTAAATAAGCCATTATTTCTAAAAAATGGATATTGTGGGTTATCCCTTAGAGATAGACATATACCATCGCGGACATTTTTGTAGCCCTTTTGAAGGTGTACAATACTGTAGTACATTGTTTTGATTTATCTCGTAGGGTTCAGCCAGCTTTTGCAATATAAGCGCAAAAAATGTGTTTATTTACGTACGACATCACATTAGAAACGTCTAAAATTATCAGTGTTTCTCTACAACATTATGCATGTATTAAACATATAAACCTTCCTCTTGAATCACTCTATATATTAAAAAAACCGCATAATAATCCTTTGCGTAGTTTTAAAGCTCTAAGCATGCATTTAGGGACAGATAGACAGACAGTTGGATGACTTGTAAAGATAATATCACAAGCTCTGCTTATGTTCATAGTCCATTAAAATCTTCTCTACCTATAATACTTTAACCAGACAACTCAAGAAATAACTCTAGAAGGTAAACGATAATGTTTGCATTCAACCAACCTTCACCTCTGAGTCATCTCCTTCCTCCTCATCCAACATTTCCTCTTCCATCTCCTCCATGTCGTCAAACTCTTCCAAGGGGCCGCTCAGTATTTGCTGGCCCATCACATGTACAGGCCCTGAACCCTACAACATCCACAAGGCTGTATAAGTAGAGTTAAATAGAATAGGCACTTAGGATAGGATAAATTGAGTAAATCAGACAAATGCCTCGAAAAAAATCATGAATAGACAGTGCAACAACCAAAACGGAGCCGCGCGCCTATCAGTATTTTAAAAGTAAGGATATCATCATTTTAGAGGTCAAAAATAAGTTGTTAGCAGATGAGTCAGTTTACCTGAATAATGTTAAATGTGACTGGGGCATCAGGGAACTCGATGTCAAGGCGAGCATGCCGCGTTTCTCCCGCTTTTAGCACTGCTATGGGGATCTTAATAGTTTCTTGCATTGACATTGTTTCTACCTGTAATGTTCATGCAAAATATTAAATCACCATGTCCAAACAAAAAACCAAATATGTACTAAGTGAGAAAAATCAATATCTCAGCAAGAATGGAGATGTATATAATTTTTCAAACATCTTAGTTGAAAGTGTTTGTCGCTCTCACCCTATACACTCTCACATTAATACATTGCTATAAACATTCCATGTATTTCTTTTCTTTTTGTCATTTCGACTCAGTCACCATCATTATAGTCATTTCCTAATGCTTTATTTGTTTTATGAACTGAATTACCCGCCTTGGGCACCTAAATAATTTTGCTGTTATTTATCAGTATTATTTATGTTCTTTTTTTGCTACTTTTTTCTGCCCGCGGCATTATTTGCGTTTTTCGTAAAAATAAGGCTTGAGTTACTGTGATATGATAAACTTTAAGTTTTATACTATATTCAGAAAATCAGATACTTAAAAGATAAAAGCAGTTTTGCTTGTGCGATGATGATAGATACCCAAATTACCTAACCTATATATTTCCTAACCATACTTGTAACTTACTTCAGAACACTGAAAAGTATGTAGGTACCTTCTAAGATATGTAGCGAGGATGCGGCATTGTCGCGGCCTCGTTTCCCTGTGTCCGTAAGGAAATACAAATACACAAGGTATACTAATATTATAAAGAGGAAAGATTTGTATTTTTGTATGTTTGTAATGAATAAACTCAAAAACTACTGGGCCTAAATTTCCACCCGTGCGAAACTGGGACGGGCCGCTAGTATAAAATAATTAGGTACGAATTTTTATTATATCACACCTATAAAAAACTAGCTTCTGCCCGCGGCTTCGCACCCGTTGTTTCTATGGAAACGTTTTAAGGTTATTATATCCCATGGGAACTGATTTATGGGATAAAAAGTCACCTAAGTTTGATTCCAGGGTTAGACTAACCTGTTTGCAAAATTTCAGCCTGATCCGTTCAGTAGTTTTGGCGTGAAGAAGTAACAAACCTCAATCCATCCATCCAAATTTTCGCATTTCTTATATTAGTGTGTAAGTGTGTAATACATTATTCTGACATCTCTCAGAATCAGATTCTTAATCAGATTTCCTTAAATTTATAATAAACCTATCCTGTACATCATCATCAATGATGTGGTTTAGTTGCCAATTTTATATGTATTTTTGAACACATCACCACAAGTTTTTCTGTTTTTGTACACATCACCACAAGTTTTTCTGTGGAACTCTTAGATTTCTTTGGATGTTTTTTCTGCTAATATTTCTTCATGATTTTATAACTTTGATTAAACATGAAATAAAATATAATAATATAGCACAAAACCATTGCTATTTTCCATTCTATGGATATTGATTGGAAAATAAACCCTACCATAAAAATAGATAGAATACATAGAAAATTTTTGTGATTGATGAACATCTATTTCGAAACATTTTTTTTGATATGCTAACACCTTTGTTTACATAAAATATCTAAGTTTCTGAATTAGAGTATAGGTATTTTCAATACTTTTTCATGGAAAATTAGAAGAATCTTTCATTTTGACATCAGCTGTTATGTTTGGCATTCACTGTCATATTTTATAAATGTATGAAACATTATGAAATGTAAACTATTTTGATAATTCTAAAGTAGAAGTACCTACTTAGTACAAATTTGTTGAACTGCATATGGATTCTCGACGAACCGCGATTTGGACAAACTGCTAACAATTACACACTACTCAGCAAGGAACCTTGGCGTCATTATGGACTCAAAATTGATGTTTTCTGAACATAGAGAGGCTATAGTCAATATACAGGTAAGCTGACCATTTTCCGAAGTAGGATGTGTCAAAATGTTATACTACTCCAATGTAAGGAGTGCTTAAAAGCATTGTTCAGTTGTATGGAGCCCACATTATACAACCTATGTTGAGCCTAGAAAGTATTCAAAGCAAGTTTATAAGAAACCTTAGCTATTGATGCTATAGGTACTTGCTTTGATGACTACCAAGCAGCATTTGCTCACCATCATTTAACGACTCTTGAAGACAGAAGAGTTATCGCGGATGTCCTTCCTGCATATATGCAATGGGTATATTGACTCTCAAGAGTTGTGTTCCAAATTATTACACCTGAATACACTGCGAACCAGAACTAGACATACAGGTACAAAATTTTTCGACCATACATCAACTAAAACGATAAATACCCGTGAATAATTATAATAACTAAAACGAATTATGCCTATTATTCAACGGTTACCCAGCTTCATGACTGTCGTCTAAAGTTTTTAAAATTTTATAAAATTTGAATCCTGTTATTAGCTGCAAGTGATATTCTTAAGTTACTTTTATTTAGGAGAGCTGTGGATTTTGTGTTATAAATAAAATTAAACAAATTGTTGATAGGATGCATGGTAAAAAAATGATAAATTTTCATTATTTTTTTTCATCACAATTAACACCTATTTTTTATAATGCCATCAGGAAGGGGGTCACTGGGTGTGCAAGGTTTCTTCAGCTCATTGACTTCATAGTTCAATGCCCTTGGCGCTAGAGGTCAATCAAAATGTGTTGCTCAATTACAAGGTGAAAAAGACTTGTATGGGAATGTATAATTGCACCCAGAGCCACGCTTTAACACATGCATATTCTATTTTTAGGTAAAAAAGGTCAGTGACTTTTTGTCCAAGGTCAGTCCTCAAAACTAAAAACTTTTGGTCATCTAGCAAAAACACAAGCAAAAATGATGTGGCGATCACAATAAGCCAATATGGCTGCAGAGACACAAAAGACAAAAAATGGAAAAAACTGATTTTTCCTTGCATCCATTCGTCAACTACTCTGACCAAAACATACAAAACCATGTATAAAACTAGAACGAACAGTTTCAATAAGTATGTTTATTTGAAAAACAGCTAGCATTTACCTGAACCACATTTATTTCATCTGGTTTAGCATCAGGGCCTAAAAGTGCTTGCCGGATGACCAATTTGTTTATGCGGGGGTTGTAGTCTGTCGCCTCGGGGTCCCATGTTACCGATTTGTTGGAGTCCGAGAGAGTGATACCTGAAAATTTTCAGCATGATTTTAGAAAGAATCTTCAGTTTAATGCAGATTACTTACCTATTTTAGTAATGAGTTCAGACAAATGCCTCAAACCAATCATAATAGGCAATGCATCAGTCAAAACGACCTTGCACTCCTATCAAATGTGTAAACACATGGTATGTATATATCATCATTTTGTCAAGGACTGAAAATTCCGTAGAGGAGCTGGAAAGCAAAACTGAATAGGTATGCCGCGTCCGCTTTCGATAACACTTGGAGAAAGTTGGGGCATAGGCTTTCATATTGCAGGCATTTTCATTGCATAGTTAACGGCCAAGTTTGTTGGCGGTTCGCACTTGTTTGGATATAACCTCAAAATGACAAGCCGGTGATAGTTAACGTAAACAAAAACACCGTGCATGAGGTAAATATATATTTTTTACCTAAAACTCTTGCTACATGTATGCAGGGCATGGTGTCCTGGTGTCACGCCCATTCAACTTAACGCTTCAATCAAACTTAATGGATGCTTCCATTTCAAAATTACGCGCCACTCGCACTCGCTATTTTCAACAATCCATGTTATCTCGAAGTATCATCAATGCTGACCGGAGTGACTGTCGGTCGCGTCTGTATTGTCCGACGCTGACGATAACTAATTTCTCACGTACTATATTGTTACTGGATTGGATTTCTAACATAATTGAAATGGCGGCAACATCGGTATGCAAGCATGACAACAACAATTTTACCTCTGTTAGTTAATTGTGAGGGACTGCGACATTATCTCTCGGTCGATTGATGGTGCTCCAAGCACACACATGAGAATCATAATGTAGTAGAATAGAATTCAGAAATAAAATGGCGAGCCGGTTGTCACAGCGGACGCTTCCTCCCCGGGAAGTAATTTTGGTTTGTTGCAATTATTACACTATTTTGCTCAGAAATAATAACTGAATACCATAAAAAAATTAACGAAGAATAAGACTTACCGTAAAAATATTCTTCCGTCATCGTGATTCCACTAATTCGTTTGGATTTTATCACTCACTACGTTCACGTGTAATGCCGGCACAGCGAACTCGACTCAAATCATAAAAAAAAGTATTGCCAACTTCACAAGAAAATTATTCACTAGAGTTTTGGCAAAATGAATATAGGTCATAAAAACCTATATTATTGTGGAACTCGAATTTATGTGAGGATAAAGGTTCACAATATTCGCCAATTAGGCCAATACATTAATTTTCTAGATTGACTTGCGCAAGTTGAAAGTGGTTCGTTTCCTGTATAGTATTATAATATCTGTGTCAGTGGTTTTAGAATTTGTTAACGTTCAATTATTTCACAACATAACAAAATTTCGCTTCATATTATCATCAGTAGGATAGGAAGTTGAAATTGTACTAATAATCCTTCCCATTATTTATTTATTTACAACTACCAGCTCTCTGAACAAAATATAACAGTTACTTTTAGTTTCAAACAAAAACGTCAAGTGCAAGTGTAACTCGCGCGCCAAGGGTTTCGAACGTTTGGCGATAATACATACATGTACTAAAGGTACCGGTTCGAGACATCGCTATTTGGTGAATACCTGCCTAAGAATAGTAGGTACTTACCAAACTACATTAAAGATGGATCGCTCTGCATAGGAACTTTGGAGATTAAGTCAATTTATTGACTTTATTCAAAATATTTCAAAAAGTGTGTACCTACTCTACAGAAATTTCAAAAACTGTTTTGAAACGTGTAAACTAATACCTTTCACTTGGTAAACAGATCGGTGAGGTATCCCCCCTTATTAATATCAAACCCCCCCTTTTAAAAAAAAGACCATTTTTCAAAAAGTGTTCGTTTTACAAACTTCGCTATTATTTTTCCTTTTTCCTGTAAAATTAAGATCCATATCTACAAACGAAACATACATTTCAGATAGATCACTCTGCAATCTTTGGGGATAGGGGGCTGAGAATGGGTAAAATTTCGACTCTTTTCGAAATATTTGAAAAAGTATGAGACCTACAGAAATTTCGGAAACTGTTTTGTAATGTTCAAACCAATACCTTTCATGTGATACCCCATTCGGTAAGGTAGCCCCCGCTTTTGAAAATTATTCCCCCCTTTTTGACAATTTTTCAAAAAGTTTTCTTTGTACAAACTTCTCTATATTTTTCCTGTAAAATATAGATCTGTATCTATCTACAAAAAATACCCTGCATTTTACATGGATCGCTCTGCAATCTTCGGAGATGGGGGCATGGGTATTTTTTTACCTTTTTTCGAAATATTTCAAAATGTATGAAACCTACAGAAATTTTAAAAACTATTTTGAAATTAACAAACTGATACCTTTTATTTGATTCCCCAAATGACCCTGTAGGTATCTTTTAAAATTTCGACATCACCATTTGTACCTATGGGAAAGGTTCATTTTAATTTTTCATTTGTTTGAATTTTTTTCCTTAAATCTGTTTAGGCGCACGATATATATTATAATTTGAATTTCAAGTTGATAGCTGCTGTAGTTGCTGATTTATTAATCAGGGAAAAAAGGACAGACAAAGCGAGACCATAAGGGTTTCGAAACCGATCTTCGATCTCGAAACTTAACTGTTGTCGCTGTTAAGGTGGAGAATAATTAAACTGTCATATTAAGTACCTACTACATATTAATAATATTTGTTGCCAAAATTGCTAGATAAAGCTATAAATTATTTTAGCTGGAATTACTGAAGAAGAAAAATTTGTGACTTTGACATTTACATACATCGAACGTTGAATGATAGGTACGATCATAAATTCAACAACTTATTCAACAGCTTGCTACATACCTAACTCGTTATATTTAATCTGTGCCTAACTCGCTTTTGCCGTTCAAACGATATTATCATTATCAGCCTAACTCGCCGATGACGCAAGTTAACTCGCTACTGTACTTATTGAAGTATAAATCGGCCTTTACATCGAGCATGAATCTTTAAAGCGCTGGATCGCGCACAAACATATTTCATTCATTCAAAACACAGATTAAATATAAAATAGGTACTCTTTCTAAAGTCTTTCTACGATTCAAAATTACCCTGCAAACTCAAAAAAACTCAAAAAAATGAAAATGAGTATTAGAGTCATTAGTTTCAACTAATGACCCCCAAAATCACTTTTGTTCCAACGGTAATGAATTGTTTGTTACAAACGTGTACAAACCAGCTCTGCGGATCGTGCCCGTATTCTGGCCATTTTTAAATGGGAGTCCCTTCACCCCGTAACTTTCTGTATCGCAACATGTCTTCGGTTGGGCGCAAAGTGTTGCCCGCCTCATCAAGGCCTATGCCAGTGCGGCACTGCTGTCGAACAGCTTGGTCATCTCATCACGTGATTTGAACCCGGGACCTTAGTTGAACACGCGACTGCTACACCAACGAGGCAGTCGGATAAAAGTATAAAATGTCCTGCCACAGAAATATTAGATAGGATTTATCTTGGTTTTACACAATACCGAACGTTACGTTACGTTTTCGACAATACCGAAGCCATTCTTCAGCCACAGATTCTTTTTTCGGATATGAAAAAACCTTATTTTACCGCCTCTCACACTTACACTCTTACAGTAGTAACAGATAGAGGAACCACCCATTTTATTTGAAAGATTAATCACCAACAACAGGAGTGACTAACTCCGCCGCCGCGCCGCCGCCGCCGGTGATGCGTAAATAAAAGTTTGGTAGGTAGGTGTAGTCACCGGCCAAATGGACGTCAGCGAGACAGGAATATTATATTTCAAACACGTATGACAGAGAAGACGAATCACGCCAAATTCTAGGAGACAGCTGTATTTCGGTGATACCAGTAGCGTAGAATCGTAACTGAGCTCCTTAAAACAATGTGATAAAACTAGGTGGTTTTGTACTTCCCAATTATTTATCACAAAAAAAATGGCCGCCACGGACGAGAGATAACTCGTGTTTTACTAAAACTTTTTTTTACAATTTAGTAACAATTCCGCGCAGAACCTCTTCCGACAAGATCCAACAAAATGTGATTTGTGTGTACCGCCCGCCCTCCCACAAATTGTTCCTACTTACAATCAGAGAAAGTAAACAATAGACTTAAAATTAATTAATTTTAAGTCTATTGTTTACTTTCTCTGAATGTAAGTAGGAATAATTTACTTAATTTTAAGTCTATTGTTTACTTATAGTAACGCCTGAATCTATAATTTATCGTATTATGTATTTCAATGATCAAATTTGTTTTCCAAACTTCCATTTTTGGTAGCAATAAAGTGGCAACTAGGCAGTGACGTAGGCTTGGGAAGATCTCGGAATAGCATACCTTGTCTAATTCTACTATGCATGACTTTGGGCATCGGGATGCACTCACTTTATTGCGGCTTGAAACCACCTATTTCCATGGCGGGGCTGCTAACTCGACGGACACGTTTTGGCGAGACCAAGGAATAGATTGTCCAATAAAAAAAAATACTGTTTACAAATTGTTTTCAATTTATTGTTACTGTTCATAAGCCTTTAAATGTAAGTATTATGTACAAACTATTATTACATCAGTTTTGTCATTCAGAGTCAGGAAATCGTATGCAAATACAATAACCTTCCGTCTTAAGGTGGCGGCAGCGAGTCTGCGATAGGAGCGCTAGACCTTACTAGTGTATCAGTGTGCCTGCAGCACCGGGACAAGGAGGCGGCGCGCTGGGCTCCGCCTGCGGCACAGCAGACGGGCACGTGTGTCGTACAGCACCAGGGCAGGAGGCGGCGCGCCGGGCTCCGCCTCACCGCCACCTTGCGGCGGCCAACTCGTTACAAAACGTACATGTCTCACATCAGATTGGTACGTGGTTAGGCTTAAATTTACGACTTAACTTAAAATACATCAGAGTGTATGACTTTCATAACTCTTTACCACAGTAAGGAATGGAACAAAAATTTTGTTTAAAAAAATAAAATGGTAGTGAAGATAATCACAGTCGACCAGTCGCTGGTCCCGAACGGACTATCACTCCAGCCACAGATCGATACATCGCTAACCTATTGAAGTGACCACACTATCGTATAACTAGCGGCCCCGACCCCGTCTCACGCGCGTGCTCACTTCTTGGCGTTCTTCTTAGGGGAGGGGGGAGCCTTGCTTTTGATGTTATTTGATATTTTTGCTTTCTTGCCCTTGGGTTCCTCGTCATCTTCCTGTTGGGGAAAAATAATATAATTACAATGGCTTTTTTGTCAGTAAATGTTTAAGCTCACACTCATTTACACATAAAACGGGTAAAGCTCTTCCTAAATTACAATAATTATCCAGAGGTTACTACTACTACTACCTTAAACATCAGTTACAATATTGCACTATCATTGGTACTTCTTCAGAAGGAAACGGAGATAGAATGAGGACAGAAAACTGCCAGCCAAAGTTTCCTTTTTTCTTGTCAAATCCAACAATGGATACAAACATTGAAAGCTCATTCATTTTACGCAGACTAACTACAAAACCACATAGGCCACATCATCACTTTCATAAGTTTGATGGTGGTCAAATGCTTTGCCATCCTCAATAATAATAAAAGAAACCATGAGGAAGTATAATTATAAAATTTGTGCAAGGTCATCTATAAAAGCACATAATTCAGGCAGGTAGGCCTCAAGCCTGAGAGAAAGAACTTTTCTCTCTTATAACTAGGATGTAGGAGAGCCCTTTGCTTGCTGTTGGTGTAACACCATTTAATAATTATTAGTTGAAGGTTTTCAGTACCTCATTCCCTTTGCGCTTGCCGGCAGGTTCTTTTTTCTTATTTATAGCTTCCTGCAAATTCATTTCAACTGTAATACTTGTTCTCCAAACTATTTCATTCATGCAAATTATTACTAAAGCTCATTTATTACTGAGCTTAGAGGATTTTTGGAAACATACGAATATTTTAGTATTTTTTTTGTGATATTTATTAGGTTCCTAGCCCTTATTTAGTTATTATCAGAGAACTAAAGTCACCATACCAACAATGAACCAAACACTACTAGCAGATAAGATACAGATGCTTTCAACAAACCTTTATCTCGGAGTCATCACCTTCCTCCTCATCCAACATTTCCTCTTCCATTTCCTCCATGTCATCAAACTCATCCATGGGGTTTGTGTCGCCGCTCAGCAAGTGCTGGCCCATCAGATGCACGGGCCCTGAACCCTACAACAATATACATAACGCTCAGAAGAATCAATCCAAAACAAGATCCGTCAAGTACGAGTATTACTCGCGCGCCGAGGGTTTCGAACGTTTGTCAACAAATATGTACCAAAAGTACCAGTTAGAGACTCCAATTTAACGAATACCTAAAAATATAGGTACCAACCTACATTTCAGATGGATCTCTCTGCAAGCTTCAGTTAAAGTGGGTAATGGTTAATTTTTCAACTTTTTTGAAAATATTTCATTAAGTATGAAATGTACAGAAATTTTAAAAACTGTTTTGAAACGTACAAACCGATACCTTTCATTTGATACCCCACTCGGTGAGGTAGCCTCCCCTTTTGAAAATTATTCCCTCCCTTTTTGACCATTTTTCAAAATGTGTTCTTATAACAAACTTCTCTATATTTTTCCTGTAAAATATAGATCCATATCTATAAACGCTCCATACATTTTACATGGATCGCTCTGCAATCTTAGGAGATGGGGGGGGGGAGGGGAATGGGCATTTTTTCGACGTTTTTTCGAAATATTTTAAAAAGTATGACAACAACAAAATTTCAAAAACTATTTTGAAATGCACAAACTGATCTGTAAACTGATCTATAAAAGAGGTATCTTTTAAAATTTCAGCATCACAATTTGTATGGAAAATATTTATTTTCGTTTTTCATTTATTTTTCTTTAAATCTGTACAGGCGCACTGTAAAAATGTTTTATTATTTTTAATTTCAAGGTGATAGCTGCAGTAGTTGCTGAGTTAAGGAGGAAAAAAGCACAGACAAAGCGAGACCATAAGGGTTTCGAAACCGATCTTCAATCTCGAAACCCTAAAAAGAGACACTGCATACATTGTATACATAATTCAGACAAATGCCTCGAAATAATCATGAATAAGCCCAAAATGGTGTCAAGCGCCCATCAGTAATACAAATATCAAGCAAGTCGCAAGTGGTAGAATTATTCCGCGGGAGGCGCTGCTGCCCTCCCCCTGTGGATAGCCACCTCTTACAACACCCTTCGGAAGAGTTGGGGAGGTGCATATACAAAGCTGGCACCACACGGCGAAAATTGGTAATAGACTAGTCAGTTTACCTTAATAAGGGTAAATGTAACAGGGGCATCAGGGAACTCGATGTCAAGGCGAGCATGTCGATTTTCTCCCACTTTTAGCACTGTTATAGGGATCTTAATAGTTTCTTGCATTGACATTGTTTCTACCTGTAACAAAAATCTAAGTCTAAAATCACCACTTAAACCAAAAATAAATAGATTGTTTTACAAGGGACTAAACCATCCCATTATATATGTGGTTGTTATACAGGATGACAAGACAGAGTTATAATGGGTGGTTTTGGTCCCAGTAAAACACTCTACTTTTCACTTCGATTGCGAGAAAATAAAACAATTCAAAATTAAACAATTTTCAGAAATTTTATTAAAAATTGCTTATTAGCATCTTCACTATCACTTGATGACATTTTTCATGTTCACAATTTGGAAGTAAAAGTCAGGAAGTTATACGTAAAAGTTTGTGATTTGGAATGAAGAAAATTCTAGAGGCCAATAACATATTTTTTTTTAAATCTCTATCTTACCCGCAACAAACAGTTCGCATTCTACCGTGAAGGGAAGAATCAACCTTCATAAAACATCACCAAGAAGGTTCAAGAAGGGTATTTAAAAAAAAAGATTGATGGAGCACCAAGAAGTCGAGTTTTTATGTAAGAGAATGAATGCTTTGTACGGGCTGATGATATTAGACAAAAATTAAAATGAAAAAATACTTTTTAGCCCTAGGTAATAAACTCGAGTTTTAGGCCCGCTAAGCTACACTATTATGATACACTTTTTGAGCAAGAGAGTGAAAAATATAATAATATGATGTAGATTTATTATAATTCAGTTAGGTTGTTAGCTCACCTGGACAACATTCTGTTCATTGGGTTTCGCATCAGGGCCTAGAAGTGCTTGCCGGATCACCAGTTTGTTGAATTGTTTGTTAAGAGGGTTGTAGTCTGTCGCTTCAGGGTCCCATTGTACTGATTTGTTTGAATCCGAGAGAGTGATACCTAAAAATATAATTTTTGGGAGTGTGGAGTGAATCAGATAGAGGTCTCATGTACCTCTTAATTTATGATATGAGGATGAGGCGAAGCTTGGCGCTCCGCATTTGTTTGGGCAATAACAAGGGTTTAACCTCAAAATAGCCAATGCTGGTGGAACAAGAACGACACTTTAAGGTAAACAATGACACCGAGCGGCGCGGCGGGCGTGCTTGCGGCGAGATGGGTAGTCATTTCATGAACATCATGTTGCTCATGGATGTTCCACGCCCATTCATCACCAATAACTTTCAAATGACAGTTTGGATAATAAGACGCAAGCAAGCTTCATTTTCAAAATGACGCGTCACAGTGCATGTAGAAGACAAAATTCGCGATAAGTACAATTAAAAATTTAGTTTTTGATAGGTACAGCTCGAATGGGCCTATCAGGTCTGTCTTGCTCTTACCATGACCATGTTATAGGAAAATAAGCGAAGTTTAATACCAAGATTAATTTCTCAACCACGTATTTTGCGTAAACACGAACGAATTGGATAATATTTATGTATTATTTACCAACTTATTTCGATAATTATTCATTGCAAAACCGAAATGGCGGCAACACGTTTACGTGAGAAATATAAACTTATCTGATTGATAATTGCCCGCGACTCAGAGTACCTACGAGTAGATAAAAAAACAAAGATTTAAGTTTGAAAATGAGGAGGTCCGGAACAAAAACCGATAAAATCACTTTTCGTGTTTTTTCAGAAAACACGAAAGAATGATTTACGAAAAAATGGTTATGCTGTTAACTAAACTAATATACCGTAAATTTGGCTTGTAGGAATGGCTTTTATATAGGTTAGATTAAAAAAATATAGTGTTGATAGTTTCCCGACAATTTAAGTTTTAAAAAAGGAATTATCGGGTTTTGGTCCAACCATACTGCAATTATCGGGATTTGAACGGCTATATTGTATTTATCGGCTTTTGTCCCGGTACTTCCATAATTTCTGACTTTTACCGATACTAAGTTGTTGTATTAAGGATATATCATAGACAAGTAAAATACATGCTTTTTTTCTAATCATATATTTGTTGTTTAATTCTTCAAAATTAACATATTCTTATACTAAAACATTGCTGTTTTCTTCTTCATTGCAATCACACAAAATGTCTGCATCATCTTCATGCTCATGATGGTTTTCATTTTCTATTAAATCTTTATACCACTTGAATTCCTCATGACTACTCCATTCATTACCAAATTGTTTTTTCATTAAATTATTAACGTCTTGTTTTTTTGCTGCACTTAGCTCTTTAAAGTTATTTTTGTTTAATAGTTCTGTTGGGTGCTGTTTGCCTCTTTTTAGCAGACAAAATGGTACACGCTCTTCATCGGACTCATTCCTGTAATTTCTGTAGGTGTTTATTAAATACTTTATTATTGTTTCTATTCTTCTGCCTCTTTTTCTAGCAACTAAATGTTTTGTTAAGACTATTCTTTTTATGTCTCTCAATCCTTCGACTTTCTTGTAATATTCTTCTAATGATTTTATGTCCATTGTTTTCCAGTCTTCACCAATTTTTTTTATTTCACCGTGTCGTCCGTATATTTCGTAATACTCTTCTTTGTGAATAATCACTGCCTTTTTTCTGATGTCCTTTTCAACTCTACCAAACACTCGATCTGCTGGTAGAAAGCTATGGCCGCGAACAGGAAACGTTAGTTGAATCTCTTGTATATTTTCAGGGGATTTATTTACAAGCCAGAATAATAAGGTGTGCACAATATGGGAATTTTTATTCTGTCCCCCACACCCATCACAGAACAATCTGAGTTTAGATATACCAGCTAGATCCAGCTCGTCGAGGTAGTGCAAAAGAGCTGAACCCACCTCAATAGAGCCTCGGCCAGAACTCTCTTCAGACCATTGATAGAATTTTGGATTTTTCGAATTCATTGGCACGATGCAAAAGTTATAGAAGCTTATTTGCCGTGCGTAAAACGCATCTTGTATTGGTGTGCGTGGCAGAGGTTGGACCTGTTGTAGGTCAAAGCAAAATGTTAGAGAATCCGGGTCCTCCATTTTTGCAAGCTTGAAAAAATACTGGGCTCTGAGTTTGTGTACTCGTTTTTCAACAATCAGAATTTTCTTTTTACCTATATCAGTTTCAGCAGCAATTTTGTTATTTAAAAGTATGCAAGTACTGCAAGCATCGGAAGCAGGCGAGCGAAAACCAAGATTGAAATCTGAAGTGAATACTTGCCAAAACATAGTTTTCCTAGTCATTAAATCTGGAGTAACGGAATCATTGTGCATCTTTCGCAGTTTAGTGATATTCAACTCACATGACAAATAGCTCCTTTTCGATTTGTTTCGGTTGTAATGGCTCTCTGTTGCAGGCAACTTTCTTAAAAACTCCCTAATTTTGTTTTTTTTCTCTTCGTTTTTTACATTCACTCGAGCGCCTCCTCTATTTTCTTTGGGTATTTTCCCTTCGAATACTGTTTTTGCAATCGAAGACAATCGGTCTTTTTTTACTGAAAATACCCTCATGAAGAAACTTTTGCAAACTTGAATTCTCTTCTTTCCTTTTCCGCTTAAAAAATATGTCACACTTACAGTCCTTTTCTTCCCCTGGGTTCTGCTACTTTTCCGTCTCTCCGGTTCATACGGTGCTATAAACCTTGTCAGAAATACGTCTTGTTGCACTTTGGTCTTGTACTGATAAAAACGTTGTCTGTGGCGTACAACGGCAATAGAATTTATTTTCTTGCAGTGGAATTTTGTTTTCTCACAATGGTTGCAGGGCTCAATAGCATCATTCAAAAGTAACGGATCAACGTCAGCATATCTAAAAAAGAACATTAACTTTAAAATTCAAATTACATATTTACTCAAAAATTTAAATTTTGGACTTATTCTGTTTTGATACTGAGTCACAATAACAATGACAATGACAATATTTTTTTTTGCCTTTGATTGATATTGTCGCTCTGTCGAGAGATAGGCAAGAAAAAAGGTTTTATGCATACCCTACAAAAGTTTTATGTTACTACCGGTACCGGTACCAGATAAAGTAAAGATTTACCTTGTTTCACGTAGAACTGCTGCACGTCTTTTACATCGTTTCCTTTTGCGTGTCCCGTTATTTATTTCAGCCACTGTAGTGTTGGCTTCTTCCACATCCATGATTTTCTTTGTTATTCTTATTTATCTCAACTCAACAGGTGATAAAACTTTTAACGGACTCGAAGAAAACTTTTGAAAATTCAACTTCTTTTTGTTGGCGCCGCCGCTTGCTTTTCTCTACGACTCTGCCAGTGTCTGTGTCGCTTGATTGATACGCGTATGACATGACTGTTATGTCAAATCAAGTGTTGCCACAACAAAACTATTGTTTTCATTCGAAAAAAAGGACAGTGTAAAAGAAAAAATACATTTGTCGGTTTTTGATCTGAACAGGAAAAAATCTTCAAAAATTTGTATAGGATTTATCGGTAATAGTTGCGACTATACGAAAATATTAAAAAAATACGTGTATTTATCGGGTTTAGGTCTGGCTGCCCATCTTTAGAGTATTATTTACTACGTTTTTAACGGGATTTGATGTGACCTGAATGATGTATTGTTTGAATAAGTACCAAGACATCCAGAAAAAAAATTAAAAAAAAAACGAGCATAATATGGAAATATCGGTTTTTGTTCCGGACCTCCTCAAATGTAATGAAATAGTCAGAGAATTGGTCCGAGATAGATAAAATAAAAATAAATAAAATGGCGAGCCAGGTCCCGGAAAGCAATTAATTTTCGAGGAAAATTTGGTCTCTAATTATCTTAGGAACACCATGGAGAGATAATATTTACCATAAAAATATTCGTTCGTCATCGTGATTTCACAAATTTGGTTATTTTTGATTAATTCAACACGTTCGATGTGCGATGCCGGCACCACAGACAGATACACGCAACGCATGCGCAGCGCAGACAAGCTAGGCTTCTTCTTCTTTCTTTTTTAGGACCGAGAACGACCGAGAAAGACTGATAACCACAGATTAACTATAGACAACAGAGTATTCAGGGCTGCCAGGTGAAAATATGCCGCAATTGTACCAAACAGCAAAAAAAAGGGCGCACGTCCAAGGAAAATTTTGAATTAATATTTTATCGTACCCTAATCATCGTTAAGTTAATAAGTTTAAGTTAGGTTAATAATAATACAATTAAAATTTTAAAAAACTATTGGAAAAGACTATGCTATGCAAAGATACGTGGTTGTAATAAATTCACTTACGTTTATATAGCGTTACGTCCGTACTCATCATTTTAATCATAATCATAATACATAACTGTCGGCTTAAAATCAGTGCAGTTTCCAGTAGAGCAGTAATCAGTTCCTTTGTCATTAAGGTTCTAGTGACTAACTTCGTTGGCCAAACTATTTCTAAGTTTTTTTTTTATAATTAATCCTAATCGTAATTTGTACAAGTGAGTGTAATTTTTGGACTAATTTGGCAAAACCACTATGCTAATGTTTTAAATTTTCAGCTCACAGTTTATATTGCACGAGTGGAAATTAACCCAGAGTCAACCAACCCGAGGTTAATGTCATGTTCATTCATTCTTTTTACATCCGGCCAAATATAGTAAGACGAATGCTGAATGATTTAAGTATACTGCTCTCTTTCGCTCTACAGTAATTTGAATAAGCCTATTCCTTCATGTCAGATTTGAAATGACATGTGGTTCTTGATCGCATTATATTGACTGTTGTTTATTTTCTAATTAGTTTCTGTCCGCGGCTTCGCACGCTTTGTTTAAGTGGAAACGTATGTAGCTAGATACTTACTTGATATGATTGGACCGTTCTGCAATTCTTCAATTAAAAAAGTCTAAACTAATATATTCAATGATCTCTTCATTATCATCAGACAATTAACCAGTTATTTACTGTTCAGGACAAAAAAAACAACACGACAGACTCTACCAACATTACTTATCCTATATAACATCGCAGCTTTCATATTTTTGACAGTACTAGCCCAGAGTTAGTTGACCTAACCCTCCCACATCAGTGGGTTAAAAATTTCAATATTTTACACTAGGTTAACTCCTAACTCTTGGTGGTACAAGAAATAATTCGAATTTAACTCCAAAGTAGTATTTGGCTCTGAGTTAACCGTGTTAACCTATCCTGGCGCAAGTGGGTCTAAGTAGATTTAGTGCAAACTGTGCTAGTGTTTTTCTGGAACACTAGCGGCCCGTCCCGGCTTAGCACGGGTGGACATTTATTTTTAAACATTCTGGGATAAACGTAGAATAAATTTAGGTAACGTATCTAATATTTCTGTGGCAGGACATTTTATACTTTTATCCGACTGCCTCGTTGTTCTAGCGGTCGCGTGTTCAACCGCTGATAATGCGGTCCCGGGTTCAAATCCCGGGTCGGGCCAAGATTTGTGTTATTGGGTCTTTTCTAGCAAGAAATATTCACAGTAGCAACCCGAAGTTAGGAAGTTGGCGGTGTTAGACGGCTTAAGCCGTTGGTCCTCTCCTCGGTCGTGTCGGTCTGCTGTCATATCGGATTATGAGAGTGGATTGGAGATAGAGAGTGCACCTATGTTTGCACACACTTGTGCACTATAATATGTCCTACGCATCTGGCTAGTCACCGATGAGACTGGCCGCCGTGGTCGAAATTCGGCTAGGAGGACATTATAAATTATTAAAATTTTATCCATCTCCCTCACTGCGTTGCCCGCTGCGCTGCACGGAGCCACACCGCGCACTGGCCATGGCGCGGTGCGGCGTTAATTTTTCTGTTAGTATTTTGTTTAAGGTGCTTCTAAACGGGCTCTACTTTTCTGCAATATGTGGCTGCAATACAATGGCCGGCAACATTGCTCGCAATACCAGCCAGACTATGCAAGATTGCAGTAATGTCCCGGCAATAATTACCAAATATTTTAGGTGTGGCCATGTATGGCCGGTATGGCCGGGCGATCGCTGACCGATCGATTTAACTGCAATATTGCCCAGCCAGTTCTATTGTTGTTTCAGTCGCTCCCTATTGTAATGGCATAGTGCATCTTTTTCTACCGACATGAACTTTGTTATGCATGAAGATGCTTTGACTAATTGCTATGTTCTGTACTTTATTGTTTGTTTTTGAACGTAACACGTGGCGGCCATAGATTGCTCGGACATCAGTGTTCGAGCAATATTTTTGTAATGGCCGGGATATTACTTGCCAATAGTGGAGGCACTAATTGCAGAAAAGTATAGCCTGTTTAGAAGCACCTTTAGATAGACATTTTTAAATTAGTAATATCATTTGAATAGAATGTCCGATTTGAATAATTCAAAAAGTAATCTACGTAGGTACATGTAGCATTCTAATGGTGAAAGAATTTTGGAAAACGGTCCAGTAGTTTTGAGTTTATTCGTTACAAAAATACAAATCTTTCCTCTTAATAATATAATAATCATAATAATAATAATAATAAATACATAATAATAATAATATTAATATATTATATATTAATATATGCTAGTAAATAGTAAATAAAGTTTAAAGTATCGATAGTATAGATCAACACAATGTTAATCGGATATGAACCTTATTGTCTAGTCTAGTGTTTTTCAGTACACAGCACTATCAAACAAACCTAAGCCTTTTATTATAATTTCTCGTAAAACTTCTTCATAAACATCATAAACAATCTCACTCTGACTGAATTAATCCAAGCACTTGTGCACGATGTTGATCGTCCAGTTTGAGTCAACTAAAGAGCTTTTCTAGGTATGGACGTGCACTGAAAATTATGCTAAAATTTAGCCAAAACGGAAAATTCAATTTTTGAGTTGTGATGTGACCATAGTTTCTGGCTAGACGAGACAAAATGGAAGAACAGAAATACTACCGGCAAGCGGTGCGAATATTTTGTGTTGTTTTCAGGGGCTAGATGATGTTGTGCGGATTGTTCAGCGTTATTTATTTCTATAGTTTATGTCCGCGGCTTCGCACGCGTTATTCCTATCCCATGGGCACTGATAGGGTATAAAAAGTAGGTATGTTTTATTCGAGACCTAGAACTACCTATATGCAAAATTTCAGCCCGATCTCTTCAGTATTTATGGCATGAAGAGGTAACGAACATCCATCCATCCATACGTCTAAACTTTCGCATTTATAATATTAGTGTGATTTACCATTTACTCCAGACTAAAGACAGCAGGCAGAATTTTTATGGGTGAGCGGAACGAGCCACGTTTTTGTTACTAACCTATTGCAGATTAGGTATATACCTACCTACCTAATGTTATTTCGTAACAAAAAATTTTAATGAATTTATGATATTATGGTGAGCAGCGCGTGAACTGCACATTAATATTGAGACCTTTGAGACCTTTGAAAAAAACAGCCAAGACAAAAAGAATAAAATAAACCAATGAGCGACTAAAATATGTATGTATACAAGAAAAAAAATTATAAAACCCCTCCGACAGATTTTCAAAAACATGGCTAAGGCCAGAAGTGCCAAAAGTTGGAGAAAAATAAATAACTCGAGGCTTCCTAACTCGGTGTTAATGTTTTGAATTTTCAGCTCATAGTTTACATTGCACCAGTGGAAATTAACCCAGAGTCAACCAACCCGAGGTTAATGTCATGTTCATTCATTCTTTTTTACATCCGGCCAAATATAGTAGGACGAATGCTGAATGATTTAAGTGTACTGCTCTCTCTCGCTCTACAGTAATTTGAATAAGTATATTCCTTCATGTCAGATTTGAAATGACATGTGGTTCTTAATCGCATTATATTGACTGTTGTTTATTTTATAATTAGTTTCTGTCCGCGGCTTCGCACGCTTTGTTTAAATGGAAACGTTTAAAGGGCATTTTTATCCCATTGGAAGTGTTTTATGGGATCAAAAGCCTATGTTTGATTCTAAGCTTAGAGCTACATCAATGCAAAATCAGCCAGAACGACCCGTTCAGAAATCAAGGTGTGAAGAGGGAACAAACATCTAAATATCTATCCAAACTTTGGATTCATAATTTGGTGTGATTTAAACTTATGTAGCAATCAACCAGGCATTTATTGTTCAGTTCAAAAAAACCGATACGACAAACTCTACCAACATTACCTCACCTATACCTATATAACATCGCAGCTTTCATATTTTTGACATTACTAGCCCAGAGTTAATTGACCTAACCCTCCCACATCAGTGGGTAAAAAATTTCAATATTTAACACAAGGTTAGCTCCTAACTCTTGGTGGTACAAGAAATAATTCGAATTTAACTCCAAAGTAGTATTTAGCTCCGAGTTAACCGTGTTAACCTACCCTGGCGCAAGTGGGCCTAAGAACACTTGTGATAAAATTATCTTTATATAAAAAAACTAAACGAAAATCGTTTCATTCGTTTGGGACTGGGAGCTTAACGATACCACAGACAGATGCATCCACCCCTCTCTTTTTGTGTCGTCGTCGCTCGGGGGGTTAAGAACGGGGAACAGACAGCGCCGATGGCGCCGATCTTTGGCGATAAGTTCATTATAATTAGCTGGTAGCACAGCTGTCATCTGTCAAAGTGTCGCTCATCCCCACCCCTATTTCGTTTTCATTGAATGACATAAAAATAAATTGACCGATACAAAATTTGTCAAAATACACAATATTCACCTTCAATGTTTCTTTTATTCTCCTCCATTCACCCTGGATTTGTTTCGTCCTTCGATTGTCGTGCCCAAATAGCGCAGTGATAGGTTCCACGAACAGATCACCGTCACACCTTCCGGCCCGTGCGAGAGTTCTCCGCGTTCGCGTCGCTCGAGTAGTCTTGACCTTATGGCATCGCCAGCCAGTGTTTTATGTTGTGTAACGACGCCAAAATTCTAAAGCGAGCCTTGCCAAGTTTCGCATCTTCAACCTCGCGATCTATTCAAGGTAAATAAGTCATCGAGGTTCGCGCGTGAATCTCGCGAAAATACCAATAAGAAATTCTCTGTGATATCGCGGTCGCTCGATTTCGCGTCGTCGGGGCGCCAAGATCGGAGCCGTGCGCGACTGGTCCCTTGAGGCGATGATTTGGTGATAGTGCGTGGTGTGGTGTGGGCGGCCGATGGTGCAGGGAGGATGAGCGAGGAAGCGCAGGCCGCGAATCATGCCAACAGCCGCGGCAACCAGGCCTCCGCTGCGGCCCCCGCGCCCGCGCGCGCCCCGCTCGACTCCACCAATGTCTCGCACGCTAGCCGAGCGCAGGTATCCCTCACACTATTGCACCACCCCTTTCATACACCCCTCCCGAACCCTGACCAATTCTGTTTCATATGCTTATTATTGTACTCACTTTAATGTCAACTTGAGGTGGAAGGCCCATTCGGGAAGTCAAGTCATTGTAGCTCGCCTGCATTCCAAGAAGTGCAAAGCAGAAACTGCAGGAGGAGGCCTTTGAGAGACATTCTGAGCTAAGAATTAAACTGAAAATTTTAACTAAAAATTTATCAAAGTAATTTCTCATTATAAAAGGCAAACAAAGTAGTCCGTTGTGAGCACACTGATGAAACTCTTGCAAGTAAATAGCAGATTGTTGCTAAAGAAACAGCTAGATTAAATTAATTTAATTTACTTTCCATATCAGTCTCATTTAAAATACAACATAATTATATCTACTCTATACTCTAAACTGAAATGAATTCACAGGATAAATGGCTCATTCTGGTTGATGGTCTTCTAAGAGATTGTCCCAAAAGGTTCTCAAGATATTCAAATATCACAGTGGTTATCCCATAACAGTCGTTGGATATCATTATAAAAGTATGATAAAGTAAATAAATGTGATAATGTTGTTTATAAAATGTAAATAGGCCATTGGCATCCAACAGATACAGTGGCCGCCCCGCTGAGAGATACTGTGCATCACTGTGTGAACAACAAACAGATTATAGATCATCTGACACTGCAAACTATTCATGTTGGGGCAATGTGCTTTCAAATCTATGTATTATATATGTTATTGATTAATAAGTTTATGCATACATGTTTAGTTTGTATTTTAATCTACCATAATTTATCTAGTCTGCCTTTATTGTGCCTAGTGTATTCAGCTAGTTTCTCAAAAATACTTCTGTTCCTTGTATCTATGCCAATAAACAATTTTTTAACTTTTTTTACTTTAAGATTACTCAAAAATGGGTATCTATATCTACAATTGGACTTAAAATTTTGGTCCAATAAGTGAATTATGTTTAGCCTATAAAAAAACCTGCTTAACTTTGACCAATAGCACAGAACCTTCTTGGGGTTACTGGTTCAATCGTCCAAGCTTGATTCTATTATAGTGTATTGTGTTGTGATGCTGACAAATTTTTTAATTATTTTCAGATGACAGCAACACCGCCTGCTGCTGCCGATACAGGAAAATGGCGCTGTGAGACTTGCACCTACGAGAACTACCCACTTTCAAGAAAGGTACATGATACATTTTAATGTAATTTAATAAGTTAAACAGGCAACAAGGTTAGCAACAGAGCAAACATAAACAACATGCATTGTCAGCTTGTTACAATTAATCAAATCAAATCAAAAACTCTTGATTTCCTTAAATACAATAAATATAATGTAATATAATGTACACTTAGAAAAGGTCAAATTATAAAACTAAACACTAACATGAAAATAAAGTGATATTTTTGATTTCTGTCACTTCTGTATGTAGACTAAAGTAAAGAAGCGACGAAGAAACCTTTAGCCTGTTAGTTGTTATCTTTAGAGGTGGAGCAAAACTCATCCCAAGCTTTTTTATCCTCTACCTACTAGATAATCTGATATTTTATAGTAAGCCTTTTAAGCCTTACTTTTAAAGCATCTTGCGACTTCTCCCAAGCATCAAAAATATGCGATACTAACTCAACACCGGCATCAGTAGTTGACCTGCCGCGAGTAAACCTGAATTGCTTACCAAATACAATAAACTATAGTTTCATTAGAGCTTAGTGTAGCGGGACTAAAGTGCTAAGTTAATCCCTAGTGCTGACACTTTCTGTTTTTGTCTGATATCATCTCTCACTCGACTTCTTGATGTTCCGATGATAGAAGGGGTAAATTATACTTAAAGATAGATATATAATAGGGGGCGGTTTTGTGAATAAAACAACGTCCTCTCATATAGTGGTCCAGTACCCAACTGCTGGTTCCCTTTATTATCCAAAGGTCCTAACTCAATTTGTTTACAAAACTATGTTTAAGTATCGATATGTATGGTATGTATAGTACATTGACCGTGATAAGCAAAGAACATACATTTAATTTATATTTATTTTTTAAAAACTGAAAGCGCCTTTTTGGTAGTTGTTGGATGTTTTTAATAAGGGTTATTCTTCCTCCATGGTGGAATGCGTACTGTGTTGTGCATAACAAAATAAAAAAAAAAATTTGCCGCGAAATCTCTAGATTTTTAGGGTTCCGTACCTCAAAACAGAAAAAAGGAACCCATATAGGATCACTTTGTTGTCCGTCTGTCTGTCTGTCTGTCCATCTGTCAACCCTCTTTTCTCAGAAACGCGTGGACGTATCGAGTTGAAATTAACGTACAGTACTTCCCGTAGACCTCATGTAGAATCATGAAATTTGGTTAGCAGCAAGGTCTTATAGCACAAGAAATGGGAAAAATCCGAAAACCATAAATTTGTAATTTTTTCACTAAAAAAATTACTTTTAATGCTCGCGATGGACCAAAACCTATAGGGTTCCCGTAGACCTAGAATTATGAAATTCGGCAAGAAGCCAGGCCTTATAGCACAAATAAAGGGAAAAATCCGAAAACAGTAAACTTGTATTTAATTCCCAGAAAAAAAAAATACGTTTGATTCTCGCCATGGACCAAAACCTATAAAGTATTTCCTGTAGACCTAGAATCATAAAATTTGGTAAGAAGCAAGGTCTTATAGCACAAGTAAAGGACAAAGTCCTAAAACGGTAAATTTGTAATTAATTCACAAAAAACTTTTGGTTCTTGCTATAGACCATAAATAACCTATAGGGTACTTCTAGTTTACCCAGAATCATAAAATTTGGTAAGAAGCAATGTCATATAGCACAAATAACGAAAAAATCTGAAGACCGTTAATTTGTAGTTTATTAACAAAATACTTATAATATTTGATTCTCTCCCTCGACCAAAATATACAGGGTACCAACAGGTACACAATTTATTTATTTATTCATGTTGACCTAGAATCATGATATTTTGCAAGAAACAACTTACAATTAAACGGACGGAACCCTTAGTGCGCGAGTCCGACTCGCACTTAACGTTTTATTTATTTATTTATTTTGATTAGTAACTAACACGGTTTTTACAACCAATTACACTAGTTACTTAATATTAAAAAACATAATTTATCTAATTAGTAATTACTAAAAATTATTTTAAAACATTTCATAAAATAAATCAGTATAGAATAGTTAACATTGAAAATTTTCGATGATACAAATAAATTAATTAATTGAAATAATAAATAAGATTTTCATAAAATTAACATGATTAAGACAAATTAAATTAACATTAACAAAAACAAACAGGCATCCTTTCAGTCATCACTCTCGCAAAACCTCAGACATACCAACATTAAACTCTTCCATTCGTCTGCGAAGATATCACAGTCTGGGTTCTGGTCAAGAAGTCTGTTGAGCCCGGCGGCGAGGGTGCGAGGCAGTGGAGAGTTGGCACGAGCGACGGTTCTACTAACTACTTTTACCTCTAATAACTTACCATCTATTAACTACTTTTACTTCTACTAACTACTTTTTTATTTTGTTTAATAATAATTGTATTGAAGGTGAATGTGGCTTATTATAAATTAATTGAGAATGTCATCAAGTTTAAATTTAGATACTAATAAACAAATGGAACAGAAGGGCAAAGAAATAATTAATATGAATCAGTTGCGGTCGAAATCACGTAAAATTATACAGTATGTAACGGAAGAGCGCAACCGGAATAAGTTATAAACAAGATCCGTCAAGTGCGAGTGTAACTCGCGCGCCGAGGGTTTCGAAGGTTTGTCAACAAATATGTACCTAAAGTACCGTTTAGAGACTTCGCAATTTAACGAATACCTAAAAATAGTAGGTACCTACATTTCAGATGGATCTCTCTGCATGCTTCGGTTAAAGTGGGTAATGGTTAATTGTTCGACTTTTTTCAAAATATTACAAAAAGTATGAAACCGACACAAATTTGGAAAACTGTTTTGAAATGTCCAAACCGATACCTTTCATTTGATAAAACAGTTTTTAAAATTTCTATAGGTTTCATACTTTTTGAAATATTTTTAAAACAGGCAAAAAAATACCCATTCCCCCTTCCCCATCTTCAAAGTTCCATTTGAAATGTATGGAGCGTTTGTCGATATGGATCTATTTTTTACAGGAAAAATATAGAGAAGACTGTAAAATGAACACTTTTTGAAAAATGGTCTAAAGGGGGGCGGGGAATAATTTTCAAAAAGGGGCTACTCCACCAAGTGGGTTATCAATGATAAAACTATTATAGCTACTCCACCAAGTGGGTTATCATTGATAACCCACTTGGTGGAGTAGCCCCCTTTTGAAAATTATTCCCCGCCCCCCTTTAGACCATTTTTCAAAAAGTGTTCATTTTACAGTCTTCTCTATATTTTTCCTGTAAAAAATAGATCCATATCGACAAACGCTCCATACATTTCAAATGGAACTTTGAAGATGGGGGAGGGGGAATGGGTATTTTTTTGACTGTTTTAAAAATATTTCAAAAAGTATGAAACCTATAGAAATTTTAAAAACTGTTTTGAAACGTACAAACTGATACCTTTCATTATATATACCTTTCTTTCTAAATCAATTGCACATTTGAAAACAGTTTTTGAAATTTCTGTAGGTTACATAATTTTTGAAATATTTTGAAAGAAGTCGAAAAATTGACCTAATCTCCGACGTACGTAGAACGATCCATCTTAAATGTAGTTTGGTACCTACTATTTTAGGTAGGTATTCATTAAATAGTGAAGTCTCCAACCGTAGGTCGGTACCTACCCCACATATTTGTATAATTGACAAACGTTCTAAACCCACGGCGCGCGAGTTACACTCGCACTTGACGGATTTTGTTTTACGGTGGTCACGATCTTGTTAAACACACTGTATTTAAAGACTTACGACAAATTCGCGAAGTAGAGAACTGAAAAACGTGTGCATTAAAAATAATATACACGTTTTTAAGTAAAAACTGAAGATAAGTTTGGATTGTTTAATTTCTCGCAATCAAAGTAAAAAGAAGTGTTTAACTCGGCCCAAAACCACCCGTTATAACTCGGTTTTGTCATCCTCCGTATAACAACGTCCCTTATAAAACAATCTAGGTACTATAACGATAGTTCGCATTCTGTGGCATGCTAGATTTATTTATTTTATCAGGGTCTAAGTTTGGTGTTTAAAATCCTTGAGTTCTGTCCGCGAGCGCGCGGGAAATGCATCTAGCACATTGCCGCTCTTGAAGAGGACAGTTGAATTTTTATCGTTTCTTAATGACAGGCCATTGTGCGCCTGCGCCGCCGTACCGCCGCGCCGCCGTGCGCCGCGCGCCGGGAGAGCTTGTTTAACGTTTCTTACGCAAAAACAGCCGCTTACGTAATTAGCTGTATTTGTCATCACGCGTCGCTAGAGAAAGTTACTACGAACGATGCATCAATGCGTTATATTTGAGAGAAAAATATGTGTTTGGTAGGCCTCCAGCAAGCCAGCTCTGGGAAAGGACGGGCTGTGCACTTTCATATGCTGAGGAAATTAAATTATTATAATTTGATTGTTTAAAAAAAACTAAACTTAAAACCGACTTCTATTTTAAACTTTTTTTTAAGTTTTGTGGGATTCATACGGATCCCCGGGATTAAGATTTTTATCGGTCTATCTCTCGTGATCATCGTCTATACGCAATAGTGAAAGAATCAGCAAAATCGGCTAACCACAGGCGATACCAAGTAACATACAGACCATTTGAGAACCTCCTTTTTTGAAGTCGGTAAAAAATAATAACGCAATTCAACGTCACCAATAGATATCTTGTCTAGAGAGGCGCCTTAGGTATGTCCACCATGTGCAGTAGCGCCCGTCCCCTATAAACGGACAAATACTTTTTAGAATATGGTTATCTTTGGGATAGATAGGGTATGTCCAGCTGTGCACTTATTTCGGCAGGAGGTTGTGGGTTCGATTCCTGCCTTAGAACAAATGTTTGTACGATCTGCATATATTTGTTCCGAGTGTTCTGGATATTTTCTATGTACAAAAAACTATCTACATAGTGTGTTGTATTAAGTAGGTATATCAGTCATCTAGTACCCATATATGAGTACATCTAGTTAAGTTACTAAGTTATAATTATAATAAGACAAGCTCTGCTTAACTTGAGGCTAGATAATGCTTTGTGTATTGTCCAGCATTATTTATTAATTGATGATTAATATTCCAGTGCACGATGTGTCGCGCCGCCAAGCCCGTTCTGGGAGAAGACATCTTCAACCTGCAGGACCACGCCAGCGCGCTGCCCTCCACCGAGGCTTGCAGTACGTTATCATTTATATTCTAATAACTAATCAGTCATACATAGCATAGCCAGCGCTTGGATAATATTTACATTATTGCTGATACGTCTGTATATTTTAGTCATTTAGTGCATCTTATATAATTGTTCGCACTTTTTTTAAAGAAAGATAAATTTATTTAGCTTACTGGCTAGCCCTTCAACTCACCGTTATGGAATGCAAAAGGAGCCCGTTGCTTGAGTCAATGACCCGGCGGGCAGCCTGAAAATTATATGCGACGCGGCGTTGTTAAGCCTGAGCTCTCTGCATGAGAAGCTCATAGTGAGGCTTCTTGTAACTGACGGTGCATTCAACTACTTACTTTACACTCTGTTTTTCTGTAAATGATATGTTGTATTTTGTGTAAGTTTCGTAACAAATGAATACATTGTTGTTCGTTATTGATGTGAATAAAGCATCTCTATTCACTAAGAACATTACAATTAAAGAATATAAACGAATTCGAACTAGTATTTACAATTGAAACAATTGCGGTAACTGCAGACTGTTGCAAACATTCTAGAGCTGAAGTGATCCAATTGTTTATTGTTATGTCCAGGTGTGGAGAGTGTGACGGAGCGCCTGAAGCCGTTGCGGATCTCGTCTCCGCAGAACACGCCGCACTCCAGCGCCAACCTCGGCAACAAGTGGTCCTGCGCCGTGAGTACCGCACACACCCCTCCCTTCCCCTCCCCACATCCTGCTCCATCCACTCTTTATGAACTACTAATGTGTACTATTTTTGTTTAGTTTAAAATTTGACTAGTTGCCTATAGAAATAATTTAATGGTTGTGTTGTATGTGGACGTGTAAGTATTATATCCGTGATTGTCCCCAGGTGTGCACGTACGAGAACTGGCCCAAGGCGCTGCGGTGCGCGATGTGCGGGTCGGGGGGCGCGCCCGAGCCCCCCGCGCCGCCGCCGCCGCCCCCCGCCGCGCGCCCGCACAGACCCACCATCGGTATGTATCACCACATCCTACCTAATATGCACACAGTCGTTCGACGAAGGCATTTTGACGTGGTTTTGACAGAGAAATCGTACATGGGGCAAGGGACGGGACGGGGAGGGACGCTCCCGAGTAGAATACATCATACATCCGCCTTAGTAACTCGGGAGCGTTCCGCCCCCCGACGCGTTGCTTGGGCCCCGCACGATTGCTGTCAAAACGCCTTCGTCGAACGACTGTATGCGTATAGGTAGGCTGTGGTATCACTGTCTCCTCCACTCCACTACACGGTGTGTCACACCCGTTGCACGCTGCCCGTCCAAAGCGGATCCGTTAAGCAAGAGCTAATAATTACAACTGATGACGACATCAATTATTCCCCGTGCGCGACATCTTCCGTGCTGTTTTTAGTTACCTAATTAATTTATCTATATCTGAAATATGTACTAATTTCATGAAGCTGAAATAAACGTTTTGAATTGCATAAAAATGTAAAGAAATATTAGTAATAATGTGTTCGTACTGCGTACGTAGGTATAAACGACATCTGCAACAGCGCGGCGCCCGCGGCCGCGGAGCCGGCGGAGCCCGCCTCCCCCGCCTCCCCGCGCCGCGCCAAGCGCCCACACAAGAACATCGACTGGATCTGGCTGCAAGCCTGTCTCGGTAAGGACGCCTCTCCTCCTCTGGTCCTTGTTGCCCTACTACTTGACGACCTCCGTGGCGCAGCGGGCGAAGGTCCGCCTGCGACGCAGGAGGTTGCGGGTTCGATTCCCGCCTCGGAACAAATTTGTGTACCATCTGCAGAAATTTGTTCCGTTGGTCTGAGTGTTTTCTATTTATAATAAAAAATATCTATCTATGTAGTGTATTGTATTAAGTATATTAGTTATCTAGTACCCATAACACAAGCTCTGCTTAGCTTGGGGCTAGATAATGATAGTATTGAACAGAATATTTGAGTACTTCATAATACTAGGAAATAAAGTGCTATATACTTCGTTGACTTCAATATTTATGTATGAGCTATAATAGTGATGAATATTTACAAAGCTGAAATAGGAATGGATCGGGTAAAGACCCCTTGCGATGCAGACCCCGGGAAACGTTATCCATGAATGTCAACACTTTCACAGATCTCAAGAGAATCCTGTAGGAGAAAGTGTTATTCTTTATTGACGCATTATCTCGGTTAAAGTTTCAGGCATAACAAAATCGAATGCTTTCGACATTATTCCCAAAAACGTCTAAAATGTTTTATGGCTTTTTCTGAGCATCGCAACACGGCCATCCGTAGATGGAGTGAACGCCAATAGCTTCCAGCAGAGGCGACACGATCGCCGCAGGTAGCTAGGCGGTAGGTGGGTGGGGCTGCTGGGCCGATCAGGCGCGGCAGACGATGGCAAGCTCAGGCACTGCTGGGCTGCAGCCTCCAGTCCTAGAGTGTACGAACAAGGGAGTCTGTTGCAGGGGTGGTGGAGAACTCCTCGGGCTGCGTGCAGAAGTACCTCGCGCACGGCGGGGACCCGTCGCGCGCGCTCACGGCGCACGAGGTGGCGCTGCTGAACCGTGCCTCGGCCTTCGACGTCGGACACACGCTGGTGCACCTCGCTATCAGGTAACGTGCCGAGCCTCGGGCAGCCTGAGGCGATGCAATGCATTGTACTGTGCAGTCCTCGGCTCAGTGGTAATGTCGTTTTCAGGTTCAAACGACAAGAGATCCTGGCGACGCTGTTGTCGGGCATATCGGGCGGCGGGCCGGGCCTCAAGCGCTCTCCATCCTACATCGGTAAACTAAAATCAAATACATAGATATCTTTGGAATTTCAACATTAATTTCTTTGTATTACTGTATTAAGTCGTGTGGTACCGGTACCGGTTAAGAGTATACACCTCCCTAACTATTCCCTAGGTCTAGAATGGTGATTCACGCCCGACTATTCAAACGCAACCTACGTTTGAGCCCGTCTCAAGTCGCGATATTTTGACAGTTTTCAATGAAAATCTGTCAAATATTTATCACTTGCGTTTGAGTATTCAGCGGTAGGGCCATAATCGCTATTCTAGACATCAATAGATATCCCTTAGTTTAAGGGATATCCACCGGTGGGCGGCAGTAGCGTCTCCTGCCGAACAACACGGCTTTAACGGCTTTATAATTCTCCGAACTACAATCCCCACCTCGCATGGCTAGCGTGGGGATTATGGGCAGTACCCCTAGGTATAATGACAATAATGCGCTTATCTGTGGGCGGCCTGTGTCCTGCAGCGGACGCAGGACGGTGGCGGTCGACGATGTTAATGTGTTGTAGCATCGAACAAATGTCACGTCGCACGGTGTGGTGTGTTCCAGCGCCGGACATAGCGCGCGGCATCCGCTCGCAGCTGGCGAGCTCCGTGCGTTACAAGAAGGGCTCCTTCCCGTGCCGCTTCCTCAACGAGTTCTCCACCTTCTCTCTTCCTTGTGGTGAGTTCACATTATAATGTATTACACTTTTGTGAGTATGTCTGCTCGCGAAGTGGAACACGAGCTGGCGACGCGAGACGGCTCTTTGTCTAGATCACCGTAGGCAAGGACACGCGTGTTGACTTCTTAAATAAATAATGCTTGACAAGTCACACAGCATGTCCAGCCGCCAGCTTAAGCACAGCTTGTGTTATTTTAATTTTATTTATTTGTGAAACAAAAAGCTTAAGATCTAGAAGATTAAACACATTAGAAGAATAATTCTTCTTCTTATTCCTTCTCTTGATTATTAAGCTATCAGCTTCCACACATAGAAAGCGGATATGAGGGGTGTAGTATCAAAAACCACTATATTAACTTTCTCAAAATTTTCACAGATTAGAAATAACTGTTAAATCTTGACCAATGAATCGTAATTCATAGTTTTTGGTCTTGCCGATTAGTCCTGGGCATGGCGCCACTAATCTTAGCTTTACCAACAGAAATCATAGAGAAAATACTGAATTATAAGCAATTTAAAATTCGTTTTAGAGGATTTTGAAACTAATCTTACATAATGGCGGGTTTTGAAAATGAACAGTCATATTTTGGCGGGTTTTGCAACCAACCAAAACCAACAATAAGATGGTGGATGGATGGCGTTATGCGACATAATTTTTAAAATAGGGGTCGGAGGCAGGATATTATTTTATTACTAGGTGCATTGTATTTGATTACTATGTTTTCAATAATAATATTTTTAATTGTTGTGTCATTGACACGTGAAGGAAGAAAAATAGGTAGGTACTTATGTTAACATAGCAAAGATATTCTACCTAAAATGTATTAACTACCTTCGTACATACATAAAATAAAAAGATATGAAGTATTTTTATAGTTTTTATTCAAAATGTATTAAACACGAATTTCACTTAGGTATACTTTACTAGGTACATCTAGCATAAAACTTTTCTTGCTAACTTTCCAAGAGATTTTTGTTCAATTTTCACTCACCGTTTCTTGCGCTCCACTTCACGTTTCCATGATGACGGATCGCGTGGCCTCTTCCTCGAATGCTTCGGATCTGATTTTTGCACAAACTGGGCTAATTCTTCCATGTTTTTGCATTAAATTTATTAAAAATCACCGAACACTTGTTGTACACAGAAAGTCACAATCGCCATACTATTTTCTCGATGAGGCGACGCAAATCCGGTGCTGTGATTGGTCGATTGTGTTATAGAGGATTTTGAAACTGACCTACGCTATTATAGTGGCTTTTGATCCTTACATCGTTCTTTACCAGCTAATTTCTCTGTGTTTTAGTGGGTTTTGATAGAAAAGCGGCCAACCATTTCAAAGCAATTTTTAAGAACTTTTGATTGATGGTACTAACACAATATTGGTCAAAAAGCATTATAGCGGGTTATGATACTACAGCCCTCATATACCGATCCCGAAAATATTATACATAAACACAAGTTCAAGATTATTAAGTTTAAAAGCCATATCAACCGTTCAAATGGGAAAAGGATAGCTTTATACCTTCGCCAATATTACTACAATTAATTATTTTTGTACCTTCTAGATACCTGTACTTAGTAAGATAATAAGTTTATAATACACATAATACTAGTGTGTTTTAAATAAGAATAAGAATAATAATAAATGATAGCAGTGTCTAGCAGTGAATAGGATAAGATTAGGTAGGTGATTGTGTTGTGCCAAAACAAGTAGTATAATTTTTTTAAAACAATTGTTTTAAAAAAATTATATTAGGTCTAGATATTAGGAGATCAAAGTCAGTTCTGGGTCCTAGATAGGTAACTGATAGATACTTAATACAATACATACCCCTCTACATTGCATAGATATATATTTTTTATTATCTCAAGAAAACACCCAGGACAAATATCTGCAGATCGCACAAAAATGAGTTTGAAGGCGGTATTCGAACCCGCAACCTGTCTTCCTGCTGTCCTCCTGACATTCGTCCGTTGCGACACAGAGGTCGTGTTGGGTTTTTGTGCCGCTACAGCATCGTCTTCCCCGCAGACATCTCGGGGCTGCCGGGCGTGATCCAGGAGCAGCTGTTCACGGAGCTGGTGGACCGCGAGGTGCAGGGCACGCTGGAGCCTGAGCTGATCAACTGGTCCTGCGAGCTGACGGCGCGCGGGTCGCGGCTGCATGCGCTGTGGAACCGCAGCGCCGGGGACTGCTTGCCGGACGCGGTGTGCCAGGCGGCGCTGGGCGTCTGCGACCGGGACAACACGCTGCGCGCCGCCATGCACGCCACGCTCACGCACGCCGCAAGGCCCTTCCTGGCGCGCTTCATGGCCTGGGAGCGGCTGCAGGCGGCGCGGCTGCACTACGTGCCCGGGGACGACCAGCTGCGCGCCGAGTGGGCGCGCCTCGTCGACGCCGCTCCGCAGCCCGGCACGCCGCTGCACCAGGTACGTGAAAGAGGGGCTGCCCGGGGACGACCAGCTGCTCTACGGATTAAACTCTAATTTAAATCCCGCTAAGATACGCTATAGTGACACACTTTTTGTGAAAGAGAAGTGAAATAAATATGAATTCCCGTAAATACAATAGATGTACACCGTCGGGCCGCGGCGTCAGAATATCGGCCCTTCCTAGCGAGCCCGTGGATGACCCAACAACCGAAGGAACCTATCAGTGGAAGAGTATTTTGAACTCCTACCTCCCCTGCGATCACCGGTCCCGGTCCGCCTGCGAAGCTGCTCATAATACCAGAACCCCTACACGATGCTATGGTGGCGTCGGACAAAGAAGGCTATTTCCAGCTGTGGGCTTATATGATGAATAGATGAACACTCAGAAAAAAGAATATTCTTACTGACCCCCTCCCCCCCTCCTGTTGCAGCTGCACGTGTTCGTGCTGGCGCACGTGCTGCGACGGCCGCTCATCGTGTACGGCGTCGACATCGTCAACTCGTTCCGCGGCGAGGCGCTGGGGTACGCCGGCTTCCAAGGTACCTGCGGCACACACAACATACCAACATTAACTGACTATCCCAATGACACTAAAACTACCACCGGCACTAAACTCTTATGACGACAGTAAAAATGTAGCCGTCCATTTCTCGGGCGGCACGAGACCCGCGGAACTGATGAGCTCGCCTCAGCGGACCCCAGGTTGGCGACATCCGATGCGCTCACTCGCGTGCTGGGACCTGCTGTGTACTACCGACTACCGGACCATGTTATCGCCGCACCCAGCTTAGCTTCCTTCAAAAACAAGCTTAAAATATGGCTCATCGAGAGGGCGCACTATCTTGAAAAAAAATTGTGATGTCATATTTATTTTGATTTAAATGATGTTAATTAATTTATTAATTATAGTATTGCTTATTATTTTACTTTATATTGATTTGCTATTATTTTTCCATATTAGGTACATGACAATTTATTATATTCTAGTAATTTTAATTTAATTTAATTTGTTAGTATGTATGTACCTTCCTCAAATTTAACTTTTATTGCACACAAACATTATTTTACCAATAAATGAGTATCCGACTATCTCACTATTCGATCGCATCGTTTTGATTGCTGTGCAATGAGTCTTTCTGTGCCATCTGAATAGACTTCGTTGGATCTATGTTCATGAACCTGCCGTCTTAGACATTGTTATTTAATTCCATTCCAGGCATCTACCTGCCGCTGCTGTGGGAGCCGTCATTCTGTTCCAAGTCGCCTCTGTGCCTCGGCTACACGCGCGGACATTTCTCTGCGCTGGTGCCCGTGGAGCCCTACTCACTCCGAGACGACTACATCTGCAGGTTAGTTATAGGTTACATCTACCTGCCGCTGCTGTGGGAACAGTTTTTAGATTAGTTTCGCACCTGGTTGAAATGTAAGCGTTGCTTCCTCGTAATACAAAATAATTCATCCTTTAATCGATAGGTCCGGGGACCTACTATTTAAATTTTTCATGAATACAAACTTTGGTGCTAGAAGGTTAAATAAGAGCAATCTTCTTGCGTTACGCACTTATACGAATAACATCTCTTATTAGAATCCTCTCACTAGAATGGCGCGTCAGTAGGTACAATCAGCTATCTATAAAATATATTGAACTGAATGAACCATTTCATTAGAGAACTTAAAGGTATCCTCCATTTGAATGATCATCATAACTAGAGATCGGAAAAATCCTGCGATCCCGGGAAATAAAAATGTAAGTGTAACTCCGTGAGATGAAACAAAGACAATTTGACACAAATCACAGTTGCCTTGTTACAACGCAATATGCTTGCTTTTCCCTACTTTTACTATCAGTGATTTTTGACGAGATTTGTAACAAAAGTCAAATCAGGCCTATTACCTCCGGTAATCGTAGATCAACGACGAAGATTAAATACCATACCAAAAATAGGTAGATTTTTTTTAGGATATTTAAATAAAAATACCACTTGCCAAAACGCGCTTGAGTTTGTATGACCGACTACCAGAAGCGGCGACTTACTCTCTCGTAACGACTAGCTAGTGTGATATTTTTTTTTTCAGAACTACTTTTAGGTGTATGGCTCTTAGGCTTAGGTTTGTTTATTAGGGTTTCGAAGATCGAAGATCGGTTTCGAAACCCTTATGGTGTTGCTTTGTCTGTCCTGTTTTCCCTCCTTAATAATTCAGCAACTACTGCAGCTATCAACTTGAAGTTTAAAATAATAATACATTTCGTGCGCCTGTACAGATTTAAAGAAAAATAAATGAAAATAAATGTAAAACGAAAATGGAGATTGAATATTTTCCATACAAATTGTGATGCCGAAATTTTAAAAGATACCTACATGGTCATGAGGGGTATCAAATGAAAGGTATCAGTTTGTACATTTCAAAATAGTTTTTGAAATTTTTGTAAGTTTCATACTTTTTAAAATATTTCGAAAAAAGTCGAAAAATACCCATTCCTTCCCATGTCCTAAGAGCAGAGCGATCCATGTAAAATGTATGGAGCGTTTATAGATATGGATCTATATTTTACAGGAAAAATATAGAGAAGTTTATAAAAATAACACTTTTTGAAAAATGGTCAAAAAGGGGGGAATAAAATTATACTTAGCTGAACACACAATTTTACGCTACAATTTAGAGTTATAATTACTTTGTATGTTCATTTTAGATGGCATTGTAAAATCACACTATCACACTAATATTATAAATGCGAAAGTTTGGATGAATGGATGGATAGATGTTTGTTACCTCTTCACGCCAATACTACTGAACGGATCGGGCTGAAAGTTTGCATACAGGTAATTCTAATCCTGGAATCAAACATAGGCTACTTTTTATCCAATAAATCAGTTCCGATGGGATAGAAATCACCTTTAAACGTTACCATAGAAATAACGCGTGCAAAGCCGCAGGCATTAACAAGTTGTAAATAAATGTTTTGTGTGTTAAGTAAATAAATATAATCTAGTTTTGTTTGCAGCGAGCGCGCCAGTGAGGAGGAGAGCACCGTGTTCCTGCCGCTCACCGACTGCGCCGGCAAGCTGCTGCCGGTCCACTTCCTCACGCTCGAAGAGGTGCGTCCCGTGCTGAGTCAACATGCTCATCCTTCTACTCCTCAACAGCCTGTGACGCAGGCCTCCCCCTGATAAGCGCCTTGTTGGCTTTTATCTCTTGGGGTTAATGCCCATAATCCCCACGCTGGGCATACGGGTTGGGGATCGCAGTTCGGTGGTAGAATTGTTTTGCAGAGGGCGCTGCTGCCCGCGCCCGGTGGATATCCCTTAGTCGCCTCTTACGACACCCGCGGGAAGAGTTGGGGTGGTGCAAATTCTAAGCCGGCACCACACAGCATCCTTCTACTATTTGCAAAGAAATTGAATTGAACAAGTCGCCAAAAACGCCTCAAGCGTCTTGCGAATTTTCCCAAGTATCGAAAGACCCAAACCATAAGATTAATTCTCAATGTGAGTGACCCCTCCGACGTAGCCCGTGGAGGTTGTACTGCGCGGTCGACCAGAGGAACCTACCAGGTGCAGCTGTTGTTGATGTTTGTCTGCGCAGATGGGGTGCGTCGAGAGCGTGGTGCGTGGCTGGACGCGCGCCGGCGTGTGCCGCGGCGGCGTGCTGTGCGCGCGCCAGGCGCCGCAGCGGGACGCGCGCCCGCTGCTGCAGGCGCAGATGGTGGAGGAGTGGCTCAACCACTACCGCAGGCTAGCGTAAGTAATGTGTTTAGAGCCGCTGCACTGCTCCTATCATCCGAAGTTAAGTCATCTATCCAACTATCTCCATGTGTGTGTAAAGCTGCTCGTGACCCCTCGTTCTGTTGCAGACAACAGATCCAGGGTCCGTTCCCGCCGCGGCTGCAGCCGGCCGCCGAGTACTCCAGCGATCCCGACACGGAAGACGAGTGACGTCACACACACACGGAGCACTCCAGATGACCCATCCACCATCACCGTCACACGTCTTCCGGACGTAGGCCTCGCCGCGACGGCTGCTCCTACGCTGCCCGCATAACGCTTCCGGCGACCAGTGGTCGGTTCACCTCGCGAGGTCTGCCGATACGAGGTCTATCGGCCATCTTAAGTTTTCAAAGTCATGAATAATTTGTAACAGACACGCAGAGGCAGAGCCAATAGAATTTAAGTACCTGAAAAGTTAAATAATTTGTGATTGGACTTTGTTCAGCGAAGACGCTCCGCCTCCCGCAGCGGGGGGACGGATGCAATAACCATAGAAATCTAAGATTGGAAGAATTGATAGATGTAAGAAGGGTCATTACGACAGCTATGTACCTACTAAGTGGCGTGCTGCGAGGCAGGCTCCCGGGGGCAGGCTCTCGGAGCGTCTCAGTGCGAATCTGAGACAATCTCAGTGGTTGCTAATATTTTATTCATCTACTAAATACAAGTTTTGAAATATTTATAATCAGGCCGCAGGGGGTCTGTCACGTGCCTGTGTGCTCGTGCTCGTGCTCGTGCGGTCCGCACCGAATCATTCTTTAACTTCTCATAAAAGACAAAACGTAATGTGTTTCACGCTCGGATACTTATTGTAAATGTTTACTTGAATAAACAATACATTTATTGAGAACAACAATTCAATTTGTATGACAATCGAGGCTCGTCATAATTGTGAGGAAACAGACGCCATTTTGTTTTCCTTCTTCTCTCGAGGCGAAAGTAAAGGAGTAGACAAGATGGCGGTCTTGGATGTATCAAATTAAAAAATACTTTGAAAACGTGATAAAAATCGTAATCATTCTTGGGCGCGCATCCCAGCCGTCATAAATAAACATAGGTCAATTGAACATAGTGCCTGGCTTGCGGACGGACGTGGGCCGAACAAGCCTGCCGGCTTGCGGACGGACGTGGGCCGAACAAGCCTGCCGGCTTGCGGGCGGACGTGGGCGAACAAGCCTACCGGCTTGCGGACGGACATGGGCCGTACAAGCCTGCCTGCAGGGCGGGTCCACGCCCGCTCGCACCCGCACGCTCATCCAGGTGTTATCAAACCTTTTATAGACACTCGCTAGATCGAATACAACTAAATTGAGAATAGTTTTAAAGAGTCTATTAAAATTATTGTACAGAGAGTAAGGTTCTAATATTTATATTATTATGTATAGTTCGGATGTAAATACGAGGAATTTGGGTCGCAAGCATACTGCGCAGAACTCTGTGAGACGGACGAGGTCGAAAGCTCTTTGTAATCCCACTCTTATCAGGTTATGTCATCTCCAAGAAGCGGTCGATCCCGTCTCTCAGAGCTCGCGCAGGTATACCTATAGATAGTGCGGCTTATGCAAAACTGCTGCGTTTGCCTTTTGCTAATTATTAAAATTTAAAAGTTAGTAAATAACTACCTATACACATTCTGGCTTTATCTACTCTGCACTATTTTCCTACAGCTCTATCAATCATACTCTAATCGTACATCAGGCAGCAGGTGTCGGCTAGTGCGCTCTACCAGGTGTTGGCTAGTGTGCTCTACCAGGTGTCGGCTCGTGTGCTCTCAAATCTTTCTAGAGTAGATAAATCCAGATAGTTACTATTTTGTTTAATAGATAGGTGTGAATTTAATTCCGTATCGTGTTAACCAATAGTGGAGATACTAAGATAACGGTTCAAGTGTTGGCTAGAGCTTAGGATGGAGCTGTTTAAGTATTTTACTTGTACTAGCTGTGAATATGTGCTACATACTGCCGCGTGGAGGCCGCGCGGTGCAGTGCGCTGTACGCTGCCTCGACTGGCGTTAGTTTATATGTGTCGGTCGGCGCGCCGCGTGCGCCACGACGCATGTGTACGAGTCAGCGGATAACTTCTGCCCTAGGTTGTGTATGATACAGTTCAAATCCCGGACGGTAAATCTATTTGTATTTGACCTAATGCTAAGCATGTAATCTATAGAAATGTGTTGCTAGTACAATAAAATACCGGAACGCTAAATCAGAGGACTTGTTAAAGATAATTTTGATATTTTAGAATATTGTTTTGTTTATTTTCTTGAAATAGTGTAAATAAGTTTTGGTTTACTTCAGTAGAACTACCCAGACAAGCCAGACGTTTGTTTGAACATGTAACGTTTTCATTCATCCTACTAATTTTAAATCAAATAAAAGCACTTATTTTAAGAAGCTGTTCCCTAAACTTTTGTTTTATTTATCCTTTGTGCTCTTGTATTGTTGTCTCGCTCGGATACGCCAACGCAACTCAGATTGAAGCGCGTCTAACATCGCGATTTTTGGACAGTTTCATAAGAATGCGTCACATGAGGCGTCCCTGAGGTGGTTAGTGACGCCCGAAAAACAAATCGGAATGATTTTTAGTATTTTGTAGGTTCTACAAGTAATTTAGATAACAAATAAGAAGTGTTGCGCACATGGTAGGTAAGCCTTGGTAGGTATAGTTTGCTTACCCGATTTTTTCTAAGCGTTTCGAGTATTTGGGCTTTACATATCTTAGTGAGTGAAGCCCATGGCTGGCCGTGGGGACTAAGCTGATAACGACGATGATGACCTCATCGGCGCAGTGGGCGAAAAGTCAATGCAGAGAGTAGCTGTAGTACTTGTAGGGATTCGATTCTCGCCGTGAAGGCAATAAGAGCTTAACATTCTGAGGACACAAAAGTAGGTGATCCATCCGTAAGTTCCACATAGGGAGAGGGCAGAGATGTGACTGTTTCGCTCCTGACTTAGCGTACTTAGGTAACTTATGACAGGTACCTACCTAGGTAAGATACCTACTAACACTTTTTTTTTTATATGCTGGACAATTTACACATCATTATCGAGCTCCAAGCTAAGCAGAGCTTGTGTTATGGGTACTAGATAACTGATATACTTAATACAATACACTACATATTTACGTAGATATTTTTTTTTATTATACATAGAAAACACCCAGACCAATGGAACAAATTTCTGCAGATCGTACACAAATTTGTTCCGAGACGGGAATCGAACCCGCAACCTCCTACGTCGCAGGCGGACTGTGCTGTGTGTGTATGGGCTGGCTCCAGCTGGTTCTCGCTTGGTATTTTACCCATAAAATTCTAACAAATAGAAAAACTCGAAAACGAGCGCATTGCCGCTTGAGCGCATTGGGCGCCTCCGTCCGTCGCGCCTCCCCGTCGGTCGCTCTCCTTCCTCTCAATTTTATTATGATTTCCGAACGCAACAAAAAAAAATAAACAGTTGAGTTTGATTCTGAACGAACGCGCGCTTTCTGACAGCTGCCGAGTTTGCTTTGCGGTGCGTGCGAGCTAAGCGACGACGTGTTGTGCATTTCACGCTCAAAACCCTTAATTTAGACAATTTTGCTAGTTTCTAAATGAATAAAACTTGTGAGTGCAGTAAATAAGTGATGGTGTTTTAACGACTGAAGCAAACACAAGTGTTCGTCCATTGGAGCCGCGCACGAGCCGAGCAAACAAAATGGGTGAGTACGCCGGCTTCGCACAATTCCTTTTGTTTTTTTTCTAAATATCTTGGCCACAACAATTAGTCTGGTCTTTTCTGGTGCGACAGCCTGCGAGTCACCAAGTGACTTGATGAGTTTCCGATCTAATAAGAATCGTAGTGGCGGCGCGTTCACGGTCTTGTTTATTGGAAGAATTATCGATTTTTTTCACGCTCTACGTAAACTGCGGAGAGTATTATTTTTATACTTAGCGACCGATAAAACTTATCATTTAGCAGTGAACTTACTGAAATTGCACACTTATTCTTATCACCTAATTGATTTCACAAATAAGAAGGTTTCTATAGTACATACAAAACAAAAATAGTACAAAATAAGCTTAAAAAACATATGTAAATGTCCATGCCTAATCTGAATGTATCCATAGTGAACATGTTTACAAGCTTAAATGTGAAAAGGTGTAAGAAGTAATTGATGGTGATAAGTAAGTGAGAAGTTCCATGGTTGGAGGTGAGGAGTGGTTAGCGAGTTGGCTACAACACTCATGTTCACATGGGGCTGCTAAATGGAGAGTCCTTGCTGCCTATTGCTACAGCATATATCTGAGATTACATCTCAGATGGCAAGCTAATAATAATAAGTGCTTTTATCTATTAATCCCACATTCACCTATTAAGTAACTTAGATAAATATTTTTTGCTATGTTTTTATTCATCAGCCTAATTCCTCTTACTGCTTAGCAAAGGTACAACTCTACAGTTTATTATGCCATCTTAAACTTAATTCTAACCAGCCCCTACCTATTAATTTATTGTAATATGTTGGATAAAGTATATCGGTTTTCTAGTACCCATAACACAAGCTCAGCTTAGTTTGGGACTAGATGATGCTGTGTGAATTGTCCAGCATTTATTTATTGTTGCATACACTCTACTCTCCAATGTCCTCCAGCCACCTGGCTGTGCATGCTGTGCAGCTAAACAGGATGCAGTACACTGCTCACTGGGTCTGGCTTCTAAAAGCATATTTTATGTTTGTGAAGTTCTCAAAGCATTTATTTGCAAGCATCACCGCACACTGTCACTTCCTATTTCACATTTCACACTGGACTCCAATCTATGCTCTGCTTTATACTATACAGATCAAATAGTTGAGTATTAAAAATAGCCTTTCTCTGTTTAACCAATTAATTTACTCAAAATAACAAAGTGCATACAATAACCTTACTTACTATCTTCGTTAATGAATGCTAAATTACCACAGTTTGCTAATAATTGTAGTAAGTAGCAAGTTTTACGATAAATTAATTTGTTATGACTCCAATAGTCCAGCCCAAACTAACAGCTTAGTAGTTCAGGTGACTTGTGAATATATTATTTAGTTTCATTTTCTTTTTGCCTAGCTACAAGATACCCTAATCAAGTGCATTATACTCTTAGTAAATAATTATCAATCATGTAATCACTGGCAGTGATATCAGTATTTCACCCGTCACCATGCCCTGCCCAGCCGGGCACCTGAGCCAACTTATCCCTCGCAGTGCTAAAGAGTGCTGCTAATCATAATTTGCCGTTTGCTAATCAATGCAGATAATTGAAATGTGTTCACAGAAACTCTGCACTGTTGATTGCATTTGTCTGCATTCATTACTGCACGTATACTATATATCAGTTATCTAGTACCCATAACACAAGCTTTGAGTAGCTTACTTTGGGGCTAGATGATGCTGTGTGGATTGTCCAGCATTATTTAATTATTTATTTATACTACCTCAGCTTTTTCTTAGGTTTTGTTTTATTGAACTTTATAACTAAAGTTGGATGCCATAAAAGATAATTTATTTTTATGATCAAATTAATTTATGCTTCATCATCATCAATCATCAACTTTATGATGACAGTTTATGTATTTATACACTACCTAGGTATATAAATTCAAAGTTGCCCTTGATGGTTAATATTGCTTAGTTGGTAAACAAGTAAATAATGCATTGATCTCTGGTTGCTAAGTAAGTATGCCTGATTCCCAGAAGAGTCGGTAGTGCATTACCCATAGGGTAGTATATTACCCATCGGTTGTACCTACCTAATCAACACATTGCTGGCTGCTGATAATGATAACTGTTATTAATACAATAGTTGTGGATAAATCGATGTAGATAAGACGCAGGCCCTGCGCCTGCGCGCAGACAAGCGGAGCGCGCGGCGGAGCATGCGATCCCGGCATCGACACCGCGACACCGGACACCCGACCCGCGCCGCTCCACTGGGCGCCTTCACTGCCGGCAGCCGAGGGCTGGGAGACGGGAGCCCTGCCAGATACGCCTCATCATCATCGATGATCTTCGTTTGTCGGCACTTACGTAGCTGCAGATAATGTCGCAGAGTGCTGCGCAATTTTAATAGGTCCACCTGTGGGGGAAGAGCCAGTGGAGCCTCAATGGCGTAAGGAGCCGCGGCAGACCGAGAAACGGACGTCTATGACGAAGCTTGGGTTCAGCTGGCTCAGAACCGAGGTGCGTGGAGGGACCAGGGGAGGCCTTTGTCCAGCCGTAGGACACAACGCGCAACGTGAGCAGTTGTGAGGCATATACGGGAAACGGCAGCTGGGGCCGCAGTCTTGACAAACTAATGATACGTATTTATTTACGTTTTCTTTAATCAATTATGATTTATGATCTAAGGAGGTACGTGCGCTATCCAAGAAAGCTGCGATGGAGGAAGGAACTTATGGACGGAATGCCATCGACAAAGAATATTAAAACAACAAAAATGTATTTATATATTTATTTAAAAATAATAAATAATGGTGGACAGTTAACACAGCATCATCTAGCCCGGAACAAACAAATATCTGCAGTTCGTTGAAACATTTGTCCTGAGGCGGAATCGAACTTGCAACCTCCTGCGTCGTGGCGGACCATGGAGGCTGGAGGGAGGCTGTGCTGTGCCGTCCTAGGAACGGAACGTAAAGGTCGATTTACACTTCAATAAGTACAGTAGCGAGTTAACTTGCGTCATCGGCGAGTTAAGCTGATAATATCGTTTGAACGGCAAAAGCGAGTTAAGTAGCAAGCTGTTGATTAAGTTAAGTTGAATAGATAGCGATCCTATTTTCCGGCAAGGCCAAGTGCGAAGTAGCCCCCTCTCGCGTCTCCCGCACCCCGCTAACTTAACTGGCCGGCATGTAGACGGGCGAGTTTAGTACAGTCCACACAGCGGCCGCGCACTCGTGTTTTTAGTGTAAAAATGAAGTGGTCTGATAATACTACCTTTGCATTTCTACATGAATACCTTAAATATGATGGTTTATTCATTTCTATGAATTCATTTTTAAAATTTTGTACAAGTATTTATACACTAATTCTTTTATTATAGGACGTAAATTTTTGTCAAGCTATTCAAGGTCCATTTTCTGGATTACAACAACTGTTTCGGAGGAAGACGAGTAAAACAACTATTTTATCGCAGTCGCGTAGACTCGTCCGTCTTCTTCTCGGAACCGCAACTTATGACTACTGGACTAAACCACGTTTGGACGCTACTTACAACTTACTATTTATTACTTAACTAACCAATTTCTTAACACGCTACTGTAGGTACTTATTGAAGTGTAAATCGGCCTTAAGGGCCGACGATCCTGCACATTAATGCGCAGTGCGCAGGTTAGGATGAAGTAGGTAGGGAGGGAGGCGGCCTCCAGCCTGTATTGAAAAGGGTCATTTTGTACATAATTTGCTGAGCTAATTTCAAGAGTGACTTTCGTCGATTTCCTCACGGGGCGCGAGGCTGGCCTGTATCGAGGAAGCCAGACTACAACCCTTCGTAATTTATAGAAATTTTGAACTCGGCTAATTTACACTTATACAGTAGAGTAAAAAAAAAGTACTATAATTAATAAAACTAATAACAACCTACAAAACAATACAAGGACTATTATTTTAACTAAAGTCAAACTGTACGAAGACGTACTAGGTACCTACATGAGTATCTAATTTTACTGAATCGGCATATTTACGCCCGTAGTAACTAGTGCGACACTGACCGCGACGCGATATAAACCTATGAAGGAACGTTTACTTTGTATGTGTTTTACGTGTAATTACTTCAATAAACTTTTGAAAAGTGATCAGTGATTTAACTTTGCACTCATTAACTTACATAACTAACTTTACTTCAAATGTACAAAACGTCCGTACATTTGGTCCTTCGACCTAACTAGTTTTTTGGTGTGTTTTGTGACTTGGAAACTGCGAATGCGAATCGGCGGCTTGGCCTCCCACCAGCGGGTCTCACCAGGTTTGTTGAGAAGGCGCATATTTCGTGGCGAAGAGTCGCTTACGCACTGAAGACAAGGTAAGGACATTCAAGTACTTTTTTTGGAGAACATCGTAAACTACGAGAATTGTCTGAAGAAACTTGAAGAAGAAATAGGTACTGCCCTGTCTTCGTGTCCTGACCTGAACCAGCTTACTGGAAACTTTTAATGGGTTACTACCTGTCTACTACTACTAACTAGCAACTATTGAACTATCTTAGGAATAACTAAACTAGAAAAATGGATGAACTGTCCAAACAAGCAACTTGTTTTGATTTAATGAAACGATTATGCTCTAACTACAATAAGGATAGCAGTTCCAGAAAAACTGTAGAATATCTAAACAAGCGTATTCAAACACTTGACGAATATTGGCATGATTTTGTTGCGAGAAACGAACTTCTTGTTCAAAAAATTGAGGATAAGAGTCAACATAACTACTTTACTAACGACGTTTATGGGAAAACTAAAGAACTCTACGAAACTACAAAAGCGAGCATGATGAAACTATTGGCTTCACTCGAAGACCATGATGTAGGAGAGTCATCGACTATTGATTTCGACCTGTCAGGGATGATGGAGCAGGACCCTACTACCATGACTGTCAATAACTCAACTATGGAGGTGGATGATTCAATGAGAAAGGTATTGCAACGCCAAGAATGCAATTTCAAGGCTATGGAACGAGCAATGTCAAAAATTAACATCGAGCTCATAAATGAAAAATGGGAGTTTGAAGATCACCTCTCCATCTTGAAGGGAAAATGGGACTCCATCGACAAACTACACTGGCAACTGGAAGAAGTCCTGATGGGAACGAATTTGAGTGAAAACTACACTTCTAAATTCGAAGAAATCGAGAATAAATACGATGTACTGAAGAAACAACTAAACGGCAAAATATGGTCCAACAAACACTACGAAAAATCAGCTCCGAAAATTGAGTTACAAGATTTTAACGGAGACTATGCTCGCTGGATTTCTTTTAAAAATCTCTTCATGGAAACAATCCACAAGAACCCTACCATCTCGAAGGCGGAAAAAATGCAGCACTTAAAAACTAAATTAAAAGGTAAAGCAGAACGCCTAGTACAACATCTCGCCGTCAGTGCCGAAAATTACGACTCGTGTTGGGAGATATTGAACCATCGGTTTGACAACCGCCGTCTCCAATTTACTTCATTCATGAATGCGATGCAACAGCTTCCGATCATTCAAGGTCCTACTGCGGATAACATCAAGAAAATACACGACGTCATAACTGAAAGCCTAAACGGACTAACTAACATGGGGGTGGATATTACGAGCTGGGGCCCGATGATTGTGTACTACATGTCACAAAAATTGGATGCTGCTACTTACAGCGAATACAGCGTAATTACAAACAGAGATTTACCTAACTTAAATGAATTCCTAACTTTTCTTGAAAACCAATTTATGGCATTAGAAACAGTTAAAAACAGACAAAAGGACACAAACAATTCCCAGAAACAAGCTGGAAATACGAATACTTCTAAAAGATCAACTTACAGTGATAAACCGAACTACAATAAAAAGTCAACCTTAACTAAGGACAATAAAGATCAAGCAAGATCTTACTTCGCTGCTTACGGAAAATGTCCCTTATGTGACGGGAATCATGTTCTAATGCAATGTACTAAATTCATAGAAATGAATGTTTCGCAGCGCATCAGTACTGTCGCAAAACTGAAACTCTGCAAAAATTGCTTGTACGATCATGGTAACAAGGAATGCAACTCAACAAAAACATGCAAAGAGTGTGAGAACAAACACCACACTCTACTGCACCATACTAAAAGGTCACAAGAACCTTCAAAAACTTCTAAGAATAACACAGAAAAATCTTCAACTTCCGAAGAATCTTCTTCTTGCCTCTCCGCTACGGCTGAGAAAAACACGGAAGTACTACTGACTACTGTCAAAATTAGGGTCAAGGCCAACGATGGCACTTACCAAACTTTTAGGGCACTGCTAGACCAAGGCTCCCAGGTCAACTTGATTTCGGAGAACGCAGCCCAATCACTGCGCCTGCCACGGAAAAAGTTCAACGCAACGATATCCGGAGTCGGATCCGTGTCGGGAGAGTGTAAAGGACGGGTAAAACTTACCTGTAAATCCATACATACTGACTACACTTTTGGAACTCAAGCTTTGATACTAAAAAAGCTAACAAATGATTTGCCAAACTCTACTTTTGAAAAGGCTAACTGGCCACATCTACAAAACTTAAAGCTAGGAGACCCTGACTACAATGTAAGTGGCTCCGTCGACCTACTTCTATCAGCTGATGTTTATGCTGAGATAATAATGGATGGAGTCCTAAGAGGAAACCTAAACTCACCAGTCGCCCAACAAACTCAACTTGGGTGGATATTATGTGGAAAACTGAAGACTTTGCGCTGCCATGCCACCATCATTGACCTCGCAGATATCGCCAAATATTGGGAAAGCGAGGATATTACTCAAAACGAAAATGATATCAAAGCCGATGACCAGTGCGAAAAATACTACAAAGAAACAACTACTAGAGCAAGTGATGGCAAATATATTGTGAAGATGCCGATGGTCAAAAACTTTGAAGCTGAACTCGGCGACTCAAGGCCAAAAGCAGTTTCACAATTTTTACAACTAGAAAAAAGACTAACTAAAAACGAAAAACTATCTACTATGTACAAGGACTTTATGGATGAGTACTTAAAACTAAGACACATGAAACATGCTCAGCAAAATGACGAAGGTCAGCAAGTACAATGCTACCTACCTCATCATGGGGTCCTACGAGAAAACGCTACAACTACTAAACTGCGAGTTGTATTTAACGCTTCCAGCTCAACTAAAAATGGAAAAAGCTTAAATGCTCTCATGGAAAAGGGGCCTAATCTACAAAAAGACATACAGGCTCTAATCTTGAAGTGGAAAACCTACAAATTTGCCTACACTGCAGATATTGAGAAGATGTATAGATGCATATGGCTAGCTGAAGATCAACAATCACTACAAAAAATCATATTCAGATTTAATATGACTCAGCCACTTCAAAATTACACTCTGTGTAGTTTGAGTTACGGCACAAAATGCGCGCCGTGGCTAGCTATGCGAACACTTAAGCAACTGGCACTGGATTACATGCATAAGTACCCAGCAGCCGCCAAAATACTACAAACTCAATTTTACTTGGACGATTTAATCAGCGGCGATAACTCTCTCGAAAACGCCAAAGAAATGCAAAAATCGCTAATCCAACTACTAAAGGAAGGCGGCATGAACCTACGTAAATGGAGTTCAAATAGCCCTGACCTACTACAACAATTGTCAGAAGATCAAATCTCTACCACGTGCACATTTGACTTCGAAGACGAAAACACAAAGACATTAGGGCTGTCATGGAACCCTAAGTCGGACACTTTCATGTTCAACTGGACATTAGAAGAAAATACGAAAAAACCACTAACAAAGAGAACTCTATTATCTGAGATTTCGCAACTGTACGATCCTATGGGATGGCTCTCTCCAGTTACTGTGACGGCAAAATTGATTTTTCAACGAGTATGGGAGCTTAACCTTGAATGGGACGAAAAACTACCTAACAAAATACAAGACGATTGGCTAAAACTAAAAGCTGAAATACATGAACTAAAATCTATCAAAATACAGCGATGGATTGGAGGCTCACAGAAAGACATCGAACTACTAGGATTCTGTGATGCGAGCGAAAAGGCATATTCTTGTGTCATATATACCAGGGTCAAGGACGAAAATGGACAGCCTGTATTAAACTTACTTGCAGCGAAGACTAGGGTTGCCCCAATCGCAAACAAGCTGAGCCTGCCTCGTCTTGAACTGGGTGGTGCCTTACTGTTATCTCAATTGATGGAAAAGGCAAAAAACTCACTTAACGAAAACAACGTGACAATTTCGGCTTGGAGTGACTCCAAAGTCGTACTCGCATGGCTGCAGGGGGAACCAACTAAATGGGAAAGATACGTCGAAAATCGAGTACAGAAGATAAGACGAATCATACCATCTAAACAATGGGCTTACATCGAGTCTAAAAATAACCCCGCTGACTGTGCTACCAGAGGAGTGAATCCGAAAAAACTACCTTTTTTTGGTTTATGGTGGAATGGGCCAGAAATGCTGAAAACTTTCAGTGAAAATAAAGAAACTAAAACTATGAACTGTTTATTTACAACTGACATCGAACGAAAACAAGGAACAGCCCTAGCCATAACTAAAACAAACGCCAACTTGATCGAAAAATTAATAAACGACAACAGTTCTATAATACGAGTGAGGCGAATTGTCGCTTGGATTATGCGCTTTATTACAAAGACGCGCTCCTCGAAACATGATGCAGCTCGTGGCGATAAGGAGATACCTACCTACTTAACAACTGCGGAACTACTTGCGTCAAATGAACTGATTGTGAAATTTATGCAAAAGAATGATTTTGAAATGGAATACAACTTACTCTCCAAAAATCAAACATTAACTAACAAAAGCTCTGTGTACAAATTGAGCCCTTATCTTGAAAATGGAGTTTTAAGAGTTGGTGGCCGCCTGAACAAAACAAACTTACCACCGGGCATGAAAAATCCTATGATCCTACCTCGAAATGGAAGATTGACTCAACTCGTCATTGAAGAGGCCCACGCAGCTACTCTGCATGGTGGGGCAAGGTTGACTCTAGCTTACTTACGTCAACGCTATTGGATTATAGGAGGCAACCAAACTGTGAAAACTCAACTAAGAAAATGCGTGCGCTGCAGCAGATTTCAGCCTACTGACAACTATCAGAAAATGGCTGATATACCAACTCAAAGAGCCACCCCTTCGCGACCCTTCACCCACACTGGGGTGGATTTTACAGGCTGTATAGACCTAAAACTGAATAAAGGTAGAGGGGTGAGAACTTCGAAAGGCTACATAGCTATATTTGTGTGCATGGCAACAAAAGCCGTGCACATTGAACTTGTCTCAGATCTGAGCACTGAAAAGTTCACTGCAGCATTTTCAAGAATGTGTGCCAGAAGGGGTACGCCAAAACACATGTACTCAGACTGTGGTACCAATTTCATCGGTGCATCGAGGATACTGAGAAGCGAATATGAACTGTGGAAAACTGAGCTCTCGCCTGAATTCTTCATTGAAATGGGAAAAATGGAAGTCGAGTGGCATTTTAACGCCCCCGCCTGGCCTACTGCAGGGGGGCTCTGGGAAGCGTCCGTACGATCGATGAAACATCATCTACGTCGCATTTTGGGTGACCAGAAACTAACTTACGAAGAGTTTGCCACGCTGCTTTGTAAAATAGAAGCATGCATGAACTCAAGACCTCTTTGTCCTCTCACTGAAGACCCAGAAGACTACTACAACTACTTAACTCCGGGGCACTTTCTAACAGGAAGCCCTACTATGACACTGCCTCTGTCTAACTATGAAGAAGAAAGAAACGTAGATTTACGTCAGAGATGGCAGTTAACTCAACACATGCTAAACCGCTTTTGGAAACTGTGGTCTACAGACTACGTGACCCTACTACAGACCAGAAGTAAATGGCACAAACCTACTCAAAACTTAACTGAAGGTGACGTCGTGTTGGTGAAGGACGACAACCTACCGCCGGGAAAATGGGCCATGGGGAAAGTCATCCAAGTTCATCCCGGGGAAGATGGCATGGTGAGAGTCACCACCATAAAAACTCAAAATGGAGTAATGAAAAGGCCCGTTACAAAATTGGCTAAACTACTAACAAACGAAACAACATTTTCAAATAGCCAAAACGACGACGAAGAACAGCAAACTGGGAACTTACCCCAAAAACGCAGTGGTAAAGGAAGAAATAACATAACTTTGTTTATTTACTTTCTAACCATGATAACATTGATGACTGGATCACACTGCGCCCCAACTTACGCAGAAAGTACCATGCAGAATGCTCAAATAACGAACCTTGGACACAATCGGCCGATTTATTACGACACTATTGGGAAAGTACAACAGATACACGACGAATGGATTTTGCTTACCTTCTACAACCTTACAACCTACTGGCAAACGAATAAAGACTTACAAAACTACATAAACAACATAGCACACCTCTGCGAAGATCTGGACCAGAGATTCTGTGCGAGTACTACACAAAACTTACTAGCTGAACTTGAACAACTTAAGTACTTGAACACCCTAATCTTGTCGCCGCATAAACACCTATCTTACCGGAAAAAACGCGGTCTGATCGACGGAGTTGGGTACGTTGCAAACAGCTTATTTGGAGTATTAGATCAGCATTTTGCAGAAAAATACACGAAAGACATCGAAGCTGTACAACAAAATGAACAATACCTATTGGATCTAATGAAAAATCAAACTTCTATCATAGAAATTGAAAATGAGATCATGAAGAAAAACGAAAAGAGTATACAACATCAATTTCAACTAATAAACAAGTATATGAACGACACCAGTGTGAAGCTCTCAAAACTTGAATCGAAAATCGGAACTGTTATGGCTACTAACTACTATAGCTCAATATCGCTCACGGCACACTTACTACTATCAAACTTGAAGAACGTTCAAGAAATACTATTCAACGCCCTCGTGGATGTCTATAAAGGTCACATTGATGTCCATCTATTAACTCCGGTCAACTTGATCAAACAGCTGAATGAAATCTCTGGAAAACTGCCGAAAACACTAACTTTCCCAGTTGAGAACATTGAAGAAAACATAAAAGATATTTACAAACTACTCTATGTAAAGGCTCGAGTTACCAACAACTACTTCATGTTCGAGATACACATTCCATTGACGAGTAATGAAGATTTCACGCTATATCGACCAATACCTTTGCCACTGATACTACAACAAAATGAAACTACCTATAAATACGTACAAACATCATCTAGGTATATAGCGGTGAACTTCAGGAAAAATACTTACATAAGCCTAAGCGAAGATGGGCTGAAAAGATGCATACAAAAAAGCACTGATAATTTTGTGTGTATTCTAAATCTTCCAGTGAGAAACTTAGAAAGTAAAGATTCACCCTGTGAAGCTAAATTTCTAGGTCACGAAACGACCTCATTATGTACTACGATTAATAAACAATGCGAGCCCGCTTGGATTGAATTACATTCAACTAATACATGGCTTATGGCGTGCTGCGATGACTCATGCATGTTTAGAACTGTATGCGCGGGAGACGTCACATCTCATCAAATAAAAAACTCTGCACTTGTTACACTAAGACAAGGATGCGTGATGCAGACTAAAGATCTAAGCATATCTTCACACAACCGCTACCACAGCGATTCCAGGGTCAACTTATACCTACCTGAGATACCACAACTTGAGAAATCTATTAATGCCATTGTGAACATGAAAACACCACAACTGAAATTCATCGACCCCTCTGATGATCACGAGAAGGTTGGCACATGGCTACAAGAGCAGAAGATTAACGAACTACATCTGCCAAAAACTATGACAAACCATGACGTACATCATTACACAATCAGCTACATCTTGGTGATCGCCGCTATCAGCGTCGCTATAGTTTGGATTGCGAGGAAGCGAGGCTGGCTTACTAGAAAGTCCACCTCTGCTCCTACTACGATGAACACCGCAGAACGCGAGGCATTCGAGCTACAGTCGCGAGACACTCAATCGCCGACATACGCATCTGTGGAGAAGCTGCACAAACCCCTTCGACGGTCAACCTCAATGGTGGAGCGCCCGCACGAGAGCACGGTGCCAGCAGCACGCGAGCGCCGTCCCCCTCCCGTTTCGCAACGCGTCAAGGATGTGCTATTTAATTTTGATTAGGGTTTTACTCTACATTTTTATAACTTTTATTGAATTACTTTTACTTACTTTTATGTACTTTATTTTAAGTTTTTTACTTTTACTTACTTGAACTTTGTTTTTATATTGACTTTGTACAAACGATTCCCTCTTTTGGTTTTATCTCTTTTTTGGGTTGGAAATATGTACGAAGACGTACTAGGTACCTACATGAGTATCTAATTTTACTGAATCGGCATATTTACGCCCGTAGTAACTAGTGCGACACTGACCGCGACGCGATATAAACCTATGAAGGAACGTTTACTTTGTATGTGTTTTACGTGTAATTACTTCAATAAACTTTTGAAAAGTGATCAGTGATTTAACTTTGCACTCATTAACTTACATAACTAACTTTACTTCAAATGTACAAAACGTCCGTACACAAACAAATAGAACAAGATAAAGTACCTTACAGTAGCAGCGCGTACCTACACCCCGGGGCGCGGCCGCACGGGGGGCGCCGGGCACAGCATCATCTAGCCCCAAGCTAAGAGCTCGTGTTAAGGGTACTAGGTGACTGATATTAATAATAGAATACATTACATAGATAAATATTTTTATAAGGTATACATAGAAATTACCCAGAATATCCGGAACAAATATTTGAAGATCAAATATTTGTCCCAGGGCGGGAATCGAACCCGTAATCTCCTTCGTCGCAGGCGGACCTTTGCCGAGCCAAGGCATCTGAACGATCGTTCCATGTCAACCTTGCGAGGCGAGTACAAAATAGTGCCTAATAAATTAATGATTCTACTTCTAGCCGTGACTAAAAGCATTTGCTATTTAGGTATGCCAAAGACAGACCAGTAGGTTAGGTACCTACCTAGTATTATGAAAGCTTGCTCAGTCACATAGATCTGTGCTTGAGTGGCACGTAATGGTGACATCACATGCCTGTCATTAGCGTCTTTATGAGGCTAGTGTCGTTTCAGCATTATTTCGTGAAAGCAAAGCGACCCGGCGGCGCAGAGACCTCGCGCCCCGTGCTGCTTTATGTCAACATTGTCAACTCACATTAAACGGATAGTTCCTGGTTCCGGCATTTCTGATTTCGTTTTGTAACCAGCTGTGTGACTACAGTTGTAGGTATCAAAGAGACGGAAGAGAGCTCTGAAACACGAACTATTGCATTATGAACTTCAATTCATAAAATCATAACACTACTACCGGAAATTAGTTGACACTTCTTTCAAGTAGGTATCTTTCAACATTCATGATAAAACCGTTTATGTACTGAAGAGGCATAACAAACCTACCCACCCTAAATAAATAAATAAATAAATAATGTTGGACAATTCACACAGCATTATCTAGCCCCAAGGTAAGCAGAGCTTGTGTTATGGGTACTAGATAACTGATATAATTAATACAATACACTACATAGATAGATTTTTTTTTATTATACATAGAAAACACAAATATAGGCTAGTTTAATATGGGTAGGTAGTAGGTACACGTGCGGTACACACGGCGCGTTGATATACATTTTTGAATTATTATTTGATCATTCTACGGTAACACTGCATTTTTCCGCGGTCAAAAGTTGTCTGTTTTAATCCAGGATATAAGCTATCCTGGTACCAAATTCCATTCAAATCCCCCGTTTGAGCGGGAAGAAGTAACCAACACACGCACAATGATAGTCATTTTCGCCTCTAAATAATACTAGATAACCCCGTGACTTTCGTATCACTTGCAATTGGTTTTTTTCCCTAGTTTTTTCTTTTAAACCAATTTTGTCTTTGAGCAAAAAAAAAAGAACAAGAAAAGGTTATTTACCATGATTAGAATTTTGAGTTCAAATCATGGTAAATATCCCGTTATTTATGACTTTAGTGTTAATAACCATGATGGATTTAAAAGTTTTAAGGTTAAATCGGTCTAGCCGTTTTTAAGTTTTAGCGAGACTAATGAACAGCAATTGATTTTTATACAAACAGATTACAGCAACAACGTCTGCTGAAGACGAGCCCCCCTCGGGGCGTCTTCTACTTGGGTCTCCGTTTCGTATGCCTCAGCAGGTCAGCCCTCGGAGCACGGAGCTGGTGCTTGAACTGAATGGTCTATGGGTGTTGGAAACTGTTAGCACAGTGCATTGTTCTTTGTACAATGCTGCATCAAAATTATCAAATCACTATATTTTTTACAGATTACCTATTCTATCTGGAAAAAGGCATGTTTGAACACTATTCTCTATAAGTGTAATTATGCGTGTCTTCCAAGCCGGAACACCTAATGTGCACACCACCCACGCGCCAAGTTAATTTATGATTGAATAATTTGCGAAAGTAAAAGTCTAGTTAAGAAGTAAATGTTCAATTCCTTATACATAAGTAAGTACTTAAGTAAGTACCACCGTCGTAATAAAGGAGTGCTTTGATGACTGTCTCCAATCAAATCACTGTAGATTGTTGTATTCAGTGTTCATTTAAGTCTGAATTCATTGTAGTCTGCGCGATGAGTCAGGACAGTTCAATACGAATTTCTATAAAGTGGGTGAAGGCAAACTGCCGCGCCTTACACTATACAGTACTACACTTCTATACAGACTCTAGTTATAACACGAAATATGAAAATGTTCGCTAACAGACCGCACAGTAAGTAACTAATAATGAAAAGAATGGCGTGCCACAAACGACTCGCCTAAAAGCCTAGTTTTTCTATACCTACCACTGCCACCCACCACCCTGCCTAAGTCTATTCTGCTGGTCGCTTCAGAATGTTGCTATTTGTGAGTTTATCAAGCATAGTACTTTCGGCGCTTGTAAACACCATTTTGATTACGAATAAAAGTCAAAAGTAAATAAACCAATGAGCGACGGTAATAGTATCAGTAATACACTCACAAATACAATCTGAATCGACCTGCATTTTTGGAATAGCAAAATTAAATGGTGGTTGCTGCAGCTTCCAGCCGGTCGTGACAAATAATAAATAAATAAATAATGCTGGACAATTCACACAACATTATCTAGCCCCAAGCTATGCAGAGCTTGTGTTATGGGTGCTAGATACCTGATATAAGTACCTACTTAATACAATACACTACATAGATGGTTTTTTTTTTATTATACATAGAAAACACCCAGACCAACGGAACAAATTTCTGCAGATCGAACCCGCAACCTCCTGCGTCGCAGGCGGACCTTCGCCTGCTGCGCCACGGAGGTCGTCAACAGCGTTCGTTACCAGACTATAGAATTGACCTGCAGGGTTATCTAATTCGATTGAAATACTAATACGCGGAGAAGACACGTTTCGCCTCGTATATTTCGCAATCGTTTTGCAGAGTTCCCCGGATTCCTAGTCAAAGACGGGTTTTGCTCCAACTCGAAAATTAACAACTAACAGGCTAAAGGTTTCTTCGTCGCTTCTTTACTTTGGTCTACATACCGAAGCGACAGAAATCAAAAATATCACTTTATTTCCGTGTCCGTGTTTAGTTTTACAATTTGACCTTTTCTAAGTGTACATTTATTGTATTTATGGAAATAAAGAGTTTTTGATTTTGATTTGATTTTGAAAGATTCGGAATCTGACACGGATGAGAGCCAAATTTTCCGAAGAATAAAATTAGCGGAAAAGTAGTTTCCTGCTAATTTTTATAAATGTAAATAATTGTAAGCCGTTTTCTACGAACCCTCGATTGAATTCGAATAGCCCTGCTGCTGTTTGATTATCTGGTATTTAAAGTATCTGTAAAAGGCACCCAATCTTAAGGCGACGCATTGATAAACAATAATTTGAAATCGGGCACCACGCCCCCTATGAGCTCCCCGCAAGCAGCACATACCCCGCGGTAATTTTACGCGGTTTGCAATCGTGCCGTCGTCGGGCCGCGCCGCCGTAACTAGCGCGCTTCTCAGTCGTGCGTTGCCGCGCTGGGACAAGACGTCATGGAGTCGCATTACCTTTATTTATTTATTTATATCCATTTGAATATTTTACAATATAATTATAGGCAAGCTTTTTTTGGCGGTAGTATATCGATAAAAAAACATAATTTGACGGCACGGATACTACCTGCAACTTCGTTAGCGTGGTAGGTAGGTAGGTTAGGTTACCTAACTAAAAGTAGGGTAATAAGCAGTGATAGGAATAGGTAGGGCTTATTTACCTAAACTTCGAGGAACAGTGAAAAGAATCGGAGACTTCCTTACGAAAATATTTTTTCCGAAATTCCGGACATACTCAGGTACATTAAAAAATAATTTTATTCGAATAAGTAGCTGGTCTATGTTTAGGTACCTAAAGTTTGCGACTAGACATAACATAACTTATCATTTTAAAAACGAAAGGTATTTGGCTTTTATCTTTACAAAGATCACGATAAGTTCAAAAGTTTATTTCAAAATGTGTTATTTATATATTTAATATTATTAAAATAATGGGCGAATCACATGTTCAGTAACACACATATACTAAAAATCTTTAAAAACGTCGTCTTGCGCGAGCGAGAAAGCAGATAGTTTCCATAAAACGCGTACGACCTCTAAGTACATGTTTACGGTATAGGAGCTGCCCATTTCGCTATCTATTCTTGGAAATTAAAAAAAAAATCGCCAGTGGTCGCATGCCTGTGCACTATGGGGAGATTGGACCACTGCTGAGGTTACTTTCACTCCAGTACCTCGGTCTATTGAGTGCGCAAAATCAAAGTCAAAGCTCTTTATTTCCATAAGTACAATAAAAGTACACTTAGAAAAGGTCAAATTACAAAATTAACCACTGTTAAGGATATAAAGTGATATTTTTATTTCTGTCGCTTCGGTATGTAGACTAAAGTAAAAAAGCGACAAAGTAACCTTTAGCCTGTTAATTGTTATTTTTCGAGTTAGAGAAAAACCCGTCCCAAGCCTTTGTATCCTCTAGCTGGATAATCTGAAGAGATCGCTCTTAGCGATAAGGCCGCCCTTTATACTTCATTTTTTCTAAGCATTTTCTTTGTATTGTTTCCTGTATTTGTGTGGTATAATAAAGTGTTTTCTATCTATCTATCTATCTATCTATCTGATATTTTATAGCAACAACAAGGTTTTGACAATGTTTTTCAATTTATTTACGGATAGTTTTTGCAACTCCCTAGGAGTTTAGCTGTAGAAGCGTATACATTGCCCTTTAAAAGATTCATTAATTTTGTGTAGCCTAGTTGTGGACACAGCTAGTTTACGTTTATTTCTGGTATCAAAATTATGTTTATCGCTATTTTTAGGGAACTGTTTTATATTTCTATGAGTGTATAACAAGTTTTCATGAATATAATTGACATGGTACTGTCATTATGTTTATTTCTTTGAATTTATCACGTATCTCGTCTCTGGATCCCATATTATACATTGGACGAACAGAGAGCTGTTCGTCAGAAGAGAGCTTCTGCAGCACAAATACGGTGTTAATATCTGCAGCGTTTCCCACAGCAATATACCATAAAAGATAATACTATGGAAGTAGTTAAAATAAATAATTCTAGATGTATCTACGTCTGTAAGATGAGGAATTTTTTTGACTGCGTACGCTGCAGAACTAAGTCTCTTCGATAGCTTATTAACTACTTATTCGAATAACATTATTAATAATACAATTAATTAAACAATAAAAATACGAAAAAATAAATAACGACGGATCGAGTCTCCAAAATGTTTGTTACTCTATGGTATGGAGTGGTTCACGGGGTGGTGACAAAAAAGGTAGAGGAGAATTTTAAAAATTTTCAGAGCCCACTCCGCTCGAAGTTATTTATTTTAACCTAAACCTGTATAGGCTTAGGTCACTGACTGCGTGAAGTGCAGTTTCTGCCCATCATCACGAACACGTTCAAGAAGACGCCAGGTTCAAATTCTTAATTTTTTTAAATCACTTCTACTAAAATATAGGATTGTCCGGAACCCATGAAGTAGTAAGTTTATTTTCAAATAAAGCCTCTTAAAAGAAGAGTTATTGAATGGCGGGGGGTACCAATACCCCTGTATAAAATAAATAACTGTGAGTGGAGTGGGCTCTGAAAATTTCGGAGTTTTTGGCGGCTGCAGCTAAGAAATTGTTGAGAAACTAATACAAAATAAATATCGGCGCTTGTAATAAACCGCAGATTATTTTGTAATTGGTGTAGCAGTGGCATTCTTGGCAATGACAAGGTAGCTAAGATAGAACCAATTTATGTTTTTTTAAAGACTATCAACAACATAGGAAGATCACATACAATATAGAATGAACGGAGAGCGGAGCGAGCGAGCGAACTGATATGGGCCTACGTCAAAGGTCACGCAGCCAGAAATACTAAACCTCCTTTTACGGCAAATAAAAAGCTCACATTACTGCACAATGCCTGCGAAAATGTCACGCCAGAGGACTGGAAAAATGTGGTTGATAAGTGCAAAAAAATCATAGATGAAGATTTGGAGAGCGATATTCGATTTGACAATTTGTCTGATCAAGAGCTTTTTGAGATCGTATTTTCAGCAAGCGCGGGGTTAGATTTCATGTTTTATTAAATGACTACAAAAATAATCAAGCATTTTTATTTGTATTGAAACAATAAAAATCGAAAAAATCGAAAAAACCGAAAAAAACTATTTTAAAAATCTAAAATCGAACAAAAACCGGATTTGGGTATTCTTCCGATTTTGCATGCCCTAAATGGGTGGAAGGATTCGGTGGTGATATTATATTAGATTATATTCGGAGATAAACGGCTTTGATTTTTGAGCTGTGTTGTGCCGGCTTAGAATTTGCACCACCCCAACTCTTCCCGCGGGTGTCGTAAGAGGCGACTAAGGGATATCCACCGGGGGTGGGCAGCAGCACCCCCTGCAGAACAATTCTACTACCAAACTGCGATCCCCAACCCGCATGCCCAGCGTGGGGATTATGGGCATTACCCCCCTGAGATAAAAGCCAATAAGGCGCTTATCAGGGGGAGGCCTGCGTCCCGTAGTGGACCTATACAGGCTGTTGAGGTTGAGTATTTTTGATTGCGTTGAGTTAAAAGTTTTTAAAGTAAAACAAGTAAATCGTTATATCTCAAAAACGGCGCCTCTTAGGAAAAAAAGTATTAAGACATTTTTTATAGATAATTATCTGATCTACAATTTTTGACCGCGATAATTTTATGATAAAACTTACCGTTTTGCTGAAAATCGCGAAACACCCGTTTTTGTGATCTTTGACCCCGAGTAATTTTTTTCTCAGGTGTCGGATCGATGATTACTTTTCACAATTCATTTATAATGGGCTTTTGAATAATCCTACCAATTTTCAGCTGGGTGCGAATTATTGTAACCTCACCCCTAATTTTTGGTCTAATTTGACCGGACTAAGACGACTCCATGGTTTTCTATGTTCGGACAATTAGTAAGTAGTAAAGTTTAGGTTTTTATTTTCTAAGAACAAAAAACAAAATAAACTTTATAATTATTATAATACTATGTACTTATATCTTATAGATAGGTAGGCAGAGGCAGTACCTAGGCAAAATATTTGACGTTTCTTCACGATGTTTTCAAGGTGTTGCTTATGATTTTACTCGCAAGATAATATTGATTCACGGCTATCGATACACTAGGTAGGTACCTATCTAGTGCTAGGGAAAAAATATTTAACGTTTACTTCTACTACTACCTTCCATTTCCTTACATTTTTCAACATACCGACCTTTCATCTTTATTTTTGAAACTTTAATCATCTTTCTTCCCATTTTTAATAATTTATAAGATTTTTTTTACTCTGAAGATAATATTGATGATGTGTCAATCGAGAGCAACTTGTGCGCGGGAGGCGAGTTCGATTGGCACACGTCCGACGCTGACAATGGTCAAAAGCGGACTGAAGGGGGCCGCCTGCATACAAACAGAGGCGAGAACTAGCTTGAAACGAAAAGGCGTAAACGCCAAAACAGTAATTCTCGTTTAAAATAAAAACTATTGGTAATTATGAAAAATCCTACCACCATTTTGAAGAGGGTGTATAAACTTATTTGTACAGAAAATTTAGAGGCATAAATCGGTTCCGTTTGCCTGTAAAGTTAAAAACCATGTTTTTATAGACCAGTTTTCGGGATTTTTTTTTCTGCTATGAAAGTTAACCAATCGTGAAACCCTACTACCAATTTAAAGTAAAAAACATGAAAAATTCAAAACATAAAAAATAAATTCCGAATGTCTTATAATTGCTGAAAAAAGTTGAAATCCCTGACGCCAATATCTTCAATGCGTCGTCTTAAATCCCAGTTCACCAACAAGTTAGTACTGTTTCTGAACGTAGCGCGTTGACGAAACGGAATTGACATCGATAAGATACGAGTGTATTGTATGTAGGTAAGTATCGCATTGAAATCTGATAGCGCATTGAATCACCGAATACCTTGTTTAATATTAAACCATGTGCTATTGGTTCTACATAGCCAGTTGCAGTTATGCATTTTTTATAAAAGCTGGACTTAGGCACTTTTTGATTTTTTTCGTACAAACAGTTTCTGTACAAGTAGCTCCAGAACATTGTCTCTCGTACATGCTCCTCAAACTGTTCAACTGCGCAATCCCCGCTTTGTCGATGAGATTTCCAAGAACGTTCATTAACATCTTTGTCATGTCCTATTAGAAACAAAGACAGCTCTATTGTACATATTTATTGTAACCCGTTTGTGGGCTCCGAGGGGATGAAGCCTGGAGCAAAAGCTAGATTTGTTGTAGTCTCTGCCGAGAGTAGGGCTTGCAAATATTCGGAAATTTTGATATTGGAATACTTTATAATTTTTTTCGTGTACTGTTAGAATATTTCAATATTATTCGAATAATAGAATTTATTTTTATAAGTGTTATTTGCATGAACAAACTTCAAATTATCAAATTAACAAAAGGTTGTAACGAGACATTGGCGATTTACACGCACAATCAACTTTTTAGAAACAAATTTTCAAAAAACAAATGTTTAAATACAAGCAAATTTTTTGAAAGAACAGTCTTCAAAATCTAGGTGAGGGCAGGTATTTTAACAATATCTACAATAAAATTTAACACAATATCAAGTAAATAAACACGGTAAGTAACGGTAACATGGCGACGGGGACGGATAGACAGGGCCCGTACTCTCGAAGTTTCCGATTCGTTTTCGTGCAAACGCTAATCTTATACAAGCGACATAAAAGTTGGTTTTGTACGACGACGAAAACGAAACTTCGATTTTCTTTTTCCGAAATACGAATACGAATAGAATACGCGAATCACTACGCAGTCGCACGAGCACTCCAAAGTGTTTCCGAACGTTTCGTTCCGAACCCTATAACTTTGTCATTTTGATAACCCAAACGAATTAAACTTGTATTGTCTTGTACGGATATATGTACGGACTAGGGATTCCAAAATCGGGTCCTTTTCGAGGAACCGGGAATCCCGGGAAGTTTCAAAGTCGGAACCGGGAATTCCCGGGAATTCCCGGGAAATTTCGATAAAATATTTTTACTGCTATACCACTACCGAAATAAGATAATTTAATATACTTCACGTTCTTTTTAGGCATTTCGCTGATATTAGGTACCTATGCGGTATTAGGAATGTTACTTAAAGCTGTATTTCTTTTGAGATGTTAATAAAATGAATAACAAATTCTTAGGTCCATGTCTTTTGTCCCCTCGTTCGACAATAAGCCTGAAGGCTTTTCGTTCTATAGAGTCTTGACTGAACCCAGCATAACACATTCATTTGCTGCCATGTTCCGCAGCAAAGTGCTTTGCAGATACTCCATGAGGCCGGACTTGAGCTATCCTTGTGTGAAATATCGCCTGATCTCGTATAGTATGAGACGCTTAGCTTCGTGGCCACCGTTTTAGCTTTGATTCGTTTCTTCATTTTAATCCTATGAAAGTACAGAAGTTCAGAGTTGTTGTAAGAGTGACACCGAGGAGCTCCCGTTGTTTTTGGAGTCCTTTAAGCGAAAACATCAATCGAAAACTACCTTATGTCGTACCCACATAATAAACAGTTTAATGTTCTTCTATCCAAATACTAAGCCACGGTGGCCAGGCTCAACGGAGACATTTTCATTTCTGTCTTACATGTTTGATTCAAGTTTTTTTTTCGGTGTCTAAGTCCGTTTATCACACTTCCTACTAATATTATAAATGCATGAGTTTGTGTGAATGTTTGTTACCACGTATCTCAGTAACTAGTTAACCGACTTGGTTGAAATTTGGTGTGTACATAGTTTAAGTTCTGAAATAACACATAGGTTAATCTAATTTGCAAAAAATAATCTCAGGTGGTTAAAAAGGGTGGTTAAGTTTATATGGATAATATTATTCCTTGGTTAGATTCACTCAAAATTCAGTATAATAAACTATAAAGTAAATAATGAATTACGTATTTCTTATTTTTACAAAACGACCCCTAAAGTTATTTATTTCAAACCCCCTGGTTGTGCAATAAATAACTGAAATTTAGACGCGGGCGAAGCCGCGGGGCGCAGCTAATAATATTAAAATATATTATAAATATGAAAGTTTGTACCGTTCCTTCTTCACGCCAAAACTACTTAACGAATCGGGCTGAAATTTTGCACGTTTCCAAAAATAAATTTTAAACGTTTTCAATAGCGCGTGCGAAGTTGCGGGCAGAACATTACCGGAGTACTAGTTCATTATACAAATTGTAAAACAGATATGACTTGCCGCAAATATGTTGGCTAAGCATCTTTTTTTCGACAACTCGAATTATTTGAACTTTATGGCATTATTAATTTCGGAGAATTTCCTGGATCCTCAACCAATAAAGCAGGTATAGGTTAGTACATTGTGCATGTGTAAACGGAAGCTCAATTTTGGGCACTCTCATACATTTTTGACTGCTCTCTGTTTTCATTGCAGGGAAAATAACAATTGATTTATATCAAGTGATACAAATCATGTCAACCCTGCCTAATACCGCGTAGGTTAGGTACCTGATATTGTGAAATGCTATAAAAGGAAGTGAAAATGTTGAGTTACGTTATTTCTGTATTCTATAAAAGTTAAAATATTTTTCCCGAAATTCCCGAAATTTCCCGGGAAATGATTTTGGATTTCCCGGTTCTTAAATCAGCCAAAAATTTCGGGAATTCCCGGGAAATTCGGGAACGGGAATTCCCGGGACTAATCCCTAGTACGGACGGATGTACTTTTAAGTGGCAGTTTATGTACATCAGAGTTCTATGTTTGGTGTTTTTGATTTTAATCGAATATTCGAATATTACAATTTTAGTATTCGAATATTCGAACGAATAAAATATTCGAATCATTCAAATATTCGAATGCAAGCCCTAGACGAGAGCCTACGCGTTCTAGTCACGCTCCGACCACCAATCGATTAAGTAGTTAGTTGGTATCGCAATTAATTCAGAGATTGCATGCAGAATTACTGGCCGTTATAAAATCAAACCGAGGGCATGATACCTTACCTTACGTTTCACATGAGTAGCGTGACATGAAGCATACATAAAGATAAACTTGGAAACTAAATCAGAATATATAGAATCTACTCACAGAAATTGTAAAAGCTGTGTTCAGGATGGGAAAGGACACGTTTTCCTTTGATAATTACAGCCTACGCTGTACTGTCGGCTACTGTTGAAACACAGACAGCAAAGATTTCAAATGCGCGCGAATGTATAAGACTCCAGCCAGATTGAGCAATTACGAAACTCCTAATTTCTTCTTTTACCAGCTGTTTAGTTTCGGGACTGTTCCACACTTTGATGCCTTATTTATGTGGTTTTGATGGGTATTATAGTGAGACAGTAAAGCGTTGATGTGTGAACGGACAGAGACGATGGGAAGTGGGGAGGCGGGTCGGCGATCCCGGAAACTCCGTATATAGAACGAGCGGCGACAATGTGTTTGTACACTCGCGGCTTAGCGTTACTTTACCTACGTCTATTCCTGCGAACACAGATGTCTTTTAAGAAAGCTGTTGCTAAATGTATATACTGATAGCTGGTATCTATCATATCGATCGTCAAGAGATGGATAGAGATGAAGATTGGATAGAGAGAGGCAATGAGGGTTTGTGGCTCTCTCTACCCAAAAAGTGATGTCTCTAGCCAAGCCATGAGCTTGACCTTTGCTAAACCTACCTGTTGTTCAAACACATTCCATCAATATCTAAGTAAAACGAAGTGGTACTCGTGCCTGTTTTCTAAGTCGTGGTGGTCTGAGTCACGACTTGTCAGTCATTCTAGTCTAGTCTAGAGTAATCTGTGGCAGTAGGTACCGAGCACTTGCATTATCACGCCGCGCGGCGCGGCCTTGGACCAGCAATCATTTCCAATCATGCGTACAGATTATATCGCACCGATGATGTTGCCTTTGGACTGCCTCCAACGAAACATGCGTAGAATCGCCTTCAAATTAATCATGTTTACAAGATGACGGCGAGTTTGGTCAACTTCATTTGCTACTTTTGCTAGCCATTTAGTTTCGAGAGTACCTACCATAGAAATACTTTGTGCCTTTCTTAATCGAATAAGTACAGCTTTTAGTTCAGCACATTCTCTCAACTGTACTTTACAAATACCATTACCAATCGAATCCTCAAACAAAGCTTCTCATTCAGCCGAACTAGTTCACGTAACTTCTCCATTATTTGTTTGGCCCAAACTCGAGGCTAATGCAATCCCCTCCATTGAGAGTACCTCCGACTAACCCAACCTACAGCTATGTGTTACGCAACGCGGCGGCGGCCGGCGGCTGCCAATACTGAAGGCTGGTCGCTGGAGCTACAGGTTGTTACGTCATCCGCCATCTTACCATGAGAGCCATCGTTTATTATTCTTGTTTTGCAAAGTCTCACTCCATAATAATGTAATAAAATATGATTACAGCCGTGCCAGTTGCCTTAAACACGGTGACGTTTTATGAGGATTCCAAATGGATTTGATTCTATTTGGAAACTGATGTAACTTTGGTGCCCTTCTCTCTGTTAAGTCTTACATTTAGGTATATTTGTCTAATCTTGGAGCTAAGAACATGTGCTAGCTATGTTGTAGTAAGAAGGTAGAAAGGACGGAAATCACCTAAATATTGGAGAGTTTGGATATCGCTTGGAAGCTCACTTTCTCAGCGCTATATCATCCCCGGCGGCGACATGCTTGTGCCACCTCGCCGCAATCCAGTTTTCCGCCGCGCACTTCCCGCCGCGACAGGAACTTGTCTCGGCTGCCCTCGCTACGCCCGGCGCGGAAAGAAAGAGAGCGCCTTGCGTTGCAGGAACTAATGCTGCCGCAGACCGACTCCGACTAGAAAGGCGAAGGAAAGCGCTTCCCGACACACTTCACTCGCTGGTCACGAAAGTGTGAGGTGCAAGCCGTTCTCAAATTACAAACTGTCACATAGTTAACGATCGATGTAGTTGAAACTAGGAACCATCGGATAAAGGGAAGTGAAACTACACTTTGTTCGAATAACATTGTTAAAGGATTTTTTTGTTAGACATATTCGACTCTACCTAATATCTCTCAAGCGTAAACCAGTGTGAATGCCACTTATCACCTCTACTTAGTTGTAAAGTGAAGATTATATCAATCATAAGCATCAGCCTCATGCTACCACAAATATTCGAGTCAAGATTTCTTGACTCGAATATCATACCGTCGTCAGATCTTAGGTTATTTCTAAGCATTTAAAAAAAATTGTTGATTGTGTTGCAACGGATGTCGTCATACTTTGTCATGGCGGAGTGTGTCGCGATTGTGTTGACACGAGCGCTGACCGCGGCGGCGACCCCGCACGCACCACTGCGCTCCGGGAGCCCTGTACGACCCTCGGGGGGTGTTTGCACAGACCTGGCTATTTACAGACACCGTCCAAAATCTCCAGCCTAGTCATTTACCAGCATCGGTAGTGTCACTGTCAAGTTTCTGAATGACTAGTAATGCTTATTACGATTTCGTAAATTGCGGTTTTCCTTCATAATTAGCGGGATGATCCATTTAGTTACAGCTTATCTAAAAACCGCTAAATTAACCTGGCTGGCTGCCTGCCGGGCCGGCTAATTGATTACAGTGCCCTTGTTTTGTTTCCCCAAAAAGATATGTTATTTCGGCTGCAGAATAATAACCTTTTGACTAAGTTTAGAAATGTGGTGGTCGACGATACAGAGTTGTTGTCGGACACAATATCACCGCCGGCCACCGCGTAGGTATCCGTGTTGTTGCGAGGGTACAGTTATTCAGACATTTAATATGCGAGTTGTAGAGCCCCGTTGTCCCTAGATACCATTGTTGTGTTGCGTAACACGTGATCACTCATGTCAGCGATTACTATTTATATCACGGACGTGGTGATGTGTAGCTCCGCGGCCGATATTTACTTACTGTTAGCAAATCCAGCAATATCTTATCGAAAATGAGTGGACTGGACGTGGCCACTTATTCCTTGCGATGCTCATTGAAATGTTTTTTCTCCCGAAAGACGTTGTTTCTCACGGTGCCTTTCATGTTGATTTTGGGGTCGCTCGGCAGTTTCGAAAGCGGCTTTTTGTCTACCATTCACTGACATCGCCATCTTTGGGCATGGCTCGTCGGTTTCGTAAAGGGAATGAAGCGACACATCCAAGACTACATTTTTATATACCTCCTTACTTATCATCCATACTTCGCATAACCTCCATTGAATGCGGCCATTCGTAAAATGCTTCGGGCAGAATTACATTACGATCAAGGCTGTCTGCAGGATAAAGCTCATTTTAATTTTGCAATATCACTGTACATTCCGTCGGACGGCATTCAGCTGAGACCTTGGCATCGCCAGTGTCGATGTCGTGCTACTCCGCCTCCGCCGCGGCTTGTAAACAACGACTGGCACCGGTGCGCTCGCGGACTCGACAAAAGCTACGGCGAGGCCAATCGGAGCGTCCAATCGATCAAAATCACGGCTCCGTCATCGGTGCGAGCTTTCATGGGTTCAATGGCCATAAATCGTTTTCTGATTCCTTACTGTAAGGAAGTGAGGCTTTATTAATAGTCGGAGGAGGTGCGCGCTTGCGCTGGCGGCGCGCGTTGCGAGCGCGGAGGCAGCGCACGCGCAGCGCCCCGCGCGCCGGCGCAGTGCTGCTCGAGACTCGCTCGCGGCCGGTGCTGTGTGCGATATATCGTCTGTATCACCGTTCCTCAGTGTCGAAGCCGCAAGAGCGCCAGTGATAATACTGATAGCGAGCCCGCGACCGATAGCCGCGCCGCGCCGATCTGTGCCGAATCGAAATACGATCCGCTTCGTACATCGTACGTGAGTGTTTTCTATTTGGGGGTCCGGAGTCTCGGAAATTGCGAGATGCGTCCCACGGACTCGGACGTGAAGTTGAACACGGGGACGTTCATCCTCTCCGAGAAGATCGACGATACCAAGTCCAAGAAGACGGACAAGGAGCTCAAGAAGGAGATGAAACGTCAAGAGAAGGAGAGGCAAGAGCGCGAGAAGAGGGACAAGAAGGCGCGCGAAAAGGAGAAGGAACAAGAGAAACACGCGAAGAAAGGTACGAATTAAATTATTGCACAGAAGGCTAGAACGTTTTATCGCGGAGCGTTTATCATGATGTCATCTTGCGACTAAAGGTCGCTGTTGCTACACTTGCTACCATAAAATTTGGTTGCTTGGTCATTAAAAGATGTCGGTTCTCACAAGAATTGAAGTGTATTGCGGTTGCGTCACGCTGACTGCCCCGACCTTGATCATCGCGTCGTTAAATATTTCTGCTGATTAAACAAGCTGACACTGGCTCTTATCAGAACATACATTGCTCGAGATATCAGGGCTTATGCGGCGAGCGAGATATTATGCTTGAAAATATTTTTAGAACACTCAGTTTATGAAAATTATCTCAAGTGCGATGAATCTGAACTCTAGCTAGAGCAAATAAATCGTTTTTCAACACACTTGCTCATAAAGTGGCTCTATGGTCACCGCAATTAGGCACAGAATGACACCCATAATCAAACTGTGACTTTTTCATTGCTATAACTACTAGTGAGTTATAGATTTTTTTTAAATTTTATTGGTTGAGTTGCTTTGTTCTTAAAAAAGTTTTTATTGAAAAAAAAAGATCGTGTTCAATAGAACATAATAAATTAATGTTCATATTGCTTGCTCATTTCATGCAAATTCTTATTTAAATAGATAATTTTAACTCGTACGTGTTTAATAAAATAAACTTTCACTCAAATATAACTTTTGTTTTTTCTGTAATAAAATGAGTTTTTATTGTTATTTTATTCGCAAGTGTGTTGAAAAACGTCGTATGATACACCTGTGTATTGATGATTACCGTCCTCGGCTCTCTTAAGACCCGACCCGTAGGCGAGGGTCTCAATGGCGCCTCGGCGGTAACACCAATGTTACACACTAGTACCATAATGTACTATTTTTCAATTGATTCTTTCGTTATTACGACTTTTATTTTAGTGTGTTGTGTTACAGCAACATACTATCTCATCTTTTGACTATTTCGGTACGTTTTCTCAGAATATTCCTCGTATTTTTTCCAGGTCGCGTGTCATTTACCTCTGCATGCTAAGAAAACTGATTTCTTTAAATATTCTGCACAAATTTCGGGATGTGTTTTGGCACTCGCCTCGTTCTCGCTGTCACTTCTCGGAATGTTGATCATTACCGCCGTTATAATTTCCTCGGAAATCGATAGAACCTCCACAATGTCCAACTCCTATCTAAATATAAATTCAATTTCATTCAGTTAATCCATTCGTCTCGCTAAAACTTGTATTTGCTATTCTATCCCACTCGGAACAGTCGGAACGCTATTATACATTCGATTCATGGCGTCGGATTTACGATAGCTCGTATTTCGGACTCGAGGCTTGTTATTGCAGCAATGGTTGTTATTTCTGCTGAACACGTAACAGTTGAAATGCATGGTTTCTCTTTCAATCAATTGCTCAAACATTTATGGACGGGTAGCTCTCGTGTTTCGTTCCGCGAGCGTGCGCCCGCGCCGCGAATATGCGCCTATCGCACATGCGCTGCATTTATGGAAGCGCTGTACTTAGGCAATGTCACGACTGCATAACGAGGCTAAAGGCTCCCGAAGAGAAACCACTGCCAGAGAATGGCTCTGATACATATTTGGAGAGCATAATCGAAGCTGCTTTCTTGTCTCGTCCGATTCCGTTGTATGAATTTTCTTGGTGTTTGCTGCTCGTTAAGGTTGCCGATATCCTTAGTTTCATTCCAATAGGCTGCTTTCCCCTGTCTAATACGTTTTCTCAAAGACTTGCACATTTTCTATGCCTTTGCTATTATTTTGTCGATGATAATCTGGGTGCAGTTCTGCCCATCGTAGTTCTACGTCTGTGTTTTTTAACGCTCGACATAAATTGACAATGATAACACACACATTACGAGTGTATCATCTGACCGAGATACCAAATGGCTTCATTATCGCCCTCGCGCTCACATCTACTTGTGAACTCCTGTGCTCCTTTTGCATTATTAATTTTATGATCCACAGTATCTAGACTTTCTTGATTTGATATTTGACTTATCGTCAGAGACGTAATGAATTGAAACTTAATTGCGAGGCTGATAAGATTATAATTGTTTCCATGAATATGTTACTATCGCAATGTGATGTGATAATACCTAATTATATTTGTACATCAGTTCTCTGAGTAACACTGAATCGCTCTGTAAAGTTGCTTCCAAGTACATGTGGGATATCTTTGGTTGTTTGATATGAATAACCTGAAGTTCAGCGACTGCAACAGATATGTGGCGATCTGAAAAACATCGACTCTATCAAAACTCGATGATTGCGACATTTTGTGTAGGCTACGTTTTCTGAATTCTTTTATTATTTTTCGACTCAGTTGAACCGTGCACTGCGTCTTTGGGGTTTTTCTAAGGAAAAATATAATGGGCAGTTAATTTGCTAGTCTCACGGAACCGGTTTATAGTATGGAGCTTTCGTGTCTCCGAAATACGTAGCAATTGCGACACGGCGGCAGTACGATTTCAGATAAAACAATTAAATTGTCTTACTGGTTTTGACAACTTTTTTGTGTTTGTCCCTTATTTACCACAACGAACCAAACTCTACTACTCTACTCACTGGGCACATTGGTTTTGGTTGTTGCAAATGTCCTGCTCCGCTCCATTGGCCGAGTGAACACGAGCCAGCTCACGGTCTCAGGCTCAAGAATTGGCCATAAAGCTTCCAGAAAGCTCATGTTCAACATAATGGAGGCATTGTTTCGAAATTGTTATAGCGTCTGCATTTTTGAATAATTATACCTACAACCAATCGAGTTGATATTGAATCAGAGATCGGTACGTGATGTCGAATGTGTTCTTGACCTTCGTGTATGCGTCACGCCCGGCGCGGCGCGGAGCGTGGACCGGTTGTCTGAGGTGACAGTGACACCACACAACCACTCCAGCCGCTGTTTGCCGTAGGTACTTGATATCCAAAGTCATCAGAGTCACGGAATCCTCCGATCCTTGCAAATCAATAATAATCATAAGATAAGGAGAGCCTTATATATTATGCACAATATTTTGAAGCCATGCTTAAAGACTCTACACTTCATGCATATTCATGATCTAGCAAGATTTGTTTTGTAATCATTCGTATATTTCAGACTCCGATAAAAAGTAACAGGTAATAATAATATATAAATATCACATTGAACTATCACATTTCACGCTAATATTAAAAATGCGAAAGCTTGGATTGATAGATGGATGGATGTTTGTAACGTCTATACGCCAAAACTACTGAACAGATCGACTTGAAATTTTGCATCGGTTTAGCTCTAAGCCTGGAATCAAACATGCGAAAACAAAACGTTTCCATGTGATAGAAATTACCTTTGAACTTTTCCATAGAAACAACACGTGCGAAGCCGCGGGCAGAAGCTACTAAAATATAAAAACATAATTGATAAGTGCACATTATTATGTATAGGAATTAGGATTACGGCGACGACCACGTGTGAATGGATGTAGCAAACAGAGTGGTTTTGTAGTTATGTTTCTGCCATAGCAAAAATTAAGCACTTGTGCAAATGAAGCAGCCCCCTAGGCCCTAGAGCAACAGGTTCCACTCATCGTCGAGTAGTTCAGTCGTCGTCGGCATTTTGCAGAGGGCTTTGTACTCAGTTATTAGCAGGTCCTGTCGGCGCGGCGCGGGCACAGGGTGCGGGCGCGGCGCCACAGCTTGCGCGTCGGTGGCTCCGGGTGCTCGGCAATTAGGGCTCGTGCCGGCCGCGACGCAAATAGACGGGGTGTGTTCCCCGACCTATCTACTGGAAAAACATCTTTAGATTATGTTACTATGGAGAATACGAAAATCTAATTAAAATAGGGGTTGCGCAAATACGACTGCTGTAGAGTCAGGCTTAGGGGTAATTACGTTCTGTATAGTAGCATTCGGAGCACAAATCTTGAAACAATTAAAGTTTTATTCTACCGTATGATCAAAAAAAGTGTACAATCAACTTGCTCCAATAGGTAGTATCAGTACCGATCTACTCTCCTAGTATGTGGTTTCCCGTTCTGAAATGACTCAGGGTTTTTTGCCAGAGCCTGTTTTTGTGTGGTCAACTGGTCAGTGACTTCTGTGTCCTATTCTCCGTGCTTGTCGCTCTTCAGATGGATCGCCGACTCGTGTGATCGATCGCTGTCACTCGCGCGCCTCGTATCACATTCATTTATTCGCGCCACTTTTCATTCGCTTTCATTGAATTAATTCAGGTTTGAATATTGACTGTTGCTTCACTTTTGATATTCGATCGTCCATTTCTTGGAAATGGTATGAGTGTTCTTGAATGTTGTAATTAAAGTCTCTCGCTGACGTTAAACTTGTTGTGCAATCGCGGTATATCCATAGTCCTTGCCTCCGTTACCTTTCAAAACGCATAAAAATAACTGCTAGTTAAATTATATCGTAAATGTTCAGCGCTCAAAATAGATTCCCCCGTTCCATTCAGGGTTATTTATAACGTGGAGAAGGCCCCGTGGTCCAGGTGCAGCCAGCCGAGGGGAGGACTCCAGAGCCGCGGCTCAGTATCGATGGTTGTTGCTTCCTCTGTGAGAGCTTTGTGGGGCGCGTGTCACACGTGTCTAATAATTACGCTTTATAATATGGACTTTATGAGGCCCTTCTTTAGTTTGACTAAAGAGAAGAGTTGTTAAAAGATTTTGGTGCTTCGCTTTCTTTGTTCAATGTTGTGACCTCAAATTATATTGATCGTTTAATTTAAACGCATCTTGATATGAAATGATTTTACTCGTATAAAATTAATGAATGAAAACAAAAAAACACAAAGAACAAAAAAAAACTTAAAGTGGAGTTAGTACACGCATACATAATGCTAATTGCAGGTACGATAAAAGCAAAAAAATATCAATATCAAAGAATCAAAATTAATGTGTATTTATTTCTTTTCAGGTAAGTGTCGAATTGCACGTTTTGATGAATTCATCCAAGAATACCTCGCAACGTGGGTAATGTAATATTTTGAAATAAAAAATCTAATAAATAAAAATGATGAATAATAGTTTGTATGTAATGTACAGAAATAGTATAAAATATCTTGCAGCTGTTCAAGGAACCTGCTTTATCAACACTTATGGATGTTCCACGTCACTGTTGTTAATAGTTTTAAATGAGGCCGCTGATAACGAAACGGCAAAAAGACACTTGTTCTCAGTCTGATAAGGTTGACATTGACACGCCAATCGCATTGCTCAATTTATACACGCTTACCAAATCTATATTGTTATTCTGTTTCTGCTCTTTCTCTTAGCAGCCATTTGATTTGTTTAGTGTGAGCTTGTTTCAATTTGCGAGCCCAATTTATTTCGCGTTTTGAATTGAAAGTTTCGATATCCTTATCAGCCTGATCCACCGCATCGTTGAATTTAATTAATTTATGAGTCATATTAATTTACAAAACTGCATCATTAAACTCGGCCGCGATTGATATGACCTCTATCCACCACACCGGAGCGATAGTGCTGTCCTTTTCAGGATGTATGCCTAGTGTAACTACATTGTTATTGTTGGTGAGAGGAGATAAGAATGTTCGAGGGTCAAGGTTACAATGTCTCCGTCGATCGCCGCTCTGTACTGTTCTGTGTCTGATCTCCTATGAATTGAATAACATCCGTGACGAGGTCAAGGCTACTCCAGTCTCCACTTCATTGTAAGCGAATGTAGTTCCAGCGTAGTCTGTGCTGCGTGGTGCTGCGCTACAAATGTTTGTTTATGTCGTCAGCGTCACCTTGCGAGAAGTCCACTTGTTTGTTTTGCTGTTCGCTCGCATGCTTTGTTTCGCCTGACTCAATGTTATTTTGGACTCGTATGGTGACTGGTTTTAAAACTCGTTTCTTTTATTACTTGTCCTAAAAACCTTAACAGTTATTAATTATTATTTTGTTTTGGCTATCACGATCAAGCATGACACATGCATTTTCCTTCGCTTATTTACGTAGCACCTAGACAGGACAGCATGCAAACCACACCAAAACGAGCAAAAGTTATCTCGTCTGTGTCGTTAACATAGCATGTGTAGTGCACATTGTGCACAGCACTCGAGTTATGGCATTCTTGTCTCGGCAATTATTCTAATACTGCTCCCGTGTGTGTGAATATAACGTCATGCATGTCCTGCCTTGTGTCTACGTTTCAGAATTTGTTGTTAAATGATAGTCATGAAAGTAAAAACGACTACAAATGTCCAAAATTTTACAGACTTAACCCGACCTAGTCTGAGCATCATGCCTCAAGTGCTCTAGTAATGTCCCAAGGAGCATGCACGCACGAGCGCGAGCCAGGTGGTCCGACCGAACCCACTCAAACGTGTGAGACATTTACATGACGTGGCGGAGTGCCGCAGGACTGCATGCTTTCATTGGGTACCTATACCTACCCACAGTGTTTCATGGGACCTAAAAAATTTCCCTATGTTTTTTCCAGCATTAATCGATTAACGAATGCATTTTAAATGCAAGAGTAGAACACCCACATCTCTATTTCAAATACTTTTTTTAATAAAAATTAATGAACTTTGGGTGACCTTGACCTAGAAAAACATTTAAAAAATTCTGTATAAAAAACTGGCCAAGATATTTTTTTTTAATAAATTTAATCTGACAAAGGATTATTAGACGCATTTTTGTCAGTTTTTATTTTCGGATTATCACCTCTGGATACCGAGTAATTAATATTTTTCAGATTTTCGTTTTTATTTTTTTTCTCCATAAAAACTCAAAAGTGCGATTTGTGACTAGCACAGAAAGATTGCTCTTAACAAGGCCTATCAGTGGTAAAAATGCCAAGTTGCACTTCCGCGGTCTTTGGGAGAAATAGATTTCCAAAATATAGTGTTAGGGTTGTCACTCAACATGACCTTTGATTTTATTCAGTTTTGAAATAAATTATTCCCTAAATTTCAATAATTTATCTTATTAAGACACTAGCTGACCCGTCGCAATTTCATTTGCGTGGACTTAATAATACTAGTAATATTAATACTAATACCCCAAGTAATGTTGGTTTGCATGTAAACTATCAACGCCAAAGTTTTACAACCAATCCTTTACAATTTTAAAGTTATTGTGAGAAAACCTATAAATCCCATTTCATCCTTCTAAGAATGCTTGCATAAAAAATTACTTATTCGATTACGACCCCATTTTAACTACCTTAGAATACGAATTTCCATAATCCGTTCTTAGCAAGTGCCTACCTACTTGCTAAAAAAGAGTTTTTATAAAAATGACCTTTGACCCCGTTAAATACGAATTTCCAAAAATCCAGTTCCTGAGATTTCGTGATATCGATACCTCTGGTCTCTAAAGGACAAAAGGCGACTACAGGAGAGGCAAAAAACATAAAAATTAAGTTTATTTTTGCTGTAGTTTGTTTGTTTTTGGTGCTAGTTAGACATAACCCAGGAAGAAAATGCTTACAATTTGTCGTACATATCTAAATCTGTGTTGATAAACTGTTCAAGTGTTATATTTACTGAAATAAATTTCCCATACGACCATAAAATTAGGAAAAAATGACCTTAACGCCCCAAAAAAAATCAGTGTATGCGAGCACCTTAGGGCGTATAGCTACTTATTTTGTTGAAAACTACGCTCAGATATGGAACGTCACTGCAGCACAATAGACAGGAAACAAACTATGATCGATCTCTTTCACCGTGCACTAGAATCATCGGATCCTTTCATTTATATGGCGCACCATTGAACGTGAAGCGTTCATTGAACGTCGTAGATCCAAGCGGAACGCGAACATTTAAGACCAATCCAAGAAGAAAACTTGCAGTTGACAGATGTAGATGATGAAGATCTATCATTGGATGATAATGAAGATCCATCCAACTAAGATGACACGTTAATACTTAGTAACGAAAGCGATTTCATTGAGTACGTAAACTAAAGTCTCTTCCTGCGTCTTCGTTGCCGATTTTACGATTTCATGATTTCACTTGTATGGGAGGTGGTACCAAAATTATAATTTTTTCGACGTAGCTTACGTGAAAGTACCTCTTTTTAAAAATGTAATAAAATTTTCCCGAAAACAATTTTTACCTACCATGTTTCTATATTACATCATTCACCTAATCTCCAGCTTGCTTGGTGTTCGCAAATTACCAGTCGCCCTATAGTAACGGGTGTGCGATATAAAAACATGCTTGTTGTATATAAGCAACAAGAGTGAGTAATAACTCACAACAAACGTTTGACCTTTTAGTGGCAACCCTATGTTGTAAAATTTGACCTTAGAATGAAATTGCATATATTTCCCAAAGACCGCGAAAGTGCAACTTGGCATTTTTACCACTGATAGGCCTTGTTAAGAGCAATCTTTCTGTGCTAGTCACAAATCGCACTTTTGAGTTTTTATGGAGAAAAAAAATAAAAACGAAAATCTGAAAAATATTAATTACTCGGTATCCAGAGATGATACACCAAAAATAAAAACTGAAAAAAATGCGCCTAGGAATCCTTTGTCAGATTATATTAATAAAAAAAAAATATCTTGGCCAGTTACTTTTACAGAATTTTTTTAATTTTTTTCGTGGTCAAGGTCACCTAAAGTTCATTAATTTTTATTAAAAAAAGTATTTGATATAGAGATCTGGGTGTTCTACTCTTGCATTTAAAATGCATTCGCTAATCGATTAATGCTGTAAACAGCATAGGGAAATTTTTTCGGTCCCATGAAACACTGTGCTACCTAACCTAGCTGCTGAGAGTGAACACCTTTATACTACGAGTGAGCACTTGAGGGGCTCACGATCTTTCCAGCTTGCGAGGATCTCTAGAGGGGTGTTGCTTTTGTTTGTAACATTTGTATTTGTCTGATGAATAATGCAAAATTGCAGCAATGTCTCTTATATAAACACGGTTTATTGTTGAGAGAGGACTACGTAACTGACCGACTCAATATTCGCGTTTTCATTTTCTACTAGGCAGTCATTAGTGTCATGCTGTGTCATGACATGAAACTACAAACTTAAGCTGTCTGTGAAATAAACGAACTCTGTGCACACTACATAAGTGCAAACAAATACGATATGTTTAACTATTAATTTTAGTTAGAAAAGCTCTATATTCTCCTCCAAACCGTAATGTACTAATGTAAAGTTTGGGAATGCGGATGTTTTGGTTGCGGCTCGAAATAACGATTGTTCGCCGCTTCGGTTCACATCCGTGGAATTGTATTCGCGGGAAAAGACTGACTCTACTAGTCACTAGTCCATTTATTGGTTCTGAAAACTAAAATAAAACAAAGCGAAGCAAGATTGGTCGGAATTCTAAAAACCAAAATTCACGGAAAATATTCGCTTGTGTGTATTGTGACTCTCTAAGATCATTGTCAGTGAAATGACAGAACAAAGCAATCAAGTTACGGATCCCAGAGTGCAGATACTAGCCGCTCGCCCCCGGCCTTGGTCGCAGTTGTCCAAAGGATGCGCGTCCCCTCGTTACGGGCGACCTCCGCCGCGCGCGTCAAGGTTCTCCAATTGTCTTGTTCCTCGGCTTCCTAATTGGGGAATAACTTTCAGGGTACATCGCGTCAGGCCGCAGGGACCGTTTTACCCGTTCAATTTTATGAGACTGACGGGGCTTCCTTTGAATTTTCTTCGAGAAGATTTTGATTTCCTGGTTTTGAATACTCTGAATATTACAATACTTCTTCTTTTAAGTAAAACTATTATTTTGTGTTTTATTTTTGATTTCAAATTCTAAGGACTGAAATTTAAAATAAGTCACTCTGGACTAGCATTCGCCATCGACTTTAACCAGCACTGTTTAGGTATTGTACTTAAAGGTAATTGATTAAAGTGTTCGTGAGAACCACGAGGCGCGCTCGCTCGCTCGTCGCTCGCTGCTATGATCATTGTTTCATCCAGTTCTCGTAAGTACCTAATAGAATGCTACAACAATAGGCTTATCATAATTATTACTTCTCGTTTCTTATCCACGATCTAGATGTATTATTGTTACAATAGAACATCTTGTTCCCAGTTCCCATAACTTTGAAGGTTGCTTGTAAAATATGCCTCTTTTACCGGGTATTTTATTAATAGTTTACCACCCACACATATGGTTGATTCCTAATGGATGTTCTCGCTTCCGAGTAAGTTATTGCGGCGGTAAATTTGAGGAGGCCGGCGGAACGCCGGCTCTGTCGCGTGTCAGTCACCGCCATGTGCCTGCCGTTGCTTAATCTCATCATTTCAACAGCGATTTCATCAATTTGTCAGCTGATGGAATTTGCTACCATTTCATGCTCGTTGTTATCCGATGATTTGTAATTTGCTTTAGTTTTGTTTGATTTAGCGTTGACTGATGGGACATCTTTAGCCTTAGGAACCTCGTTGATTTAGTTTTTTGTGACACAGTGCGAGGTTCGTGTATGCGGTTCAACTGATCAATCCACCAGCGGCTGAGATAGATTTAAATCAGCCCAGTAATATGGTTTTGTAAAACATGTTATCTATGTAGTTAAATAAAATCCTGCATTTTTCATCACCGTTCAAAACCGTTAAATGAATTTTTGTTTACACGTAAACGTTTAAGTACGTGTAGTAAACTGTAAATGAAATAATCCCTGTTGGTTTGTGGAGCCCTGTGGGCGGTATCGTTGCGTAGCTTGCCTCCTACTTTACCTTTGAGCCTTGCGGCAAAAGCAGTCAATACCTAGTTGTTTATTCATTAAATCGCACAGGGATTTGAGGCAACTTAGTGTGCGAGCACAGTTTGCATACTTGATAGCATGTCGTACCTACTTACAGAATTTGTTAGGAAAAAGTATAAGCCAGTATGTATACTTACCTGTTTGTGGTCTAAGTTTTAAGTGGCAGAGTCAAGGCTTCGTTAATTCTCCAAAATAAAGTAACTGTAATGTAAACAAAAACGAGTCTCCAAAATTCAACATCATAAATTTTTCCTGGGAAACCCATCAAATCAAATTCAAATACTCATATTGAATGAGTTGACAATTTTCCAGTTTAGTGATGGCAATTATGGCGGTCCCGGGGTCGTTCCTTCCGCCCGCTTCGATCGCCGAGAACGCACTTTGATGTTATCTACCTCCGTGCTCAACGTTTTATTGAACCAAGACAGATATCTTGCGTTACTCTTTACCTAATGAAGGAAAATTCATGTCTTATAATTGGCATTCACGAATAATATACTTGATGTTTCAAACACTAAAATTAAAACAAGCAAGCTAGGCGCCCCGCCCCTCTCACGACATTACGAAAGGCTAGGTGCTAATGTTTATATGTTTCCAAGAACTAGAGTCAAGAAAGTAACATTATTTTTAACACCTAAGTTTTATGGGCAATACAGTATTACGGAGCGGTCACTCCTCGCGTGCGTCATCCGGGTCAATTGAACGAGTTATGTAACCGCTCCGCTGTCACTGCACACACGTACACGCGTCTCTACAACACGGTGCGCGCCTGTGGGGAACGACCTAAGCTTAACCGCTCGTACAGGCCTACTTACCTCCTCCTACGTCGCTGGATGCCTGCGGATTAGTGGGATGACCTGACACACATTCGGTTAGGCAGGTGCGCCTACATTCTATTGTTTCGAATTTCGCAACGTTCTTCATAATATTGATCATCATTTTCGAATCAATACATACTCGGAGTACCTATAAATTAGATTTCGAAACGGTATCATTACTCGCTGTATGTATCTCAAGGTCTCAAGTATCAACTTGGTAAGTTATTGTGATGACTAAACTATTAAGTAAGATGGAATAGTCGCTTGTTTGTTGTAGAAGTGTAGCGCCGACTGCGACCACAATAGAGCCGTAACACGGGAAGCGTGAGAACCGCGATATCTTCACAGCTCGGTGGCTTCTGCTACCGGCTCTAGACTCCTCTCACATAACAATCTTGGATGCTAATAATGTAGGCCGCGTTGGGTGGAGGCAGGGCGTGGCGGGCACATATTTGAATGCGCAATATATGTAACTATTAACTATGTTTCTAATGGGCAGCGCTTCCTGGCACCTCTAATTGATATTTGGTTGGCTGCGAGCGGTTGTTTGGACGCAATCACTGTGACGTGCTTAATGCTCTGATCTAGTACGATAACTAATAACAAGTTGGAAGCTATTTTGTTCGGAGTTATAAGTAAAAGCTTGGAGACCAATAAAATTATCTTCAATACCTTTCTTTTTCACAATGGTTCGTCCATAAAACTATAGTCGTTAGATTTTTAATCATGAAAAAGGGCAGTAAAACGGCGGATGAACCGTTTGTTTGTCGGAGTCATTGCAAGCGGTGAGACTGATCAGATAAGGTCCGTGTAGGAGAGAGTACAGTTAATTAGCAACCTTACCGCAGATTGTATCGGAAGGACCCCGCCGCGCACCGCCGCTGCTTTATCCAGATAAATGAGCCAGATAGTGATTATATCGAGTTGTTTCCACTAGCAAGCTCTGAACTGAACCCATAACTCTTTCTTATGGTTTACGAAAGTAGAAGAAACATTTGGATTTTTAACCGACTCCGAAAATAGGACGAGGTTCTATGGCGCCTGCAAAAAGTCGAATAACGCTGTCATGTCATGTCATGTCATGGCAGTCATGGCCATCTGCGGTCAACAGCATTACTTATTCCTAGTCGCTTAGAAAAAAATAGGAGGTTCGATGATCGGCTGTATTTATTTATATTTATGGTCGGCTGTCAATAATTTTTGATGATTCTTTAGGTTTCGTACAGAAATGATCCTCCCGTAGAACTTAAAAAAACAGTGAAAAGATAAAAGGAATTCGAAATTTGTTTTGTAAAAATATCAAACCATCTGACCTATCTTTGAGTAAATATCGATGTTAAATAAATAACAGTAATGTGTGGATTTTCCAGCATTATTTATTTATTGAATGCTGGACAATTTACAAAGCAAATAACCATGATAATCAATCTAACACCAGAGATATGCGAACTTCTCTGCGATCAGCTATTTGTTTGTTTGATGCATGCAACAGAACAAATAACAATAGAATCTAAGCTCAATGTTTACATACACGCAGTACACGCCAGGCCAACTCGCAATGGTTGCTGGTACTGTTGTGAGCAGGCAGGGTCTGGATCGCGGTCTGCCATAAGAAAGAGTTATGAGTCGCAATGATTTTCGACTCCTACGTCACTTGACCTGGTGGTGTAGTTGGTTAGCACATTCCTGTACTGACGGAAGGATGCGGGTTGAAGTCCCGTCGAAGTCGAAAATGTTTGCGATATTATTTGATTTCTTAGAAATTACCCTGAGTGTGGGGTTACGCACTAATAGTAACAATAAAAAACCTAAGATTCTTATTGATCGAGTGTTTCACTTTTACAATATTTCTGTATTTGCCTCGTGGTTGGTTTACTAAAGACGCAGATTCGTATATAAAAACTTGATCGATAGCAAAGTTGAGAATGAGTCATCGTTATTTGTATTATTATTCGAATGGATCGTCTTCCTCGTTGCTATTTTCCCTGTTTCTGTAATGGCTGCGACCTTCAAACACAAATCAGCTAACGTGGAACTTCCTTCTGATTAGCTTCAATTTGGCTCATTTCGCTCGTGCGTGCTACAATTCCTGATAAATTTGTTATTCGAATGTTTTTTTTTATGTGGCCATTTAAGCAAACCTATAACCTTTTAGATGTAGGCGGGTTCAGTGCTTGCTTAGGTCATGTTATGAAGAAACACTTTGTTTTCAGAACCTTAACCTTATGTAGCACTCTCCTTGCCTCTATACGAGTACAAGTCTCTTGTCATCAGTTTGTTTACTAAGTGAGGGTAGACTAATTCTCTTTGGTATCATTAATCACAATACATTTGATGACCTCCGTGGCCTAGCGCGCGAAGGTCCGCCTGTGACGCAGGAGGTTGCGGGTTCGATTCCCGCCTCGGAACAAATTTGTGTACGATCTGCAGAAATTTGTTCCGTTGGTCTGAGTGTTTTCTATGTTTAATAAAAAATATCTATGTAGTGTAGTGTATTGTATTAAGTATATCAGTTATCTAGTACCCATAACACAAGCTCTGCTTAGCTTGGGGCTAGATAATGCTGTGTGAATTGTCCAGCATTATTTATTTATTCAGCCCAGGAAATGAGATGCGTGGACGGAGTATAGGTATGTCTGTACGTAATTAGTGGTTGCAACGTGAGTAAGTCCAATCCATCTGTATCAATGAAGTAGTGAAGGAAGCGTGCCGCATGCGGCCTGCATTACATTAGCGGCGCACGCGCATCCTTGCGCGGAACCACACATCCGCCATACTGCCGGCTAGGCCTGCTTGTTGCCCAAATGCGCACTCCTGTTACTTACCTTCGTGGGGCTTCGGATGCCGTTGCTTGCGTGCGCTTGCGTTGTGCAGGTTTTCTAATATCGCAATACGCGGATCATAAAATATCAATTAATATGATTGTCTCTACCTTCATTTGTTTGTTCAGTGTTTCATCAATAACCATTTTTAAACGACTTCAAAAAGAAGGAGGTTCTCAATTCGTCTGTATGTTTTTTTTTTTTATGTATGTATGTTACTTGATATTTCCGCCTGTGGTTAACCGATTTTACTGATTCTTTCACTAATGTATAGAGAATGATCCCGCATTGGTCCCATACAAATGTTATTCCCAAGGGATTGGTATTTATACCGTAAAGCTTAAAAAACAACATCGTACTTTTGAAAAATCACGACTACCTACAACAATTTTGGTGATATCTTCGCCAATTCATACCAGATTTTGATGATTCTTCGTATAAAGGTTTATTTATAAGTGGTCCCATAAAAGATGGTCTTTCGAGGAATTGAAGAAGTGCGCCGTAAAATCATCACCACCATGATAAAGTTCCAATCACTGGAAACTAACGGTTTCGATGGCAACGGGCGTAGACAAGAGGGTTACCTACAAAAACAAATTCCAAAGTTGACGGATGGCAGTTCGCATAAAACGAAGGATGACCGATCCGTTCGTTTTTGATTTTTGATTTTAAAAGGCCTGGTCTGGGTGTCATTAAGTGTCACGTCCGAAGCAACGCACGTTGCTAACGTATCAGCAGTAAGGTTGTTCGTTTTGTGCAATCCGCCTACCGAAACATCGTATTTCGTGTAGGCCTTCTTTCAATCGTCGCTCGTTTCATCCAAGTGTTTTGAAACTAAATTAGACTCAAATTTTAACTAGATGTCGCCACTTGAAGAATTTGAAGTCGTTTTATAGTTTTTTAAAACACGCCAAATTATAATTGTGATTATTTAAAGTAGGCCAGCTGTATCAGTATTAATATTTCTGCTGTAATCCGTTGAACGGTACGACGCGACGCCACGGGCACGTCACAGGTCTGTGTGCAGTTAGCCTGCGGAGCTGGCGATCGCGTGCGGTCGCTCGTCTGCAACGCCCCCGCCTCCTAGCATACCGGTAGGGCTGCTCTGCTATACTGTACCGGGAATCATAAAACTCCTCCTGGTCAATATTTGCGAAAGAGAGATGATATTCCATTATTTTGAAAGAATTGTTGAAATAATCTCTACGTCTAGCTAGGAAGTAGGAACTTTAGGTTGATTGCTCTCATATTGAAACATCTATACAATGAGTCTGTGGTCTCTATTCTAGAGCCACTACCTACCGCGTGTTTCATCGTCATCATCAGCCTGTATTAGACCACTGCTGAACATAGGCCTCCCCCAATGAGCGGCATAGCGCCATGTCTTCAGCTTGCCGCATCCAGCATCTACTTGTTTTAGCAGGTCGTCATCCCACTTGGCCGGAGAGCGTCCTACCCTACGTATTCGTGGTCTCCACTCAACACGTTTACCCCAGCGGTTGTCGGTTCCTCGCGAGATATGGCCGGCCCACTGGCACTTCAGCTTGCTAATAGAGCTACGCACGTGTTTATAAAGTGGTTCAACCCTAGATGTCACAGAGAAGCAGCAGTGGCCGGAGTCGTTGACTCCGCGCCGTGCCTCGGAGCCCGTTGTTGCGTCGTCGGCCGCGTGGTTGCGGCGATCAATCGACTTTTGCTTTTGTTCTAATAGTTCGAGTGACTCACTCCGAGAATGGGGCTCCTTTGTTTCGCAATCCGTCTGGCGCCTCTCTCTACTCTCTGCCCTCTGTACTTTGCATTTTGCGTTTTAATCATTTTGTTTAGTCATAATCATAAATACATTTACAGAATCGTGTATCACTGGTATTGTTTTAATTGCCGCACAAACCGTTTTCGAAATATCTGTAATTTCCAGAAGTAGATCGGCACTCTCGTAAATTGCGTTGTGTAAGAGGTTTCTGTCCATTTGCTGCAGAAATAGCTTCGCGCACCACAATGTCCGTTGTAACTGCAGCCCGCATGAAGCCGGTTCAGCGGTGGGACTGGTGGACTGGCCCTCATCTTAACTGCTTAGTCTATTTAACGTTACATTTTACTAAAATAAAATGTATTGCGCTACTTCACGTTTAATAAAATAAATAAAGTACTGTTTTATTTAGATTAGAACCTCGTTTAGAAGTTCTGGTCATTAATTCGTATGCCTTATTTAACTGGTCGGTATGCATCGTTTAGTGGCTTATCTGGTTCGTGGTTAATTAGGTAGCAATTTAGGTATATGTCCTTATCTGGTTCTGGGCTCGGTTCAGCTAAAATTTGCGCAAGTGAAATGAAAAGAGTACGACGACTGGGGTCAGCCAGGAGCCAGGAGTCAGGAGCCAGGTGAACCTGGGCGCTGAGTCTTTTGTAACTGTATTTTGAAATATCGCTCCCCTAGAACAAGTCTCGAAGTCAAAATAGCACTTTTTCAGTATCGACGAAAAACCGTTTTCTGCTGTTATGTAAAAGTTGCTAACATTTTTAACGTTTCATGTTAAGAATCTTTTGATTGTTTTGTTGAATGATTTTAATAGTTTTTGCATCAATAAACGGTTGTAAAGTGAAAATATGAGGTTCTTCACATTTTTTTAACATTTAATGGGCAAAGACAACATTATCCAGCCACGATCGTGTTATAATGATAGGAGTTATACTCGTATCGTCCGGTACTTCCTGCATTGCCATCATTTATTCTGTATTGCCTCATAAATCCCGTGCTCCAGCTGTTCGCTTTAATTCTCTGTTATGTTAACCTTTCGTTAATTTGCTCCATAACTTTCAGTAATGGGTTCGTTCAACTCGCGGCGCCGATACGTCTCCGAGTGAAAAGTGTCCGTGTAAACTGTTAGTTTTCACCAGTGCGTTGTGTTTAGTGTGTTGTTCGCAAGTGGAGGTTGCGACAGCGGGCACTTTCCTTCTCGGCGGTGGTTATGGTTATGCAACGGCGGCGGCGTGTGGAGTGTGGACCTTGTGACCCGCTGGGCCCAATCGGCCGGTGTGTGCGACCTCCTTGCCTCCTCCGAACATGACTCATGTCCCCACTTCCCACCTGCACCTACACTGTATTCAGTCACTCCGACCTAATGGGCTTTTAATTATTGTAAGTACCAAAGCGCCGATTTGATATTAATGATTTTAGCATTCCGAATCGGGATTCCACGTCAGAAACCAGAATTTATTGGTTCAACTTTCGGCGCTGAGTTGATTATAAATGCTCTGAGACATCTAAATTCGTTCCCTAATTAGGGTCAAAGTCGCGAATAATTATTTCGTCTCCACTGAATTATAATTGAGTTTGCATAAGTTTCGCACAAGTACCTTTGACAAATTTAAAATAAGATTACGTCTTGCTGCAGCTGAAGGCGATTATTCTTCGAGAGCCATGAAATATGTACTTAATCTGAAATAGTTGTTTTGTTATGTGAATGAATAGTGATGAGCTCGGCGCTCCGCTGCGCTGGTGACGCGCCGTGCCCTTGGCATTATTAGCGATGATGTCACCGCGCGAGCCGCCGCCGCCGCCGCCGCCGCCCCTCCGCGAGTGTGCCATGTGTGATGCGACACCGCCTGCGCATGACTTGCCTACCAAGCTGCACTTTCAATACGTGCACATCTAGTAAATATACTTCAAATAGGTATTATGTTGAAACATTCATGTTTAAAGGAGATATATGAAGGGCAGTGACAGAACTAAGAACTATTGCGGAAGATTTGTGCTTTTTAATAAGATTAAGCAAAACTGTACTGTCCTGTATGTATTTTAAAACAATACAGAGAACATGAAATCTGATGAATTTGTAGAGAACGGCAGCGGCGCGGCGCGTATCGAATGAAAACAAAGTCGTCAATGTATTTATCGCGCTTGACGACGCCATTAAAATAAACGCCTGAATAATCCAGCGTGAAGTGGCCACGGTAGCGCTCAGGGCACGCGCAAATGTGCAGGCAGGTACTTACTTGATCAAAACTATGTACCTAGCTGGTTTTGTAATTGTTTAGGGCGCTTTCGCAGTGTCAAGCCATTTCACAACAGTTAGCCCTTCGATAGTTGCGCCTCGCTATCCGTGTCCCCCGCCCGGCCCGTGCTTTGTCAAATGTGAAAACGTGGCTCTGTAACACCACAGAGCTATTTATGATTTTACTTGCATTGATATTCGATTCGAAAAGAATGGAGTCTGCTCCCTGCTTTTCTAATCCCATATGAAAGACGAGAGAATATAATAGGACGCTAGTAGGACTGAACGGAGGTACTTATTTAGGATTGTTGAATAAGGATGTTCAAATTCAACAGTGTGTTATCCCTAATAATGATGATAATGATTGATTCTAGTTTAAAGAAATCAATACGAAAGGATTCCAGTTCCCGCCAGCCACAAGCAAGACTTTCCAGGCTTCCATAAGTTCAATGCCTTTTCCAATAAGTTACAATAAATTGGAATCGGTTTTTTCCACAGCAATCTATCTATATAAAAGAAAGTCGTGTTAGTTACACTATTTATAACTCAAGAACGGCTGAACCGATTTGGCTGAAAATTGGTGGGGAGGCAGCTTAGAACCAGGAGACGGACATAGGCTATGTTTTATCCCGGAATTACCACGGGAACGGGAACTACGCAGGCGAAGCCGCGGGCAGCAGCTAGTATTTTCATAAAAGTAGGTATAGGTAAATCTTTGTAGAAGCCTGCAGTCGGCGATGGTCGGCCCTAGCAAAGCAAACTCACCTCAGTGCAGCGCCGATGCGCTGGCGCACCCGCGCCGCGCCGTGCGATTGCACGCGGAGCTGCCGGGGTCAGTCTGATGTCACCGCTGATATTTATCTATCGTGTTTGCCTACGATGTACATGTTTAACTCTCTCTCGGTTTATTTTGACTAGCTTAGCATTGTTTGAACAAGGTAATACATACAATGTCGGACAAACTGTTTGTACAGTTCTAGGGATTGGTCCCGGGAATTCCCGTTCCCGAAATTCCCGGGAATTCCCGAAATTTTTGGCTGATTTAAGAACCGGGAAATCCAAAATCAATTCCCGGGAAATTTCGGGAATTTCGGGAAAAATATTTTAACTTTTATAGCATTATCGAAATAACGCAACTCAACATATTTCACTTCCTCTTATAGCATTTCACATTATCAGGTACCTAGCCTACGCGGTATTAGGCCGGGTTGACATGATTTGTATCACTTGATATAAATCAATTGTTATTTTCCCTGCAATGAAAACAGAGAGCAGTCAAAAATGTATGAGAGTGCCCAAAATTGAGCTTCCGTGTGCACATGCACAATGTACCTGCTTTATTGATTGAGGATTCAGGAAATTCTCCGAAATTTATAATTCCGTAAAGTTCAAATAATGCGAGTTGTCGAAAAAAAAAATGCTTAGCCAACGTATTTGCGGCAAGTCATATCTGTTTTACAATTTGTATAAAGAGCTAGTACTCCGGTAACGTTCTGCCCGCACCTTCGCACGCGCTATTGGAAATGTTTAAAATTTATCTTTGGAAACATGCAAAATTTCAGCCCGATCCGTTGAGTAGTTTTGGCCTGAAGAAGGAACGGTACAAACTTTCATATTTATAATATATTTTAATATTATTAGCTGCGCCCCGCGGCTTCGCCCGCGTCTAAATTTCAGTTATTTATTGCACAACAGGAGGTGTGCAATAAATAACTTTAGGGGTCGTTTTATAAAAATAAGAAATACCTACGTAATTCATTATATACTTTATAGTTTATTTATACCGAGTTTTGAGTGAATCAAACCAAGGAATAATATCCATATACCTAAACTTAAAACCACCCTTTTTAACCACCTGAGATTATTTTTTGCAAATTAGATTTGCCTATGTGTTATTTCAGAACTTAAACTATCTACACACCAAATTTCAACCAAGTCGGTTACGTAACTAGTTACTGAGATACGTGGTAACAAACATTTACACAAACTCATGCATTTATAATATTAGGTATGTAGGAAGTGTGATAAACGGACTTAGACACCGAAAAAAAACTTGAACCAAACATGTACAAAAATGAAAATGTTTCAATCTTGGTGTTTTTCCTTTCTGCTAGTACTTCGTGTGATTAAACCTTTGAACCTACCTTTCCTACCAACCTATAAAAACCTTAAAACTGGATAGACCAAAGCGATTATGATAGAAAAAAATATTTAATTAAATAATTCCGATTTAAATCAAATTAACCGTATTTTCTTTTTAACCATGATTTTTATCAAACCTGGTATAAGAAATGTTAGTTATTGCCATATTACTTTTGATCTGTAATTAATATAAATTTTTAGGTCCATGTCTATTGTCCCCCTTTGTGGATGTTATTCTGATCGGCTCCGACTTTTGAACCTGTAAAGCGCGATGATATCGCCTGCGTGGGTATTATTAGGTAAAAATACCAGATACCAGCATCTGGTATCAGGTAGAGAATTCAAATGTATTCGTACACTTCTTCGAACACAAAGAATCGACCGTTTACGGCTGGCAGAAATAAATGCATAGTAGGAAGAGACCTCTGAAGTACCCCGACGACGTTGATCGCCAATTGATTAGACGAACAGTCATCAATGACGACCGACACGAATGGAAGTCACAATCCAATTTAATTTATTTTTTTAATACCGTGGGCTAACAAAGAACACTTAGTCCAATTTTATATTTGTCTCCGTTGAGCCTGGCCACCGTGGCCTAGTATTTGGATAGAAGAACATTATATTGTTTATTATGTGGGTACGTAATAAGATATTTTTAGATTGATGTTTTCGCTTAGAGGACTCGAAAAACAACGGGAAATCCTTGGTGTCACTCTTACAACAACTCTGAACTTCTGTACTTTCATTGGATTAAAATGAAGAAACGAATCAAAGCTAAAACGGTGGCCACGAAGCTAAACGTCACTATCTCTCTCTTGTATATACGAGATCAGGCGATATTTCACACAAGGATAACTCAAGTCCGGCCTCATGGAGTATCAGCAAAGCACTTTGCTGCGCAACATGACAGCAAATGAATGTGTTATGCTGGGTTCAGTCACGACTCTATAGAACGAAAAGCCTTCAGGGTTGTTGAACGAGGGGACAAAAGACATGGACCTAAGATTTTTTTATTCATTTTATTAACATCTCAAAAGAAATACAGCTATAAGAAACAATCCTAATACCGCATAGGTACCTGATATCAGCGAAATGCCTAAAAAGGACGTGAAGTATATTAAATCATCTTATTTCGGTAGTGGTATAACAGTAAAAATATTTTTTTGAAATTTCCCGGGAATTCCCGGTTCCGACTTTGAAACTTCCCGGGATTCCCGGTTCCTCGAAAACGACCCGATTTTGGAATCCCTATACAGTTCCATCCTCTCCCGATAGTATTGTGTTAATCTATAGATAGGGGATGCCGAGCGCGGTGCGTGGCGGCTACACCGACAAGAGTACAGTACACGCACCTTGCCTGAATACAATCCGGTCCCGGGCAGATGGCGTAGCGAATGCGAATCGCCATTAAAACCCCGTTTATTGGGTCTATTGTACTCGCGACTTGGTATTTATTCGCGCCGATAGCTCATCGATCGCTGCGAGGGAGCACACTCGCTATATTGACATTTCACTGTTGCTTTTGCTTTATTCCTTCCTAGTCATCCGTCTACTACCTTTCGTTGCAGATCCATTTCCATACCCGGCCTCTATCGTTTGCATCAAAATGTTATCAAATCAACGGTAGATCGAATGACGTTACCGGAAGTGAGTTTTATAACAGGAAACTGTAACTTGCATAATGTCCTCGACATGATCACCTGAATCAGTTGCGTTCACCGAACAGCGTGCGTATCTATGTGGCCCATCTGTTCGCACAGTGACTGTGCGTTGCGTTGTGAATGAACGCTATCGGATCAAGTGATATGACGCGTCTATTCTATCCTGATGCATTTGGCTTCACGCACCCATTCATCATTCTTATTATGTTACGTTTCACTGAGAGCCATTAAATATGTTTGAAGTGCTCAATATCCTGTTGCAAATCGGGGACTCATTTTGCTGATTGATTGTCCTTCCCTCCAGTGTCCTCACGTGCTGAGTGAGGAGCGGATGTCGTTGAACCGCTGCTAGTTATTGTTGCGGCCCAAATCTATTCGTAGACTCAGTTATTTTGAAAGCTCTCTTGTTTACATCGTCTATTTCCAAACGACGCGTGTCTTTAATCTCTTCTGAGCATTCGTTCGAAAAGAAGACTTCCTTTAGCGTAGTTTAGGGATGTTTCTCAGAGACGCGTGTGCATGCAGCATTCGATCAATGTGGCTTGCTTACCGATCCGTTGACTCCGCTGACAGTAATGTCCGTAATGCAAACTCTGCGGCTTGATGGATCGCGTAGAGTGAAGTCTGCCTGTTGCCGTGTTGATGAATCCGTACAATAGGTGTAGTATGCGTGTGTTGTTGTGCGCTCAGGGTTGTTTGTCAACAATGCCGCGTGCCTTCGTCTCTTTGACGATTCATTTTGTTTAATAATGTTCACTATCTAATATAAACAAGCGAGGAGGAAAATGCCATCAACGACATTCAGCGACTAGTACTTCTGATTCTGAGGTATCAGAAATACCGTTTAGGCAATTTGCTAACCACGGTCGGTTTGTGGTTTTGTATTAGGTACCTAATAGAATAACTGAACCGGATCTTGCTAGAATTTCTGGACTACTAATTGGTTAACTCGTGGTTAGCTTGCATTTCATGTGTTTACACTTCGACACTTACAGACTGGATTTACTGAATCTGTTTAGAATCTGGAAACATTGCTAATATGTATGATTAGCATTATTAGCTCATGTACGTATATAGTACATGTGCGGCCGCTTAGAGCCGAGCACAATTAGCAGATGACATCCTGAGATAGAGTCGGTCTGCTGCGCCCTTTGTGATCTCCTATTGTGCGCTCAGCTGATGTCAACTACCTAAATCATCATGGGGAACACCTAGGAATTCAGATCAAACAATTTATTTGCGACCTTCCTAGAATCCACAATAACCTACTATATAGCACGTAGCATTAAAACATTTCTAGTCTGGTTCCAAACTATTTCCTCCTCCTCCACAGTCTATATTGGGCCACTGCTAGGCGAAGGCCTCCCTGTCAAGCGCCTTATTGCATTAAACTATTTATTTGTTTTCAAATAGTTTAGCTCTAAATCTATGCGTATCTAGTTATTTGAATTGTGAGCGCGATTCCGTTGCGTGGACTTCCGTTCCGTTATGATTGAAATGGGCCCGCGCAGCCCGGGCAGGGCTTGAAAGCGGTATAGGTATAGGGTTAAGCTACCGGTAAAAAATTACGGTACCGTTTTGATTTAAAGGTAGACCTATACCGGTATACAATAACGGTATTGGTACAGGTATAAAATAACGGTACCATTATTTTAAGGGTACCGGTAGCTACCTGTATTTTTCTGGTACCGTAACGTAATTCATTTCGGTACCGAAAAACGCGTGAGTAAACGACGCTAGTGCTCTGTCTACAGTTCGCTCGATAGGAATGCCACTTGCCTTGTCGAACGAGGTTTCACTCTAACACACTTCTTAATACACAGCTATGACGTCGCGGTCGTTCTTATATTCGCCAATTCGGCTTCTTTCCTTGTATAAGGGAAGCATGGGGAGAATGCGAAAATATGCTATTGTTTCTTTTCATTCAGCGTGGAGACTAGATTGTCTACACTAAGTGCCAAATATTAGCGTTATAAGTGCCTTGCATTTGCATTTTTGCATTACAGCTAAATGCTGAATTTACTCCTTTTGTCTAAGTTTATGAGTTTTAATTAAGTAGTACTTATATTTTTGTTTTGAGTATTTTCTAAATTAAGGCAATAAATGATTTTCTATTCTATTCTATTCTAATTTAATACGGACTAATAATAATTTTCAAAAATTTTAAGCAGTGCCTTTTTTTGATTTCATGAAGGTCAACGACCTGTATTGCCAAGATATCTGGCATCTGGTTTTCTTAAAAAAAAATTTAAGCAGTGCCTTTTTTTGATTTCATGAAGGTCAACGACCTGTATTGCCAAGATATCTGGCATCTGGTTTTCTTATAACTGGTCCCTGACTGTGACAAGGCATTTTCACACAAGAAAATTATTTTTTTTCACACAAGAATACATTATTTTATACCGGTATACATACTGGTACCGGTATACATACCGGTACCGGTATAAATGCCGGTACATACCGGTACCGGTATAAATACCGGTATACATACTGGTACCGATATAAATACCAGTATACATACTGGTACCGGTATAAATACTGGTATACATACTGGTACCGGTATAAATACCGGTATACATACCGATATTATTTCCGCAATACATACCGGTATAAATACCGTGATTATTACTGGAAAACATATAAATACCGATATCGGTATACATACCGGTACCGGTATAAATACCGGTATACATACAGGTACCGATATAAATACCGGTATTATTACCGCAATACATACCGACTGGTATAAATACCGGTATACATACCGGTACCGGTATAAATACCGGTAAACATACCGATATGATTACTGGAAAACATACCGGTATAAATATATATCTATCTATCTATAGCGGTCTGGTCCCCGACTGTGACAAGGCATTTTCACACAAGAAAAACATTTTTTTTCACACATGAAAAACATTATTTTATACCGGTATAAATACTGGTACCGCTATAAATACCGGTATAAATACTGGTACCGGTATAAATACCGGTATACATACCGTATTATTACTGGAAAACTTATAAATATCGATATCGGTATACATACCGGTACCGGTATAAATACCGGTATACATACTGTTACCGGTATAAATACCAGTGTACATACTGGTACCGATATAAATACCGGTATACATACCGGTATCAGTATAAATAGCGGTATGTATACCGGTACCGGTATGTATACCGGTATTTATACCGTTGCCGGTATGTATACCGTATGTTTTATAAGTACCGGTATTTACACCGGTATGTATTGCGGTAATAATACTGTTATTTATGAAACCTACCGGTATAAATACCGGACTATAATAATATAATAAAAATATAATCAGTAGGTAAAAATACCGGTATGTATACTGGTAATGATACCGGTACCAGTATAAATAGCTGTTTGTATACCGGTACCGTTATTTATACCGGTACCGATATGTATACCGGTATTTATACCGGTATATTTTATAAATAACGGTATTATTACCGCAATACATACCGGTGTAAATACCGGTACTTATAAAACATACGGTATACATACCGGCACCGGTATACATACCGGTACCGGTATACATACCGCTATTTATACTGGTGCCGGTATGTATACCGGTATTTATACGGGTACCGGTATGTATACCGGCATATATACCGGTATGTATTGCGGTATTAATACCGGTATGTATACCGGTATTTACACCGGTATGTATTGCGATAAGAATACCGGTATTTATAAAACATACCGGTAATACCGGTATTATAACTGGAAAGCATACCGGTATAAATACTGGTATACATACCGGTACCGGTATAAATACCGGTACACATATCGGTACCGGTATAAATACCAGATTACATACCGGTACCGTTATAAATACCGGTATCAGTATAAATAGCGGTATAAATACTGGTACCGGTATGTATACCGGTATTTATACCGGTATGTTATTCAGTAATAATACCGGTATTTATACCGGTATGTTTTATAAATACCGGTACCGGTATGCATACCGGCATTTTTACTGGTACCGGTATGTATTCCAGTATTTATACCGATACCGATATGTGTACCGGTACTTATACCGGTACCGGTATGTATACCGGTATTTATACCGGTATGATTATCAGTAATAATACCGGTATTTTACCGTTATTTATACCGGTATGTTTTATAAATACCGGTATTTTTATCGCAATATATACCGGTGTAAATACCGGTATACATACTGGTATTATTACTGCAATACATACTGGTATAAATACCGGTATATATACCGGTACCCGTATAAATACCGATATACATACCGGTACCAGTATAAATAGCGGTTTGTATACCGGTACCGGTAGGTATTCCGGTATTTATACCGGTACCGATATGTATACCGGTATTTGTACCGGTGCCGGTATGTATACCGGTATTCATACCATTATCGCAATACATACCCCCATAAATCAGTTCACATGGGATAAAAATCACCTTTGAACGTTTCTATAGAAACAACGCGTGCAAAGCCGCGGGCATAAACTAGTAGTATATAAACGCAGCCCGCCGCCGCCGCCGCGCCGGCGGTGGCCAGTGCGCGGTGTGGCCCCGTGCGTGCAACGCAGTGAGGGATGTGGATATTTCGACCACGGCGGCCAGTCTCATCGACCAAGATGGGCAGGACATATTATAGTGCACAAGTGTGTGCGCAAACATAGGTGCACTCTCTATGCCCTCACTCTCATAATCCGATAGGACGGCAGACCGACACGGCCGGGGAGAGGTCAAGCGATAGACCAACGGCTTAAGCCGTCTAACACCGCCAACTTGCTAGAAAAGACCCAATAATACAAATCTTGGCCCGACCTGGGATTTGAACACGGGACCTCATTTTCAGCGGTTGAACAAGCGACCACTAGACCAACGAGGCAGTCGGATAAAAGTAAATGTCCTGCCACAGAAATAATAGATACCTACATTTACTCTACGTTTATTCCAAAATGTTTAAAAATAAATGTCCATCCGTGCGAAGCCGGGTCGGGCCGCTAGTTATTATATATAATTGCAACTTGGCTCAGCTAAGCAAACGGTTATACGAAATAAAACTTCGAAACGCACGAGTCACACGACTGTCCGGTCTCACTCGCTCGACTAGAACGGAACTGGCTCGATAGAATCTGCAGCTGAGCCGAGAGCTATTTATAGTTTTCTCATTTCGGTACTCTTATTTTAAAATTACGCTACTGCTAAAAATAAAGCTATCGCTATTTTTCGGTATCGGAATATAACGGTACCGTTATATAAGGATATCGTAATATAAAGGTATGACGTCATATCGTTAACCTTTTCATACCGGTATTTTCCGGTTATTCAAGCCCTGAGCCCGGGGCAGCGCGTTTTGATCAGGTCAATTGAATTAGACTGCATTTCCCGTATCTCCTTTATGTACAGAACACTTGTTTGCTTTATTGCTTCCTACTTTCTACGTCTCGGAAATAATTCTGAAACCTAAATACGTAATTGATATAGTCATGAAAACTTAATCAAAAGTATCACAATTAGAGGATTCGACCCTGGCCGTTATTTCTTATCCCTGGATTTCGGGATCGATTTTCTCGTATCCTTGTTTCTCTCCGTGTGTAGGTAGGTCTAGGTACATTCCGTATTTGCTCTTGTAGCCGTTCGGATAATATAAGACTTCCTGTATACCTAACTTATCATTCGCTACCCAATTTTCAAATTATACTCACCTAATTGCGTAATAATTTCCTAACTACCTGTTGTTATGTAGTTGTGGAGTGAAACATGATATGTTCACGATTTCTATTCCGCATTCGACTCACAAATCGTAACAATAACTGTCAGTGAATGCTGTTCAAAGGAATTCTGCATCATCAATATTTACACGATCAATAAGCAATTCATTATAAGCGATGCGATTACATAATGATGTCGATTCATTCTAAAACTATTACATATTCATCTGCTGACTCACGGATTTTTAATGTAATGTTTTGTAGTTCGTGTTAAATATAGACTTTCATGTTTTGTGTCGATCGCTCAGACAGACTGTTAGATAAGGTGATTAATGTGATTATAAATAAATAAAATAAATAAATAAATAACGCTGGACAATTCACACGCCTAGATTATAGACTAGACTTACCTACTACTAGTAACAGAACATCGAGCATTCGCTGTTTTTAAATCGAACATGACGATCGATGTTTTGTTACTGTAACGTCTTACACCCTTAAAATGATAAGATGTTATTGATAGTTGATTAATTAATTTTACAACCTGATTTAAAAAACCAAAGAGCGTTTTGATGTAACATTTTATCAAGTAAAGGCACAAACGCGGGTCACGCACGGGAGACGGGGGAAGTAAAATGGACCTACGCAAGGTAGAAAAAATATTAAAGGTAAATGCTCAATCGCTGTGACCATTAGGTCGAACACAACGTCGAGCATTCGCAAGAACGTTACTTACATTACATGGAAATGCTTTAGGAAACTGAGCATTTGTCTGTACCATTCGTAAGAACGTTACATTACATTGTAATGCAAATGCTCTTGTGTAATATAGTCGCCTACAGCTGTTGTGTTGCAGCCAGTGGCCTTGACACGCTGAACTTGACGCTCATCACGTGTTAATGAGTTCCTCGCGCATCAGCAGTCACCACACCGCGCACCGCTCTAACCTCTTCATTCGTTTTATGATCTCCGATGTTGATGGACCTGATCTCTGCGGCTCCACCGCGCACCGCTCTCAGCATATCGGCTGTGAGGTCCGTCCGCGTGTCGAAGCCTCAAAGTGAACTGCTATTTTAGGTTTAAGGATTGTGAGGCGATTGGGAAGTTATTGTTTGATATGCTATCAACGCCGCAATGCTTATATTCAAATTGTCTTTCTCTCTATCAATTGATCTTCGGATTAACGTATAAATAGTCTCTGATCATTTATTATCATAAAACTTATTGCTTCTACTTTTGTTTAGAAACGCATTGTGTGATCGTAGATTTCTCTAAACAAAACTTGATTGTTTTTTCATAACACTAACTATAATAAAAGAGTTAAGGCTTGGTGGTCCGGTAGATGCCGCACTTTTGTGATTTTTAAAATCATCTGAGACTAAGAAAATAGTCTTAAAAATTCTGAAAAAAATATACATAATAATAATAATAATAATTGGGACCTGTAGGGCACACAGCCCCGCGACCGGCCCCCGCCGCTGACGGAAGAGTGCGTCGCATGAAGTGGACACAAACAATAAACGAAAATGTCATGGGCGCGTACTATAGGGCTACAGAGGGAGGAACTAATTTGACTGCGTACCGTTCTAGGATAATGCCCTTGTTTCAGGCCCTTGAACCGACTGTCAACATTAACGTGCAGCGACTATCTGATCAGGTACGGGTCATTCAACGCTCAAAGCTGTTGGATGACATTGTACTTGATCAACTTCGACGTGAGGTGCTCAGTGCTCAAGTGGTGAACCATCCACAGTGTAACCAGGCTGTTACATTGCCACCGCGACACATCACATCAACACCAGTGATCTCCCAGCCTGATTACGCTGTGGAAGAGGTCAGTCACGAGAGCATTGAGGTAAGTACCCACAATGATGAGCAATTGAGGAGGGCTTTGGAAGATGCGATTCTAAGTTATAAAAATTCAAATTTAAGACCGCGTCTGCCTCGCTTCCCCACCCATAGACGTAATTTAGCTATAGTGGGGGCCTTGAACCCACTACTAGTCCCATATCTACTGACTAGTAGTGATCTTACTGATACGAACTCTATTCTCTACTGTGGGGCTATTGCGGCCTGCCGCGTTGCACAGGTAAAGTTTCCGGACTGTGACCGTGCTCCGCGCCAGGCTAGCAGTACCCCTACTTGGCAGCAGCGAATAGAGAGGCGTATCAGTAGGTTCAGGACTCTCATAGCTAAGTTAATTTGCTTTAGGGAGGGCAACCATAGACCTCGGGTTATGCGCTTTGTGACACAGGCTTTTGACGGAACTGAAGTTCAACCTCAGAACTATTTAGCCTGTGCCACAGAGCGCATAGACTATCTAAAGCAAAAAGTCTATGCGTGGGCAAGCCGAATTAGAAGATACAAAAAGCGAGTTGACAGATTTTGGCAGAATCGCATCTTTCAAAGTGACCAAAGGAAAGTTTACCGCGATTGGGAGAAACCCGATCTACGTGTGTCTGACGATCAGGTACCGGATGCCGAAACCGGAAATAATTTTTGGCGAGGCATCTGGTCAATACCGGTCGAACACACGGAAGCGGACTGGATGAATGTGGTAAATTCTGAATGTGAAAACATCGAAACCATGGACTCTATCACCATCTCTCCGCTAGACGTAAGTAATGCAATCTGCTCGGCCCAAAACTGGAAAAGTCCTGGCCCGGATGGATTGCATAACTTTTGGCTAAAATGGTTTCGGTGCTCACACTCAGTTCTAGCCACACAATTCCAAGAAGCAATTGAGATCGGGTCACTCCCACATTTTATGACGACGGGTGTAACTTTCCTGCTCCATAAGTCTGGTAGTACTGCGGAACCGAAGAATTATAGACCTATAACATGCTTACCCACCATCTACAAGCTACTTACATCCATTCTGACCACAAAAATTAACACGCATATTGTTACAAACAATATTTTGGCATATAATCAGAATGGATGTAGGGTTGGGTCCCGTGGTACTAAGGAGCTCCTCCTCATTGACATGGCCATTAGCCAACAGGTCAAACGTGGCAGAGGGAACTTGTCGGCTGCATGGATAGACTATAAGAAGGCTTATGATTCGGTGCCTCATACTTGGCTTGAGAGGGTCTTAGAGTTGTATAAAGTAGATACTACTCTAAGATCGTTCTTGGGATCATGTATGAGGCAGTGGATCACTGTTCTTCGTCATCCAGGGAGCCGAATGGATCCACCTGCCACCAATGATTTGATAAGAATAGAGAGGGGTATATTTCAGGGCGACAGTCTGAGTCCCTTATGGTTTTGCCTAGCTCTGAATCCACTCAGTACTCTACTGAAAGATTCAGAAATAGGCTATCGCCTTCGGAGAGATGGTGGGGTCATTTCTCACTTGTTGTATATGGATGATCTCAAACTATTCGCACCGAATAAAACCCAGTTAATGGCCCTTCTGAATATCACACAGATATTCAGTAGTGCTATTAACATGGAGTTCGGTGTTGATAAGTGTGCGGTCATACAAATACAACGAGGGAAAGTTGTAAATTCTAGTAATTTACAACTTTCAGAGATAATGTCTCTCAAATCTCTCTCAGAGGGTGAAACCTACAAATATCTTGGTATGCCAGAAGCGTTGGGTATATTGGACGGGGACATAAAGCAGTCGGTGAAGGAGCGCTTCTTTTGTCGCCTTACAAAAGTGCTAAATAGCCTTTTGTCAGGTGGCAACAAGGTGCGTGCCTTCAACGGCTGGGTTATGCCACTGCTCACTTATACTTTTGGCATACTGAGATGGACTCAGACTGAACTAGACGCCTTGGACTGTAAGGTTCGTCAACTTTTAACCACACATCGCATGCGACACCCACGAGCTTCGGTAATGAGATTGTATATCCCGCGGAAATGTGGTGGTCGAGGCTTTTTAAACGCCAAGACCCTACACAACCGTGAGGTATGCAATCTCAGAAATTACTTCCATCAAGCCGAATACCAGATGCATCGCGATGTGGTTACAGTTGATAAGAACCTTACCCCTCTCTCCTTAGCTAACGAGAACTGGCGCAAACCTACGGTGATGAGCATCCAGGATCGGAAGGCTATATGGGAGAGCAAAGAGCTGCATGGGAGATTCTGCAAGGTCCTCACAGGACCTGATGTAGATCTCCCAAGCTCAGTAAACTGGCTACGTTTTGGTGACCTCTTCGGGGAAACCGAAGGTTTTGTCTGTGCAATTATGGATGAGGTGGTGAAGACGAACAACTACCGAAAGTATATCATGAAAGATGGCACGATCGATATCTGTCGAGCGTGTCATCTTCCTGGAGAGACCCTTCGTCATATACTTTCGGGTTGTTCGCACCTTGCTAACTCTCAGTACTTGCACAGACACAACCAAGTAGCCAAAATTATACACCAACAACTTGCTCTCCGATATGGCCTTACTGGACCTGAAGTTCCGTACTATAAGTACACACCGGCGCCAGTTCTCGAAAACGGCCGTGCCACGCTCTATTGGGACCGATCTATCATTACAGACAGGACTATTCTGGCGAATAAACCTGATATTGTACTGATAGATCGGTTAGAACGGAGGGCGGTGCTCGCTGATGTCACCATACCACATGATGTTAACCTCGTTAAAGCTGAAAAAGATAAAATTAGCAAATACCTTGATTTGGCTAACGAGGTTGTCAGCATGTGGGATGTTGATTCAGCGACTATCGTCCCGATAGTCGTTTCGGTTAACGGCGTAATAGCGAAGAGTCTCGATCAACATCTCAAGAAACTCTCGCTAGGAAGTTGGATCAAAGGCCAGATTCAAAAGGCGGTACTCCTGGACTCGGCGCGCATCGTCAGGAAGTTCCTCTCTTTGCAGCCCTAGTCACCGGCCGCTTGAGCCTAGCTTCGCGGCCGGTGATTCACCGTTTTGATATATTTTTTACTGTAGAATAGTTTTATAACATTTTATTTTCTATAGTAAAAAATGTATTTTATAAACGAGATTAAAGAATAAATGAGTGTATAATAATAATAGTTAAGGATCTAGTCTCGTCAAAATCGCATTCATTTATTATAAGACTAATGAACTTCACTCGATAGAAAGTAATCCCAAAGTTAACCCTTTTTATAATGTTTCAATATTATGTGTGACTAGCGAGCGAACTACTGATATTTTCTTATTTTTGTCCTTAACTAAAGATACTTAATATTTCTAAGCAAATTCGCAGAGTTTAGACTTGATAAAATGTTTTTCTTAATCAATATGTTTAAGTGTCTGAATTGTGCTATTGTTTACAGTAACATCGTGATCTGTGTCATGTTTGGACATAGTGTCCACTCATACACGTGTGTGTCGTCTGAACACACAACAATGCCGTCCCGTGCCCAGCCAGGTACTCTAGTACTCAACCTATGGAATACATCATTTGAAAGGCCATGTGGGTCGTGTGTGTCCGTCACATGATTATTCAGTCAGTAAACAATATCAACACGCGCGCCTGTCACAAAGGCTGGAAATATATCGTTTACATAAATACATAGGTACATAGACTATGATCATAATAATATCTGTACGAGTTAGTTTCCAACAAGATATGTATAACATGTTAATATTCGTTGCGCGTCGTCCGTCGGCTGCAGTGGCTCTAGGCTGCTGTGGCTCTAGGCTGCAATGGCTCTCGGCTGCAGTAGGTCTAGGCTGCAGTGGCTCTAGGCTGCAGTGGCTGTATGTTGCAGGCATGTAGTGGATCTTGTAGAACACTCAAGTATTCATTGACTTGTGAATAGTTGTGAATATGAATACTTATGATGGTTTCCTTCGTTTCAGGTAAGACATCGGATCGGATATGATACGACCGAATAGCGGCAGAGTTCCGCACCAGTGAGTTACACACAGCCGTGTGGTGCCGGCTAAGAATTTACACCATCCATCCCAGCTCTTCCCTCGGTGTCGTAAGAGGCGACTAAGGGATATCCATCGGGGGCGGGCAATTCTACCACCGAACTGCGATCCCCAACCCGCATGAGGATTATGGGCATTGGCCCCCATGAGATAAAAACCAATAAGGCGCTTATCAGGGGGAGGCCTGCGTCCAGCATTAGCCCAATATAGGCTGTCGAGGTGAGGGGAGGTGAGTCGCACAATGAATATCGTTCCTCCAAGCACTGCCGCAAGTGTATTCATGTCTCGTCTTCACTCTGCTAAAATGAATAGCAGCGCGAGGCGGAGGTGAATCTAAACTCATCTGTACGAGATTCAAGATACGAGCCACTTTACATTTATTATTGGAATACAAATATTAACTCTACACCGTAATTTACGTAATTTGTGTAAAAAACATCCTAATGACTCTCAGCAATTTGCTCGAAGAGATGTAATGTTTGTTTTTGCCAAAACACGAATCTGCGGTCAGATCCGTAGATGTTCGCTATTAAATGGTAATTCCTTAATCGCCGGCTCGAGCAGCAAGCTCAAGAACACCGCTGTTGACTTTGTGCGCTCACTTTACAGACATAGACACTTGTCATACAAATATTGTCATGTATTGTGTTTGGGACAAGCTTAAACTGGTTGCTCCAGTCATAAATAAATCATTTATTTTCTCTCGCAAAGGTTAATGCAGTTGGTATAAGAAAGCATATGTTTACAAGATCTTGATTTATGCAGAGAAATATCTTTTCTGTTCATACATATAAAAATACACTAGAATAACATTACAATCTAGCCATAGATTTGGCTAATGGTTTATTTTGTTTTAACTAAATTTATCAAAACTACAACAATCAGCCTCGGAATATGAGTCACTCACTATCATTTTGTTCTACTACGATCCCAAGTCCGAGGTCCTTGCGCCGGCGTGACGTCACGGTCTCTCAGGGCGCGTGAGAATGAAGATTGGGTCCCTGTTCCCTGGGTATTAATGCTAATCGCTATCGCTGCTGCCTTTATTTGTATCCTGACCTTTTGGCCTTCAGTAATATGCATGACTCATACTCAGTTTAATCGCTAACTCGGTCCGGGTTATTTCAGTTTCATATTGCGTGATACTTCTTTTGATGCGTGCACGGTTTTCAGTTGTCCATCGCCGAATGTGTATTTGTGATGTCATTTTTAAACAGACTTTGAAAAAAGGAAGAGGTTCTATGTTCGGCTGAATGTTTGTATGCAGTATGTATGTTTTTTTATGTATGTTCTTCGATTTCTCCGTGAATTATGGACAGATTGTGAAAATTCTTTCGCTATCGCATAGAGAGTGCTCCCGAGGTGGTTCCATGAACATTTTATCCCCGAGGGATTATTACTTGTCTCGCAAAGCTGTACAATTAAGGGAATAGAAGTCTTTTTTTAGTTTTTTAAAACTATCAAATTATGTTGTGTGCCTTTCTAATTGAGTTTGTTATACAAAAAGTAGATTATGATTAGTTTTCTCAAAGAAATAAGCAACTGCAGGCGCTGGCTGGTGCTGGTGGTAACAAGCACTAATAACAGATCACTCGACTGTTTCCTATCATTAATATCACACGCGAAAGTTTTTGTAACCCGTAATGATGATTACATACAAATTACAATAGTGAGTGATGCTCGAACCCGCTCCGACGCGCGACGTGGAATGAAAGTGGACCAAATTCGCGAGAGGTGTCCACCATCAGACACGTCGTGTTCTCAGTCTAGACTGGGCTTGATGAGGGGATTCCGGGCTCGGGACAATTATTACGATCTACAGGTATGCTCCGGGTCTTATACATGTTCAGTAAAAAGATATCTATGTATGTAGTTACTTATGTAATGTATATCAGTTGTCTAGTATCCATAACATACTTGGGACGAGTTTTGCTCCGGGTCGAAAAATAACAACTAACAGGCTAAAGGTTTCTTCGTCGCTTCTTTACTTTAGTCTACATACCGAAGCGACAGAAATCAAAAATATCACTTTATTTCCGTGCAGTGTTTAGTTTTATAATTTGACCTTTTCTAAGTGTAGTACCTACATTTATTGTATTTATGATAATAAAGAGTTTTTGATTTGATTTGATTTCAAGCTCTGCTTACTTTGGGGTTATATAATTCTATGTGAATTGTCCAACATTATTAAATTCATCATTAAATATGAATATTAAATTTAATTAATTATTGAGTTTGCTCAGAAGAAAAGATAGAGAAATACCACAATGAATCCATCGATCAACCAGCCGCAGGTTCAACAAAATTGCCAAATCGAGTTTTCTCGTTCCAATTCGGAGTTAGAAAATATCTATTATTGAATCGCATATCGTAATATGCGATACAATACTTATTTATAGTGAGTTAAGTTGTGTTTGTATTTGTACGATACGAGAAGAACCGGAAATTGATTCGAAGCAGAATGCAGACTGCGTGCGTCTGAGTGTCTGGTCCCGATCGAAAGTGTCTGTTCGAGATGTGCTCCGTATGTTATCGCATGGAGCTGCTTGCGCGTGCGCCGCTCCATGCATCTCTTATTAGTACCTATTACATTACACACATGCCTTATCTTGTTTGGCTTATTGTGTAATTACTTGTAAAGTCGTCCTATTTCCTGTCGGTTTGTTCATCTAGTTGTTGGGCAAGTCTCGGCTCTTCATAAACATGACCTTCATTTCATTATTTTCCTTATTTTATTGAGTAACTCTTTTATTTCCCAATAAGCTTGGTTCGTGAACCAATCATTTCTTAATGATCTCTTCAAGACGAGAGTGAAGAGGTTTGTAGTGCAGGTTCTGGACCGTCGCGTGACATCGTCGGCCACGTCCTTCAAGGCACTAATGCCACTATGTATATTAATCGCTTCACCATAACAATGGTATCGTCTCAAAATGACACATTTTATCATATGACGAAGATGGAGGCACGCGTGTCGCAAGTGTGAAGGTTGGAACCATTCGATTGATTGATTGATTGATTGATAGTGCTGTACTATTTGCAGGCAGAGATTGATCTCTCCGTGCAAATAGCACTAGAGTTTCTTTCATTTATGGACGATTCTGCGACGATACCATTACCATAGTAAAGTGATTGGTTCGCAGAATTCGGCCGCTGGTGAGATTGTGGTCAGACGAAGGTCTATTCCCGATAAAATAATGTTCAGAATAGTGTGGAGATCGATTTGTACGTCATAGTAGTGAAGGAGTAGAGTGGAAAGAGCGACAGCTTGCTTCACAAAGCATCGCTTGGCATCCTCATCAAGCCTGTTAGATACAAGCTAGTCAGGTCAGGACTGCAGCAGCTTCCAACTCGGCCTGCGCGCGCATTGTTCGTGTCTGTGTCGGCTCCTACAATAAGTAAGCCTGCCCTGCCTGCCGTAATGTACAATATAATAATAAATAAAGTCAAACTAAATGCACTAAATGCGTGGGCGCAGTAATTTCGCTGTATTATTCTAGGTTATTCTACTCTCAGCAGCAATTGATCGATCTCTAGTTAATTGCGCCTGTGCGCGTGCGCTCCGCACCGCGCCGTGCATTTGTTTGAGAGACGTCGCGCCGCCCGGTGCGCGCTCCATTCACGAACGAGATCATGATAATGATTATTGACGAGATAATGATAATTTGGTGCGGGTACTTTCGCACACCAATACTGATCGACTAACTCTTTAAATCTATGTTACTATGTTCAGTTGTTTAATGGCTCGATCTTCTTGGTAGATAGTCTTTTAACAACTCATCGTTTTGTTTCCCTAAGGTCCAATTTCACCGCTTACTGCCAAAACTAAGTTCAGCTTGATCGAGTTCAAATCTCATTCTCGTACTGGTGAATAGACAGCTCATGAGCTCGGCTTAGCGCTTGAACCGGGCCAACTTTGTGTCGGTAAAATGCGCGGAACTCGTTTAAAGCGCTAAACTAACTTTATCTTGTTAAAACGCGTTGAATTGCAACGGTAAAATTGGACCTTAGTCTTATGGGAACAAGGATTAGGTACCGACCATCTGACCAGAGACTAGATTAGTTTCTCATAGCTGTGACCTCGGCGAGGGCTTCCGTCGGCGTCTTCAGAGGCAGTTCACAAACAGCGTCCGCGAACTCAATTACCCGGAGCTCTCTCCCGCACTCTCCCGGCCGCTGCCGGAGAAAGCGCACGGCTCTAATGCCCTTTCTTCTGTAATTACGCAAGCTATCAAAATGCGATTACTTCGGTCGGCGCGGCAACACTCGCAGCTATGCACTAACCCTCCCGCCGACGGCAACACTCACCAGACAACCTATCATCATCATTAAAAACTGTGGAGAAGCATTACTTACCTACTATGTGCTTCAGCCGAAAACATCCATCTAAGATTGAAACTGAGGCCCGTATTAAGATAATAATAATAGGTAGTAGGTTTATTACAAGACATATAAGACAAGTACAAAATAACTTATAAGGTCCATATGACAATTACTTTAGAGACTAACATACATAATTATTATAAAACTTCGATCTATAATTGAGCAGCGCCTATGCCTAGCTTTAATAAACTGGCCTGCGACTGGTTTAATATGTATCTGGTGTTACTGACCTTGACGAAAATGAAGGAAGCCCTATCTCATAGTTGAAAGAACCTGTGCTCTCTTCTCATGGACATGAAGGATACCTTGACGTTTGTGATTACATGTTTGCGGGAAATGTTAGTCCATAGTTGAACAACCTCAAGCCTCGTATGCCTGATGCCGACTCTGAGCCGCTCCTAAATAACAAAACTCTATAATTTAACGCTTAGCCCATTGTTGAACGGAAGGCATCGTATAATGTACCTACTGAGCAAGTTAGGTTTAAAGAACTTTATTTCTCATACAAACTATACAGTTCATTTACAATGAGATAAACATATAATATAATACTTATAAAATTGAATGTGTGGAAACTCTGAGATCTTTGTAAATAACTAGAAACAACCAAAAATATCTAAAAATAACAAAAAATATCTAAATAACAAAAAATAGCTATCTATCTACTAATGAGTGCACATATTCTTTTAACTTATTTTTAAAAATATTTATCCTGTCACATTCCTTGACACTGTGCGGTAGATTGTTAAATAATTGTGCTCCTTCTGAAAGAATAGATTTTTTTCCATAGTTGGTTCGAGTGTTAGGAATATGTAGTTTAATTTTATTTCTAAGATGATATTTGTTTTCTTTGTGTTTTAGTTTAATATTTGATTGTATTGACTGTGAAGTTATATTTTTTATTAATAAGCAAGTATTATAAATGTACAGTTGGTTAATATCGAAGTGTTTAGTTTTTTGGTATAGTTCCTTTGTGGGTGTGAGATAGTGGAGGTGGAACAGAACTTTTAGGATTTTATTTTGGGTCCTTTGTAATGGTTTTAAATTTGTAACGGCAGCAGCGCCCCATATTTCAATTAAGTATTCAAGATGTGATTTAATTAATGAATTATATATAATATTACGTGCCTTTTTTGGGATACAGTTGGCAACTTTCCGCAATGCCCCCAGTAAGGATGTTAATTTGTTTTTAACGTGTTCAATATGAGGTGTCCAAGATAATTTGTCGTCAATCCATAATCCGAGATACTTTTCTAAATGAGACTGTATAATTAGATCGTTATTGATAGTTAGAGCCGGGAAATTCGGTATATGTTTATTTTTCGCACAGAATAGCATAAAAGAAGTCTTAGATGTGTTTACTGTTAGCAAATTATATTTGAACCATTCATTAAGCACATTTAGGTCCCTTTGAGCGTCAGTAATGAGCTCATGTATATCTTTGTCGAAGTAAAAGAGGCAGGTATCATCGGCATATAGTGTAAGATGTCCGGTTAGTCCTATCATATTTATGTTGTTAATGTAGATCAAAAACATCAAAGGTCCAATAATGGATCCCTGGGGAATGCCATAAGTCACATTTTCACCTGAGCTGGAGAAAGTATCTATTTTGACGACTTGTCGCCTGTTGGCCAAGTAAGATGTAAACATTTTCAGAGCTGTGTCTTGGATACCTATATTTTGAAGCTTCTGAAGAAGCTTTTGATGACTTACGGTATCAAAAGCTTTCTTCAAATCAATGAAAATGCCTAGCGCTATATTTTTCTGGTCCATATTGGTTTTGATTTTCGTGATTAGGTCCATTGCTGCTGTCAACGTGCTCGACTTAGGACGGAAACCGTATTGTTGATCTATAAGAAAGTTTTTCTGTGTTAGATAGGTGTTTAATCTGTTATACAGAATTCTTTCGAAAATCTTCGAGATAACAGGTAAAACTGACACCGGCCTATAGTTGCTTGGGTCGGATCTACTTCCTGATTTATAAATGGGATTAACTTTGGCAATTTTGAGCGAGTCAGGGAAGACCCCGTTTTTTAAACATAGATTGATGCAATTGGTAAGTTTGTCAACTACTAAATCCTTAAGACATTTTATCGCTTTAGTACTTATTCCATCTAAGCCAGTACTTGTGTTGCTGTCTAGCTTATCGATTATTTTAGATACTTCATTAACACTACAGGGAGCAAATTCTGATAGAGTGATTTCGTGTGTATACGTCCGTTCATACATAAGGATGTTTCCATGTTCTGTATGGTACTCACCAGGGATGTCATTCGCAAGGTCGGCGCCAATTGACGTAAAAAATATATTAAAATGGTTGCAAATCTCGTGACCATCGGTGATCAAACCCCTTTCTGTTTTTAGTTTTGGTACTATCGTTGTATCTTTAATCTTGTTTAGAGATAGATTGTTAATGATCTCCCATATTTTTTTTGGATCTTTTGAGTTATTGTGGAACATACTGTAATAATAGTTTTTCTTTTCTTTTTTTATGAGGTCTTTTACTTTCTTTCGTTCATTTATGTAGTTTTGTTGGGTTTTTTCATCGCTCGGGTTCGTTTTCGTTTGTTGCCATAGATTATTTCGGGTGTTAATTGAGTCTATGATGCTTTTATTAATCCAATCATTTTGTGGTGGGTTTTGGAATTTTGTCTTATCTATCTTATTTTTTTCAACATGTTCTAATATAAATCTTTCAAAATTATCAAAGTCGTCGTTTTTGTTAGTATAGTCAGCTTTTAATACACTATTGTACATATTTTTATAATCAAGTGCTTTATATTTTATTTTCCTATTTTCCTTTGGCGCTAAGTTGCTGACTTCAAAATATATATGTTTATGGTCTGACAAAGATGATTCGATAACAGATAAGCTAAAAGAATGATTGTTTATATTCGTATAAACGTGATCTATTATGGTGTTTGTGGAGCTTGTTTGACGCGTACTATACACTTCGTCTAAATTATTAATTATTTCGTAACCATTAATTTTAATCTCATTCATATATTCTTTAACATTATTTTCTTTACTTAAAAGATCTATGTTAAAATCACCAAATACGAGTGACCTTTTCCTTTTCTCTAACATTGATGAAAAAATTTCTAAAAAATTCTGCATGTTGCTGTCTCCGGGTTTATAAATTGCCCCAATGTTTAGCGATAGTTTATCTATATGTATCCATAAATAGTGGTTTCCATCTTCAAAAAGCTCTTCTGTGATATCGTACTTGATACTGCTATGGACATAAATTGAGACACCCCCGCCTCTCTTCTTCTCTTCCTTTCCTTTTTTTTGCTTCTTGTAGCTAGTAGGTCTGTAATTGTATATATGTGTGTAGTTAGGTATTTGATATATTTTGGCATCGCTTTCTGATTTTATCCATGTCTCCGTAAATATAAGTATGTGTGTAGTCTTAGGAATTGCCTTCAAAATGCATTTTAATTCATCAAACTTTCCTGCTGTACACATGCTGCGTAGATTGGCGTAGTAGAAACGCAGTGACGATTGTTGTAGTTGTATATCTTTATAATTTTTTGCTATTGTATGTCTTATTCGGTTAGATTTTTGTACGTCATTTGGATATGGTGCGCTTAACGTTTTTAGTTTTTTGGATCAGTTGTGCTAGTGATAATTCTTGGTATCCCCTTTATATATTTCAATAGAAGGTCCTTCTCTCCGTTCTCTGTGCGCTTTTTCAGCTCCTCTTTCATTGACTGCCAATGCTGCTTTTGGGATGGTGTCTGATCCACATACATTTGTATATTTTCTGGCAAAGAAGATTTATTGCGTAGCAGAAATCTCGGGATATTTGTGTCGTTAAAATACACCTTAATAGGGCGATTCTTTTGCGGAATATATTTACCCAAACGTATGGATTTTATTGGCTTTGGACAATCTCTATGTATCGTAGTTATTAGTTTTCCAACTTCTTCTTCATCGTAATTACGTCTCAGCTTGGAGTTTTTCTCATCTTTTTCGGGAATACCTACGACTATAATGTTCTTCTCGCGGTCACAACGGTCTTTCAGTTCGCGTAGAAGGTCTTCACTTGCGAGGACTCCTGGTGGAGCCGACGATGAAGCTACGGCGCCCTTCTGAGTTTTCAACATGGACATTTCCGTTTCAATCAGTTTAATTTTATCTTGGGTTTCACTATTTTGCGATTTTATGTTAGTTATTTCGTTATTTAGACGGTCAAATTGGAGTGTAAAATTTTCCGCCGCTTGTTTAACGGTCTGGATTTCGCTCTTTATTTCTAATATTTCATCTTTAATTTGGGTAAGATTCTCTGTCTGTGCTTTTCCAAAACCTTGTAGCATTTCCATGATTTCCTTTTTAAAATTAGCAAAATCCTTCTTGTATTCCCATTCCTCGGTACGCATTTTGCGTTTATTCAAGTTGATCTCTTCTTTTTTCCTTAAAAAATCTTCATCTTCAATGTAAATAGCCAAGTTAGGCACAGAGCCGCCAGCGTTCTCGGTTTCGCTAATCATTTTAGCCCCGGGCGGAGTTCTTTGCATTTCAAGTCTGAGTAGGTAGGTATAGGTTCAGCCGACCGGTACTCTAGCCAGTAGATATTATTTATTTCCTAAAACTCGCGAAAGTCGGACAGGTGTGGCAACACCGCAAACTTCAGAATGATGCTTCAAAGTCGATTTTGATGTTGTCAATTGAGTTTGACGAGCATAAATTGCATATCAAGACCGATTTGTGGGTAGAAGGCCGGTAGGCACACAAATTATTGTAGGTTGTAGGTAGAAATCTTTAGTGTTATTTGTTTGTGTTTAGTACAAATTCGTGAAAATTCCGTCTAGATAACACTTAGGTAGGTTTATCAAGAAAGTACGTACACTTTGTAACAACACTTGTAGCTCAATAGGCTTTAGTTCACCACTTTTTATTTTTGTAAATATAGGTTCAAGAAATGTACTCTGTTCCGTCTCAGGGTTACCACTCTTCCTTCCTAAGTTTATGTCTATGCCTGTTATTGTGCAGTCTCGTTATCCATTTCCATGACCTCAGTAGTCTCATACGTCGAGTCTCATAAAAGAAAGCTCGTTCCCTGAAACGAATCACAACACAGTGACTGTGCCAATGAAAACTTCCACAAATAAGAATTTGATTCCATACACTCGTCTACAAACAGGCGATGTTTTTAGCAGCACTTTCAAGCTGAATACGAACTTGTCTTTGTTCGGGAAATGGAAACAACTCGACCGTGCTGCTGTTGTGCTTGCGCACATACACTTGGTTTGGTCGCTCCAGCTCGACTCGCATGGAATTGTTTACCGAAAGCTCCGCCAGTGCCGTCGACGCAAGAAAATCATCGATTAAGGTTCTAAAACAAATTTCGATTAACACTCTAAGATTAAGTAGTGAGGCCTTGAAGCGCTACCTCGTTCGGGAAACGAGTGCCATCTACAAAGGTATATAAGCCGGTGATTCAATTCGATAAGTTGTTTGTATTGTATTGTTGCGCAGCTGTTTGATATGTCGCCCGGTCTGCGGCTGAATCACGCGGCACAGCTCAGCGGCTCTATTGTGATGTGACTGGACGTGAGGAGTGTTTGTTTAGAGCAGCGGTGACACGGAGCGGGCTCGTTACCGGCATCATGTGGGGGCGAGCACGGAGCGCCAAGTGCGGCCATCCTGCCGTCCCCTCGCCCGCGGGAGATCCTGCTCGAGTAGGATTGTGTCAGGGTCACCAGTCGTCATCCCATCGCGTCATCTGCACGATGATCGGCGTTTCTGGCGCTGCGAACCTTGATCTTTAGTAGACGACTAAATATCTGATGTCATCGTAATTCTGCTGTTCCGGGTGGCACAACCATTATTTCGTTGAAAATGTCCCTGAATAAAGTTATCCAGCTGATGTACCTAGCTATTTGTGACATTAGCTACATTCACAACTTCTGGTATAATAAAAGTTACCTACAGTTATATTGCTTGCCTCGTCATATCTCTGCGTGCCAGATGATCTTGATTCATAAAGTACTGTAAAGTAATCGTTATTATTAGACAATGTGCGCCTGCGACGAAGCTCTGGGAACAAAAGTGAGTCCTACGGGGCTTACGGCTACTATCTCAAACGGATCGTTAATTTAATTACTTTGCCTTGAGAAGGCACTTACAGAGCAAACAGATAGACATAATAATAACGACGTTGATATTGTACACAATAACTTTTAAGGACCTTAAGAATAAAGGTCAATTTGATAAGTAAGGTATCGTCTTCTCGTCTGACTAGACGAGAAGACAATCAGTTTGAATTAGAAAGCTTCTTGATTGACACAGTAATTTGTCAAACGAGTCCGTTGCATTATTAACTCTATTACGATGTGCCACGGTTAATGATAAATGTGCTGGTGAGTGATTCGCGTACAAAGTCGAAGTTTCTCCTTGATCATTCTCGGGCCTATGTTTAATACCTACCTGATGGTAATAAAACAACACGCTGTGTTGTATTGCTGGTAGCTCCTGAGAAAGCAGCCGAGAGCTAAGTGATGTTAATTGAAGGTGAGATAACATCTGATGGGCAGCACGATGCGTCTGCAGCGAGCGAGAGTGTTGTGGGGAAAGATGATGAAACGACAGACAATTTGATGGATGTCATGTCAAATCTGTCTAGCATAATCTCTAAATACGAAAGTTGTTGATGTGTGTATTGCAGTCATTATTCCAGACTGCACTCTTCTAAAGCTTATGAAATTAAGCCTAATGAAGTCTCTTTAGCGAACGATTCTCTCAGGCAAGACGTACGTCTCACTGCAACAACATAGAAGCGTCTTTTGTCGCATTTCCAACTGGTGCGGTTTCCACTTTATGCAAATCAGCGCGCTGCAGTTCCGCTGAGTTATTGGCTACTTATCGAGTAAACGGGTAACATGACACCTCTCGTATATCAAGTGTCCTGTCCCATTAGGCGAGCCGGTAGAATCGCCGCAATCACTCGCTCTAACACCTTCTACGGAAGAGAAAATCCCTTTAGCAACGACCACAGTGTAAACACTATACCTGACTCACTCCGTAATGGCTGCAAAGCCGATACAAAGTTCCTAGCTTCAGAGTATATTGAATGCGGACGTCTATCGGCGGAGATTGCCCCAGCTGTTTACTTCAGGCGAAAGGTAGGTAAATGCTCGGCTTGTCTGATGTATAATAGCTCTATTGATTCCGTGGAAGGAAGCCGTGCTTTCCATTCGTATTCGTATGTTTTATTTCTCCGGAGACATTTGAATAGTCTGCGATAATGTCGTCTGATTTGAAGATCTCTTTAAATAACTCAAGATACAAAGTCGTCTTTGAAGCTGTTATTTGGAAGTTAGTCGGTATCTTCGTATTTGTAGGATTGATAACTGCCTGTTGATTGTTGTTGTCCATGTAGGTAGATGCAATAAAACATTAATGAGCGTCGGTAAACGCTGGCATGTGGAGACGTGCCGTCCGTCCGTCTGTAGTTGCTGTGAACACGCCGCTCCGCGACTCGAGCCGCTTGAAGTCGCCGCTCTCCGGGGAGCATTGTTCGTCTCTGAGGATCGACAGGCTGCTTGATCTAGATACCTATAGTCGACAAGCGCGTGCTCCGGCATGAATAAGGGAATCATGCCACGGAGCGTGACGGAGGCGAACCACACTGATGTACATTGGTACAACGACTATTGAATCTTTGAATAGTTACGGTCGATCGCGAGTGTTGGCGCGATGTTCAAGATTTTTGGTTTTAAATTTTTATGCGTTTTATAAATAAATAAATAAATTATGCTGGACAATTCACACAGCATAATCTAGCCCCAAGCTAAGCAGAGCTTGTGTTATGGGTACTTGATAAGATAACTGATATGCATAATACAATACACTACAGAGATAGATATTTTTATTATACATAGAAAAACATCCAGAACACCCTGAACAAATATCTGCAGATCGTACAAACATTTGTCCCGAGGCGGGAATCGAACCCGCAACCTCCTGCGTCGCAGGCAGACCTTCGCCCGATGCGCCACTGAGGTCGTCGTTTTATGTGTGGTTTTTAATGTTTTTAATTTAATTCTGGTCTTTATTTTTTCTGCTAAGGAATAAAAGTAATGGAAAAGTAATTGCCTTTTGCGGCAAATTACTTATCCATCCAAACCATTTTCTATCAATTTGTGAAAAAACTAATTTCGATTCACGGCTATTTTTGAAGCATTTGGAAAAATAAGAGATTTTGGGCTATAAATCAGGATATTCCCAAGGGACAAATGAATCAAAGTTGTATTCATCATGGTTAACAGAAAAGTTATTTGTCGCAAATTACTTTTTCCGTTAGTTGTATTCCTTGTAGAACGCAGAAAAAATAAAGACGACAAAAAATTGTATCTCGCGCCAAAACGAGACGATTGACCCAACTCCATGCAACCTCTGAGATTAAGATTACCAGTGACAGACGAGACAGGCAAGACACTTGTTAAAGAATGCACAAGTTCAGATCGTGTTAATTGGAGTCAACTTGTAGAACCGTGCGGTGCTGGTGTAGGGAGTGAATAATGTCTCTCTAATCGAAACTTGTTATTGAATCAATAAAAGTGGATGGTGGTCGTTGAATGAGGGGGTCAACGAGAGGGTCGCTCGGTTTTGACAATATAGGACAAGTTCTTTTGAAGTAATTTGCTTAGCACCTTCCTACAACATATACACTAGCCAAACTCGATGTGGAATGTTTGTAAGCGAACCGCCCCTACTTGACCTACATTCACTCTGTTGCCGCGTCTTTTTATACGCTATTTACATTACTTGTCGATTTGAGATCCTTCCTTCAATAAATATTGCTTACAATTATATCTGAAACTCGACGCCAAGCATGTGAGTTACGGTTTTTTGTGTTGTGGTTTGTTCAAACATTCTACATCCAGTTTGGATAGTGTATAGGGTAGAATAGAGAATTTCACTTAGTTATCATATGCGTAATTTTTTTCTGGCCTACAGCACCTTACAACATAAATACAAACATTATTATAAATATTCACGGGTATTGATGGCGTTTATTTACCCATAATTTCCTATTTAAAATTTCAAGTTTCGAGATCGAAAATCGGTTCCGAAACCCTTATGTTCTCGCTTTGTCTGTCCTTTTTTCCCTCCTTAATAACTCAGCAACTACTGCAGCTATCAACTTGAAATTTAAAATAATAATACATTTCGTGCGCCTGTACAGATTAAAGAAAAATAAATGAAAAACGAAAATGAATAATGTTCCATACAAATTGTGATGCCGAAGTTTCAAAAGATACCTACAGGGTCATGTGGGGTATCAAATGAAAGGTATCGGTTTGTACGTTTTAAAACAGTTTTTCAAATTTCTGTAGGTTTCATACTTTTAAAATATTTCGAAAAAAGTCGAAAAAATACCCATCCCCCCCCTATCTCCGAAGTTTGCAGAGCGATCCATTTGAAATGTATGGGGCGTTTGTAGATATGGATCTATATTTTACAGGAAAAATAATTTCGAAGTCTCTAACCGGTACTTTTAGTACATATTTGTTGACAAACGTTCGAAATCCTCGGCGCGCGAGTTACATTCGCACTTGACGGATCTTGTTTTCGTTTCAACAGCTTTACACGCTGTCGTAGAAAAATAGGTCGGTATGTACGTACATAAACGCAATAAATCACGTGGACCCGTGAATGACACGTGATTAATGTGTTATGAACGCGTACGTTTAAAAAATACAAAACAAGAGGAGCTGCTAACAAGCGTGTCGCTGACATGCTGCGGGATCACTCACAGCTACTCCAGCCAGGTGCTACAATACAAACTTCAAAGTGATCGTTCCCTGGAGCATTGTGATTATTCGCGGTATTGCATTGCCTAGCGGCAGTTGAGTTATTGTTGGACCGAGTGCACCTCGAGAGGCCGTCGGGCAAGCCGCCCACTCGTGCTCTGTTCTCTCGTATCTCGGAGAAATTGACTAATTTATGAACTCACTTTTATTACGCATACCGTAATTCGCAGTGAACATTGAAAATAATCATAAATCAAAACTCTGGCAGATTGTTGTACAACATGCTTTGAGCTGAAACTGAATAAAACACCGCGGTCTCGATTCCTAAAAAACAGCTCGTATCCATAATCGAAATCGAATCATGTAATGATCTTAAATTATAATTATGCCAATCAAATAACACGCGCGGGACGGGATTCTGCTAACCAATCGTTTTACTATGACAATGGTATCGTCGCAGAATAGTCCACAGATTAAAGAAACTCTAGATAATAAGCGTGTGGTGCTGTTTGCTCGGAGAGATTCATATAGATGGTTTCAAGTTTGACACTTGAACGCGGTACGCGTGTAGTTCATTTGTAGTTTCATTCATCAAAGGCAAAATGCCTAGACGCGACATTCGATACCATAGTTATGGTGAAGCGATTAATTTAGTGTAATGTGGCCCTGCCCTGTTACGCGTACGTGCTCTATTTTTTGCAAGTGCGTCTGCTCGTGACTCACTGTACTGTAGACATTTATTGTTGAACTATTCTTGATTTGCGCGTGGCGCGTCGTCGGTGAGTGATCGATGCTCGGCTTTTATTTGAGTTTTATTCTTAGTTCAATTTATTTGCCCTCTCGACGGCGACAATTTTCGTGCCTTGATTTAGGTATTTGACGCAGGTCCCACTTGAAGATAATTGAGATTCTAGATTTGTCATCAATCGACATTCGTTTGTTCCGCGACCAACCGTAGTTATCGGCTGAATCCACACTCCATACTCGTAATATAAATTGGAAAGTATCTCCGTCTGACTGAACGGATCTCAATGATATTTGTAAGGGAGGTGCATGGTATCCCGAGGACGGACGTAGACATAGGTACTTGAACAGAAAGTTGCAAGCCGTGGGCAGCAGCTACTACTACGTTATAGTTTGACATTACTCTGCATTGCCGTTTACTGGTGGCGATGTGCATCATGCACTATTGCACGTCGTGCATACAATCTCAGGTATTTATGTAGGAGACAGACGCGGAACCGGAGAGTACGCTCTACGATATTTGTTTAATAATAGGCGCTGTTGGAAGACAGGGAACGGATCGACGGAATTCCCTGAAACCGCAAGTAAGCCACAGCTACTGCAGTATGGCATCGCAAGGGAGTTTATAGGCGTCGTCTTGGTGAGAAGAGCCTTTGCTAAGTTACGGACGTATCTTGCATGCTGGCTGAAGCTGTAGACGCGGTTTACGATAGTGTTTATCTTCATCCATGTCTGTGACGTCTGGCATTGGGCTGGTGATAGCTGGGTGTAAATTAAACAATCAATTTGTGAAAGAATCGTGCGGTCCGGGACGCCTCGCCGCACCGTCCTCGATGCCCTCACTGCCAGGGGCTGTTCTCAACTAGCGAGTGCCTTATTCTCATATTTATTAGGTATTTCACAGTTGTACGGATGGGATGGGCTCACTTGCAATGTGTGCCAGTAGGAGAGCAGTAAGGGCGCGTGCCGGCTCCAGCGCTCCAGCGTTGGCCGGGCGCCAGCGCCGCGTTATTTTTACCCAGAGGACGGACTGTGGAGGCGCCGACTCCTGCGCCACTGACGCACCTGCATTCCGCGCTAAATTTCTTCCATTTTTAGCAATCTTAGCACGTTTTAGGTCTCAATCGTATGCTGGCTCCTGCCCGCGGCTTCGCACGCACTTTACCGATAAAAAGTAACAATGTCCGTCCCTGGGATACCGCCTACCTCCCTGATAAATTTCACTAAGATTCGTTCAGTGAAAAGGTAACAGACAGACATATTAAGTTCCGGATTTATAATATTAGTATGGATCATGTGCTGGTGGTGAGTTGATTGTGGGAGGGACGTGCAGCAGTGAGGAGGAAGGGATTGGCGGGGTCAGTTTCTGGATGCTCCATCATTTATTATTAGTTATCTTTGAGTGCACAATTAATGTCCCCTTCAAAGACGTTAAGCGGCTGTATCCGCTATAAACGATCTGCTACGACACTTGAGAAAACATTCCGCCGCTTGTTAATGGACCATCCATTTCATAGCTCTCAACGGGATCAGTGAAGCCGGTCATCTGATGAGGAGGACTTTGATGAGATTCATTCACAATTTGATTTATGTTACATTTTAAATCAAAACTTCGGAGGAGTCTGTCAGTTTGGAAAACATTGAGCGGTTTGATTTGATATTTTCCCGGGTGATGATTCAAATGTAAACTAGAACTTTACGGAAGCGAAATGCTTTTCCCGAGAACAAGCTTAACTGCAGTCCCTTCGGAAACAAGCAGCTTTAATAGTTTTTGATTATCCACCACGACTGGTCTGCAAAGACAAGGAGCCTCCACGGGCACCGCCGCCGCCGGCTTGCTTCACTTTTATGAGATTCTAACGGAGATCATTCAGCATTCATTATTATTCGCTATCGAAACTCTAGTTTCTCGTGGAATTAGGTATCTTGTGCGCTCCGATAGCGTACCGTTCACCAGAACATGATACGCTACATTACGAGTCATCAACACCATGAAACTTTAAGGCCCGTATTGTGAAAAAAGCTTCCTCAGTCATCGATCCATGCTTGAGTAACGCTTATGCCATAGAAAAGCTTCACTCAAGCATAGATGGACTACTGAGCAAGCATAATACGGGCCCCAGAACGCAATTTATGCCCCTGATATGTAGAAAAATCTCCGCGATTAGAATCGCGAGCCGCGTGTCTGGCTGGACATTCGACACGGCGCGGCGGCGGCGGCGGCGCCGGCGGCGGCGGCGGCGGCAGCGCACACATCATCTGGCGACTGGCGAGCGTAAGTCCGCTCGTGCGCGCCCTCGCCTCGGCTGCTCTCATTACTGCATCCATGAAATGAAATGAAATGAAAAAGGTTTATTTTAGCACGACACAAAAAAACTTAAATAGGAAAGACTAAGCTAGGAATACGAGATTTAATTTATGAAAAAAAAACTAGAAATTAAAGTATGCACGTTAGAGTTAATTTCGTTGAAGAACTAGGCCTAGCTAGCATTAGTACTTTCGCAGGCTGCTTGGCAAACCACCGAGTGTCGAGCCAAAAAAGGTATCAACTCAGCATGTTGCTACACATTCCGGTGTTACACTGCATACCTTACACTATCTACTCTACTCTACACAACACATACACAAGTATTTGGCTTTGTTTACTCCATGACAACGCAATCAACATAGCGTACCAGAAATTGCATTTAACTTTCGCTTTTGCTTATGAGAAGCATACGAGAGGACCGGTGTCGTCAAATTAGGTAAATGAGCACTGCTTAGCTTGGGGCTATGCTAGATGATGCTGTGTAGATTATCCGGGATTATTTATTATTTACTAGCAGTGCCTCGCGATTTCACCTGCGTAGTTCCCGTTCCCGTGGGAATTCCGGGGTAAATATAGCCTATGTGCTATTCCAGACTATAATCTATCTCAGTGCCAAATTTCAGCAAGATCCGTTCAGTAGTTTATGCGTAGCAGTGCCTCACGGTTTCACCCGTGTAGTTCCTATTTCCGTGGGAATTCCGGGATAAAATATGGCCCATGTGTTAGTAGACTATAATCTATCTCTGTGCCAAATTTCACCCAGATCCCTTCAGTAGTTAATGCGTGAAAGAGTAACAAACATCCATCCATCCATACATACTTACAAACTTTCGCGTTTATAATATTAGTAGGATTTATCTGTATAATTTTTTTTTTTTTTTTTTTCTTTTTTTTTTTTTTTTATTTATTTATCTGCGTTGCTTAGATTGTCTTAAAATCAAATAATTATAACAGCTGGAAGATCTGATTATTAAATGACTCTTCTAGTTCATGTAAAATAGCTAATAAGTGAATCCCACTGGAGTTCCATCATTGTAATGTTAATGTGTCTCACGGGTGAGGTTAACAAAGTATTCCAGTTTGTAAGCGGCGTTATTTAGTGTGGTTGTTGTCTGCGTCGTCGGCCTAACGACGGGCGGCACGACACGGGTCGAGAACCCGCGCCCGCCGGTCGATACCAGACCGATGCCGGTCGGCTGCGGCACAGCACTAGCTCACCTAATCTACACTTACTACTACTACTACGCACACACATTGTTCATACATAATATATAAACTAGGCTGTTATTATGTTACATGCAATACAGATGTCTCTTAGCTATTAAGGGGGCTCCGCGGGAAATTGCCTAATTCTAAATTCAATCGTAAAGCCTGTCCAGTGAATCAGTCCCCGTAGCCAATATTCGGTCAGACATCATCCTCACAAGTCACGCGGCGGCCTGGGGGTGGGTACTCCTACAAACCCTATGCGCGACACAGAGCAGGTGCAGGTAACGGGGGTGGGTCCACGTGATACGTGCGTGTCAGTTCGCCAGGCACTGCATTAGTACAGACTGTCCGATGAAGCGGATTGGGTGTGGGTGGTGCTCTATGCAAATGATGTCACTGTCTGAGTTCTCGGATGTGGCACAAGGATCAATCGACCTCCTCGCGACTAGGTCTACTCATGTACAATTATATGTACTTTGTCGTTTATGAGGTAAGCTGATCCTGTGTGTGGTTAAGAATTAAAAATCCTTAGTCTTTCTCTGCATAGAAACTAGGAGTCGCTTACCCGGCAGGGCAGCATGCTTCCCCAGCCCTCCTCCAATCGGTCTACTCCCGTACCCACAGCTTCACTGAGACAGACGCACAGTGATCTCGGATTGTCTAGCGGGCGGAGTGCAACACGGGGCTGCTGCAGAGCGAGGCTCCTCGAAAACCTATCTACAAAAGTTGCTTATGGACTTTAATTCGTCGCGCTCTATTCTGACTCGCTATTGCTTTGACTTGTAACTCGCCCCTACGCTATCCAAGCAAATATTTCCGGCATTGATGCATTGCAGTGTCTGCCGTGTAATCCGGGACCAGTCGGAGTCGGTCCGTCTGACCCAATTACGTGTTGTATTGCATGCTAGATGCTACTCTGCACTCCGACATCGGCGTTGTATTGTTATCGTTTTGTTATCTAACCTTTCAGACTGTGCTTCCTTCGGTCGAATCATGTTTTAAGACATGCACCTTAATTCTATTACTTTCTAATCGTTTGTTTTTATTCGATTTTACGAGTATTTATGAACCGTCGCGTTGGCAACTATTTGTATATGGTAGGGTAAGTATAAGTAAAGTAACACTAAACAAGGCTGTTATACTTATAATAGTAGTTGTGTGAGATTCAGCGTATCTCACAGAGTAGATCAGTTCCCCGTGCAGTGCATGCTCCGCAAGTGTCCCCCGCGCAGCCGCCGCGCCGCCGCAGGTCCCGCCTCGCAATTGACCCCTCTCTCGACTAATTCTAATAGATCACTAACAAACACCGTTATTGGCCATTAGGTTTATAGGATCTTTGTCCCGGGCCGCCTCGGCAACTATTTAAGTTCGTCTCAAAAATGGTTTTCTGACTCCGACTCTGGATTTGAAACCGGGACCTCATTATCAGCGGTTGAACACGTGACCGCTAAACCAACGAGGCAGTCGGATAAAATTATAAAATGTCTTGCCACTTGCCACAGAAATATTCGATAGGTACTTTAATTTACTCTACGTTTATCCCAAAATGTTTAGAAATAAATGGCCACCCGTGCGAAGCCGGGACGGGCCGCTAGTTACATATAATTTGGTGAAGCTAGAAATCCATACTAACATTATAAATTAGAAACATCTGTCTGTCTTACCTTTTCACGTCTAAGCGGCTGAACGGATTTTAATGAAACTTGGCAGAGAGGTAGACAATATCCCAGGACCGGACATGGGCTACTTTGTATCCCGGTCAAGTGCGTGCGAAGCTGCGAGTACAAGCTAGTGTAAAATATATCATTTAGCGTTGTAAAGTATCACTGAGAGATGATTTTCAGAAACTCCCCATAACAGTTGTGTTGTGTGGTTCCAGGCAAGGTGGTGTGCGGCGCGTGCGGCGGCAAGTGCAGCGGCGAGGTGCTGCGCGTCTCCGACAAGTACTTCCACACGGCGTGCTTCACGTGCCGCACTTGCTCCGCCTCGCTAGCGCGCGGCGGCTTCTTCTGCAAGGACAACCACTACTACTGCCCCCAGGTACCACACGCCTGATACCATCATTTATAGTGCTTCGACTCGATCGATTGCCTTGCCACCGACCGACTGGCTCCCTTAGGAAAGCTTCCATTCCTGGCACGCGGCCGCGCAGATTAAGTTTCACCGTAAAATAACGTAACGACGCCAAAGCAATTGATACTGATGATGGGTCGTGCAATCTCAAAAGAGGTTGCACTAATTTTTTTAAAAACCCGGATACCTTCGGTACCCTACCAGACCTAGGGTCTCGACTCCAAGGGGTGCAAATGTGTAGGCTCTGTCGAGACCTACCAAAAATAGAAATGTATCGAGCGTAGATCCCTGCGCTACTCATGTTATAGCTAGAGACCCTCAGGAGAACGTTTCTCATTAATGTCAAGTCTATTCTTCATCATAAGGTAGGTAAATAGATACACGCTGCTGTCACAGCTTCATATTGTATCATTTTATTTATTTATTTATTTATTCAAATAACGAAGAGTCAAATTCATGTGTGCCATTAATTAGTGATAACGTTTACCCAATCAAATGCCTTTCACAAATCGCAAAATGTCTGAATCGTCTTGCGACTCCGATAAATGGTTAATTAGAAGTACTAGGAGAGTATTGATTGAACATGGCAGTTGACAGTGACTGAGCACGGTGTTGCAATCTCAAAAGTAGTCCATTGGTTTAGTGTCAATAATCTTTTGCTAAACGAAACCAAAACAAAATGTATTAGATTTATTCTACCTAATGTTAAACAAGTGAAGGCTGATGTAAACGGTAACGGAGAAACGTTAGAAATAGTAGAAAGTACCGTATTCTTAGGAATCACCTTAGATCATAAACTTCAATGGGGCCCACACATAGATAAGCTATCGAAGAGACTTAGTTCTGCAGCGTTTGCAGTCAAAAAACAACTAACAGGCTAAAGGTTTCTTCGTCGCTTCTTTAATTTAGTCTACATACCGAAGCGACAGAAATCAAAAATATCACTTTATTTCCGTGTCAGTATGTAGTTTTATAATTTCACCTTTTCTAAGTGTAGGTACATCTATTGTATTTGTTAAAAATAAAGAGTTTTTGATTTTGATTTTGATTTTGTTGTTGGCAGGACTACCAGCGCGCGTTCGGCACGCGGTGCGCGGCGTGCAACCAGTACGTGGAGGGCGAGGTGGTGTCCGCGCTCGGGAACACTTACCACCAGAAATGCTTCACATGCGCAAGATGCAAGTCAGTACAAGCCTACTCCCATCTCCACTCTCACCATCATCATTGTTTGCTTCTTGTTGACATAAGTGCGAGGCACACAAACAACTCAAATCCACCGAGCACCGCTGCGCTGGTTTAAACCTTGCTACTTACATTACATCTCATCTCTAGTCTCCTTCATATCCTTGACTTTCTGACGATGGTGATCTGGTCCTCAAAATTGCTATTCTAAATCAGCTCCTTCTTGTTGACAAAGCATCATTATTAAAGTGAAATATAGGTCTTGATAAGCTTAATTTGGTACCTACTAAAGACGCCACATACGCTTGAACATAGTAAGGTGTTAAGCAGTGATTGAGGAGACATGGCTGTGTTCCAGACGCGCGTTCCCATCCGGCGAGAAGGTGACGTACACGGGAGCGGAGGTGGTGTGCGGGGACTGCGTGGCGGGCCCGCAGCGGCAGACGGCCCGCGCCGCGCCCGCGCCGCAGCCCGCGCCGCAGCCCGCGCCCGACCGCAGCCTCTCGCCGCCGCACCACGCGCCCAGGCCGCTGGGGGACCCCAATGGTAAGCACCGATCTACACTACATCTATCAAGCAATGTATCACTGACCTGTCTTGGGTTTCGTCACACCTGCACTGCAGCGGCAGTCCGGTACCTTAACATTATAAATGTATTATAAATGTAGCCGTGGGCTACATTTATAATATCGCTCATCTTTACTAGTAAAGTACTAACACAAATGTATAATAAGTTTAATGTAGTCGTTAGTTATTCCTCAATAAATAAATAAAATAAAATAACACTTTCATTCTCCAAGATGCACATGTCGGTCAGTGCCAGCACGTGGCGGCGGCTGCGGCGGCGGCGGAATGCGCCATTGCTGGTCGCACCGCCAAGGCTGGGCATTTTATGCGTTAAACCGCCTGGGGAAGTCTAGTCTAGAGAATAAAGATAGTACATTGTACACCTAGGCGAGATGCTGCCCAATTCCTATCGAGTGTGTAAAACACACGAGGTAGGAATCGCTCTTTATTCCGAGTGATACATAGTGCTACAAATTCGAAGAAAATCATCGTTTTAGAATCATCAAAATCACTCGAGCAAATTCAAATTGTAAACTCAAATGTAGCAACAAATACGCGCATGTACGATTTACACATGCATGCATGGTTAATTTTTTTTTAATTATTGTTCCTAATACGGAAGAGGCCGATATCATATGGCGGATTCGGATTCTACAGGCTGATATTTAGAAAAAAAAATAAAATAACACGTTAGAAATGTATTTCTCTTTTCTCTCCCGCTAAACGCGAAATAAAAGAAATGAAATTCCATATAGTTTTCCCTCTCGTATTTCAGTACGCCTACAATGACGTACTTTCTACCTTATGTTTGGAAAAGGAATAAGCAACTTTCTGAGAACTTTAGAATTTGCGCACTGTGATAAAGAATTTATTACAGTGCGCAAATTCGATGTGATGTTTATTCTACCCTAGACAAGTTGCTCCAAGTAGTCCAGGGATCATTCTGTCTATAATATAATCTCCCTGGACAGCTACTTTAGTACACTATTAATAAATTTTCCAGGCTTTTATCTTGACACACTATTAGAGATTGCAGCTCCTCATTGAGGTCTAGAGGATTCCTTTAACTTCAAGAATCACACTAGCATTGTAATATTTTTTTTTGTAATTAAATAAAAAACAGTTGGAATGTTTTTATTTTATATTATGTATTTATTACATATGAACGGTTCATTGACTTTCTAATTAGTATTGTTTGGATTCCGAATACCGAATATTCTCGGCAAACTTGCGAAACTGCCGCGTTACGTGACTGACAGAACGCGCGCGCATTGAATAATACATGAGCACTCAGCTATTTGATGAACTTTGACATTGAGCTGCTTCTAACGGAACTACCTGATTATTCTCCAGCTTACCTGCTCTAAGATATGTCCAAATGCCAATGAACTCGTAGGAATATGATAATTATTTAGAGGAAGGAATGTACAACATAACATGTTAATGATATCGCATCAGGTTTCCAATTGAACAGAATGATAACAGTTAATATGTGCTGTTTCAGAGTGCGCGGGCTGCGGGCAGGAGCTGTCAGAAGGACAAGCATTGGTAGCGCTGGACAGGTGAGTCCCTGAAGAAGCAGACGCACGAGGCTGACGCGGGGCCCGAGCAAGCTGCGACCCTGCTGTATATAATGTAGTATTAGCAGGAGAATTTCATGAGGGATTAGATCTCTCTTGAAAGTTTCATGTCATATAAGACTAAAACGCGGAGATTTTTAAACATTTGTCGTTATAAATATGACAAATAGGAAAGGTCCAGAATAGAACCTTGTGGCACCTGACGTTATTAACGTCGACATAGACTCTAATCCGTTAATGACAGCAGCAGTCTGACACCTGTCCCTGACATAAGAAGCGAACCACCCATGTATCCCCTCTCGTCGACTTGACGCTAGCATACCGTGCTTAGTTTAGCGTAGCATAGTTAAGCAAATACTGACATCATTTGCTTAACTGTGATTAGAGTTGTTGATGTGAAAACTATTTTTACTTTACGCTTTTTCGTCACGTCGCGTCGTCACGGTCGGACGCTGAATCATTAATACTCGGCGCTTTTATTTAAGTTTTCACTGGTTCCTTCCTCCTCGTTTTTCGACCGTTTCGTGTGGGTGTAAGCCTCCTAAGAACACGGTCGTGCCTGTGTTGCAGACAATGGCACACGTGGTGCTTCTCGTGCGTGGTGTGCGGGTGCGTGCTGCAGGGCGAGTACATGGGCCGCGACGGCGCGCCCTACTGCGAGCGGGACTACCAGCGCGCCTGGGGCGTGCGCTGCGCCTACTGCGCGCGGTACATCTCCGGCAAGGTATACTTCTCATCAATCACGTCCACTCGTGAACGTGCGCCCTTCAACAGAGTCTTCTGTGTTGGAGGGGGCATATAGCACTATTTAGTCGCAAGACCATAAAATTCATCAAACAAACCAAGTTCTCGTAAAACGAACAAAACCAAATAAGGGCTCCTTGCTATTGGATTTACCAGCCAAAGTGATACCTATCGGTTTGGAAATTGATAAATGAATAGAACGGTTTGTTGTATTGGTTGCAGGTGCTGCAAGCCGGCGAGAACCACCACTTCCACCCGACGTGCGCGCGCTGCTCCAAGTGCGGGGACCCCTTCGGGGACGGCGAGGAGATGTTCCTGCAAGGGGCCGCTATCTGGCACCCGCGCTGTGGGCCCGCGCCGCACGCCGCGCCCGCCAGCCTGGACCACGACCGACCCGACTCCGACCTGCAGGTAACCACCACGGTCCGGCCGTAAGTGATCATTGCTATCCGTAGCTCCGTAAGACCGGCCTTTGGTCCTGCGCCTAATCTCTCCCCGGACGTGTCGGTCTGTCGTCCCTAAGGATGACAATGAGGGAATAGAGTGTGTACCTGTGTTTGCGTACACACTTGTGCATCATAATATGTCCTGGGCACACGGCTAGTCTCCGTTGAGACTGATCGTCGTCCGAGGACACCATCATCCTATTTTCATTCTTAAACTAATTTATCGTTCAACGAACATGTAGCGGATGATCGATCTAGCTAAGTTATCCTATTGGTATTGTCTGATATATAAATGTTGATTACTGTTGAATTTAGTGTTACACATTAAAACCGGAATACTGAAATGCCACTCAAATCACCGAATTTCTTTGAAAACCTCTAAATACTGATTGAGACGTGGTTAAGTCAAAGAGGCGTTTCAGTATCCGGATATGAGACATTTATTTATTTGATAGTGGCTTACAGTTTATACCAGAATGCTGATGTTGATGTTATTTTGTGCCATCTTCCTGCAGTGGCCTGAGTACGAAGCATTTAAACTTTTCAAAATTCAAAGCAAAAAAACAGCCAAAGCAAAAACAAAAAATCGAAGGTCATAATTTTGCTTTTGACGCCTTTGACTTCATGCTCAGGTTGTAGTTGTAGCATACGTGTCGCAGTCAATATTTTAACGTACTCGTATAAAGATTCTGCCACGCTTTCTATTTGTAGTTAATTTTTATTTTGTTTCAGTTAATTATTTTATGTTTTGCACCCGTAATGTATACATATTAGCACGACACTACACTCGCTACACCTAATACTCACTCTATCTTCTCTGTATCTTCTTGCTGTTATACCTTCAAGTCAGCGGGCGAATTGTATTCAAGTTAAAACGTTATGGTTAATGAGAGCATATGTAGTCATTGACTGGATCGTATATATTTTTCACTTCTTCCGCTAGTGGAAAAAATAATCCGCTAGTGATTTTGATTTGATTTCGCCCGCTATCTTTTGCAAACTTCAATGTTCTCTAAAGTTCTGGTTATTAAATGCTGAAGCATCTTCAAACTGAAATCTACTTGTGATCTGTAAAAGTCCTCATGATCGATGCGAGATGAGTGTTTGTTTGTGTTGTAATTAGCTGCAACAGTGATGAGTGTAGTGCGTATGAGACGGGTGTGTGAGCGTGCGTAGTGTCGTGCTGCTCGTAGTGCATGATGTCGTTTGTCGCAGCTGTCGCTGCGCTCGCGCACGCCCAGCGTCAACGGCTCCTACTGCAGCCCCTACAGTAGCCTCAACAGAAAGGTTCCTTTTTATTTTACTTTTATTTTGTGCTCTTAAACACAAAATGTATTTTTGTTGCGAATCTGTATTTTGTGATGACTCTAGAACAAGACGTCGCTCGGTAGTAAATATTAATAATCAAATTTTGCGTTCAGGAGCACATATTATTTTATTAATTTTAGTTTCTGTATTAGTTTCTCTCCTTCTTTGCACAATGTCTGTCTTATTGTAAGTTAATGTTTACTTCGCCGGGTTTTCTTATGTTAATATTGATTCATATCCAGACAAATCACTTCACACTAAAATTGAATAGTATTAACCTGATGAAGAGAGCCGCACTCCGTTTCGCAGTTCCTGATCACGTCCGGTCCGCCATTCGACCGCGGACGAAGGTCCTTGATGCCAGTCACATGGTAAAAGTTACAACTCGTGGTCTTAACGCTTTAGTTGAGTTGGACTGTGCATGGGCACTCGACAGACGAGACGGCCGCATTAGTTGGCTTGACCTAAGTTGACCTAATGATGATAAGATTGGATCGTAGAAATCCGGGTCATCTGTTCGCAGTCTTTGACGATTCGTCAAATAGGACTATCTTGGATACGAGAAGCATAAGACAGGAACCTCGCAAAAAGAGGTTTGCATCCAGCAGTGTGTGATCCTAAACTAGAATGATAATAGTTCGTTGTGAAGGTTGAGTGGAGCTGGGGTCTGGGGTCTGATAGTGATGGTTGTACGTTCCAGTTCGGGCTGGGGAGTGTAGGCACGGGCGGGTACCGCAGCGGCGGCATTTCGCCCGGCCTCGTGCTGCGCGAGTACGGAGCCTGCTCGCCGCACCGCATCACCACCTACTCCTACCTCACCTCGGAGCCCAACTACCTGCGCCGCCCGCTGGCGCCCGCCGACCGCCCGCCTGCCAGTCCGCACTTCCACCGCCCGCCCTGTGAGTACATACTCGGCTTTCTCTGTCCGTCTGCACCTAAGCACCGCCTCACCACCACTGATTGTTACTGTTTTGTTGCAGCGCGGTCGTCGACCCGCGCCACGTCGCGCGCCGGCTCGTCGCGCGCCAGCGGCATGCGCGTTTTGGTCGACTCCATGCGCTCTGAGACGCCGCGCCCCAAGTCTCCACACATGAACAACGAGGTGACGCGCATGTTCTTCTTCTGTCTATGCCACCCTAGGGTGTTAATGATATGCCAACTGGTTATTGCGAGTGTGTCTATGCACACTCGCGCCGAACGCCCGCTCCAAGCGTGTCTAACTCTCGGCCTCGTGTTGCAGGAGCCCATCGAGCTGTCCCACTATCCGAGCGCGTTCAAGCCGGCGCCCGGCACGCAGCCCAAGATTGAGCGCGACGACTTCCCCGCACCGCCGTACCCCTACACCGACCCAGGTATACTCGTCTACCATTGTCTACAAACACAGATCAATCACGTCGATTATGAAAAGGGTAGGGTGAAGAATATTACCTTGTGGTACTCCATAAGTCACGGGTGCCACTTACAAACGAATAACTTGTATTTTTTGTACCTTTTGTGCTTTAGTCGTCCTAGATTTGCAGAAAAGGTTTTGTGGAAGCTTATGAAATAGGTATTTTATATTACGTCCAGCTTTGGAACGATATAGGGATTTGAGACGTCAAAGGATTTTGTCAGATCTAAAAAGACGGCAGATACTTTTTTGGTGATAGTTTTTCTTTCTTTTGTATTTTGACGACCTCCGTGGCGCAGCGGGTGAAGGTCCGCCTGCGACGCAGGAGGTTGCGGGTTCGATTCCCGCCTCGGAAGACATATGTGTATGATCTGCAGAAATTTGTTCCGTTGGTCTGGGTGTTTTCTATCTATAATAAAAAAATATCTATCTATGTAGTGCATTGTATTAAGTATATCAGTTATCTAGTACCCATAACACAAGCTCTGCTTAGCTTGGGGCTAGATAATACTGTGTGAATTGTCCAACATTATTTATTTATTTATTTGTATTTGTTTTGCGTGTAGGTAGTTATATTGTGTTATATGATGTGCAGTGCAGTGACGAATTCTTATTATTTAATGTAATTGAGTATGGTGCGATGATTCCAGAGCGTCGCCGGCGCTGGTCCGACACGTACAAGGGCGTGGAGTCGGACGAGGAGGTGGACGGGGCGGAGCCTCCCATGAACGGCGTCAACGGGCACGCCACGCGCCTGCGCCGCGAGGAACACGAGCTCGCCAAGATACACACGGGAATGGCACAGGTTTTTTTTTTCTTTAATGTTTATTTATTATGGAGGGTTTGATCAGAGAGATCATGTCACCCTCATAGTTTACAATAATTTCACTTACATTCTACGCTTTATATATAATTTAACTAATTTATGTAACAGTTTGGCCTCCTCTGAGAGAGGATAGGCCGAAATGCTATTACATTTTCCGAACTCATGCAATTCAATTCCTGTTTGTAGCAAGTTTATTCTTTCGGTTTCGTTCCGGACACATTCCACCAAAGCATGATGAGCATCTTCCAAAACGACACACTCTTCGCAATTTGGTGTGGTGAGTTAGTTTTACCCATGAGAAACGCAAACTTGTTGAGTGCGATGTGCCCGGACCGAAGTCTCAAAGCAATCACAACATCTGATCTAGATATGTACGAGCCAGCGAACCACGGCGAACGCGTCTATGTTTGTTGAATAGTACGGTACCAGATGAATGGAACGGGCTGTTGACCTATTAGCGCTACTACTGATACTATAGTCACCACTATTGCATCAATCCTCTTTCATAATCCTATGGTTCAGGGACAGACGTGTGTCTCTCACATGTACACACATGTACACAGGTCCGGTGCCCTGTGCAGCTCCACATCTCGACCGCGGTACCGCAGCTGTCCAACATACTCAAACATACCTTATGCTTCCAGGTATTCCTAAAAGAAGTAAAAGAGCGAGAAAAAATGCAACAATGGAAGAAACAAAACATGGATCCTCGGAATGCAAGCAGGTAAGTTATCTTATTGCAGTATTTCCCCCTAACCCCTTAACTTATTTCTTACCTACCTACTGCTGGTACCTATTGCTGACGCAAGCGGGTAGTCTTGCCACTTCTTACAAAAAACAGTCATCATCATCACTGCAGCCCTGTCGTCACCCTCCACTGGGCATACTCAGTGAAGCAGTGCTGGCCTCCTTTGCGCTGCTGTTCCCATCTAGTTAATCAATACATTTATTTATTAAGACGAACAGCCCGTGGCTGGTGTGTTAAGATTATGGTTGAGTGACTTTGTGTCACTTTATTTGAGTTTATTGTTATAGTCTCGTAACCAGTTATCGAGTTTATCCTTAAAATCGATGTGGCTGATTGAAGACTTACTGATCGTAGAATGATTCTTGTTAATTACGAACTGGCGGAGCCTGTGGGATTTTTATTTAGCCATGTGTGTGTGTAGGACGCCGAGCGCGATGCGCGAGGCGGCGCCGCGGCTGCGCTACTCGTCGCCCGTGGGCGCCTCGCCCTCGCGACACCTCGACCACTCGCGCCCGCCGCACCACTCAGATTACGACAATCATATACCCAGCTACAATGGTATGTTCCTACTACACAACGCCGGCTCACTACTGACACCACACGGTACATCAGACACTCGCCAACATCTCATTCGCTAGACATGACACTGTTGTGGCGATCGTACACTAAATGCACACCTCACAAACTCTCACTCCCACTCCTTCTTTGACAAAAAACTTAATGAGAACGTAGTTGCCTTTAAGGTGAATTTTTTTTTCCAAACTGAATCACAAATACAGTTAGGTACACTGCGCACAGGCGGTCTTAGAGTTCTACCTTTCGTTCGCTGCTTTTTTTTCTTTATTTTCTTTTGTATTTTATTTTATTCTGTACCCGTGTCTATGTATTTAAATAGTCAATGTAAGTTTGAAAGCCGCGAGCGATCGCACCCTTTGACCGGCCCTACACTACACTACACCACTATTCAGTTATTTGATAGTCGCTCCCGTGAGACTTGCAGTACGCTAAGTCTCATCGGAGCGACATCGTTCAATATCATGAAGTTTCCGAAGAATCCAAGTAAAAAACCTTATAAATTGACGCAGACTGCAGAAGCACGCAATTAATTTATTTAATTTATTATTATTATCTTGCGTGAGCCTGCCGGCTACGCCAATTTAAGTTTTTAATATGTAATTATTGGATTCGTTGAATTTGTTATGCATTTTGTGTTAGTGATAAGATTATAATAGATTGTACAATAACTGCCCCTAACCCACCATTACCACATTCTTGTGCAATTAACAGTCACTAACGGGCGTCGGTCTAACCTCTCTATTGTCTCGGGATCAATAGACTAGGCTAGAGCTAGGTTCCTTTGGGTCGGGATCGAAGGGCAGAGTACATTTTGTATCATTTTTTGCAGTACAAAAGAAAACTTACCATACTGACAAGGGTAAGCAATTTGAACACTTGCATTATTCATCCCACGAGCTCTAAAATCCAAACATACTTGTATCTGAATTCTCCTCCATCTTATTTACAAAACATGCTTTGCCTTTCGTTGTAGTCCATTTCGCGGCTAGGATAACATTACCTCTGTATTTTATATTTACCATATACTTAAGCATTTTACATCACAATCGCTATTTCTATTCCATAAAGCTTTAATTTAAAAATCTAATAAATTATTACTATTAAAACAAAGAGTGCATAGAAACAGCGATTGTCTTGACGGTACTGGTATGTAAGCCGTGGCAGTGCACCTGTCCCTTTCGGGCACGACGCTCGGCAAGGTGTGGACAGAGGACAGATGTACTGTCGAGGTGTAAGAGCTATTCGAATCTCGGAGTCCCTCGCGGTTCTGGCGCGGCTCCGCTAACAGGTGAGCACTGCACATTGCATTCACGTTAATTGCTTTGCTAGTTTCGTACTTACATTGCGCTTACATTGGTTCTTGTTATATTGCTTTGTTCGAATACTATTTAATAGATGTCTAAAATTTATTTATATTTAATTCTTAAAACTATATCTTTAAACCTAATTCTTTAAAGTAAATACTTCATTGGGAACTTCATTAAACAAGGATGCTTGTTAGATTTTTCAAATTATGTACTGTTTGAAAAATGTGGATGTTGTTGTTTATGGGTCGCTTAGCTCGTTAGTTGCTCTTACATTGACGAGTACTACGTGCAGATTCCTATTCGTACAATATTACCTACTTTGAATAACATTCAAAAAGTGGAAATTGTCAATTTTGGAAAAGCTCTTATGTCTATGCTTACTTTGCATGTATTGGAGTCTAATTATATATAAAGCATGCTTTTCATTTATTATTTCCCTTTACCTTAATGCATTTTCGTCATTTTCTGCTTTCAATAACACGTCATCTACTTTGTGTTGTTAATTCATGAGTCTAAGCAGTTGTTTCAAGAGTTGAAACAGCGAAAGGAGACCGTTGTGAACTTAGCCGATACTGTTCCGAAAATCATCTGCGGTTCATTTCGCAACGGCATTCATTCCTAGTTTTAATTACAAGTATAGTAGTCAGGCAGTAGTAGAAAGGCAGGTTGTTGCTAGTAAACTGTGTAGTTGTAGCCGCGCTGGCGGTGGCTTACTTATACGGAGTGCTCCATTCTTTGAGGATCAAGATGTTTCCTTTCAAAACGGTCACAATTATGACAAAAATCAGCAACGTCTGAACCGAAACACAAACATTCCAAGGGTTCCCTTCGGGTCCACTCGGTGCACATCGGAAGACCCGAAACCTCCGTTGGATCCTCTAAGATCGGAAGCACAGATCTGTACGGTAGTGGTAGGAGTAGTCGTGTGTGTAGTGTACGTGTCGCAGTGACGTGTGTGTGCGTAGTGGGTAGCGGCGGCCGCGGCTCGCTGCGCTCCTCCACGCTGCCGTCCGCGCAGGGACATCGCTACCTCAACGTGAGTACCTACTACAACCGACCGTAGTTCCAGCAGCGAGTGGACGCCGCCCGGCCGCAACATCTCTTCCTCATTCCAACCTTCAAGGTTCAAGGCACACTGAAAGCGGACCGAACTGTCACTCTTCGACTCACGTGCATGCATTGAATTCGCCCATCTTTTTATGTCAATAGAAATGTGTGCATGGGAGTTAAATGTATTAACACCCATGCATACATGCACGGATTTAAAAATATTCGCTAATTCGATTGTTGTGTGTGATAGTTGCAGTTATCCTATCTCTCTCTATGTAGCGACATCTAGCCATCCTGAATTGAACTACATAACTGACGTCTTTAAAGTCGCTCAAGAAAGTAACATCGGAGAAACTGAAGCTAGCTACCTACCCAAGAACTTCAGAGTAATTCCGCTAGATGGCGCTAAGGCAAAATTCTAAATCATAATTAAAGCTCAATTTCCACCTAATTCCACTCATTTTCCCCCTAACTCCACAACTGTTTAACATCTACATAGTATTTTGACTCTTATCAACTTGCTTTGTAAATGTTTAGATTGACGTTTCGATACACTTTTAATGTGCCTTGAACGAAGAATATCGACTGACTCTGCGGAGTGCGGACCATTGCACATGCACTCGCTGCTTGAACTGTACTGCGGGTAAGTATTTGGTTTGGAAAAAACTATTCTGTAAGCGGTGAGCTCTGTTTCTGGCAGATTATTATAAGTTTAAATTATAAGAACTAGACGAGTATCAGTCAAAGCATCTATTATACATACCTAGTAGGTAGGTAATAACATTGAGGAAATATTAAGACTTAGAATTTAACGCACTAACAAAACATCGGCATTTGTTTGATAAATGAAGTTCTGGTATATTTGTAACTGTGGATCTTTGTTTATCAGATGAATATTGAATCCGTATGATTAGGATCATAACGAGGATACAGTGGAGCATCGTCTGCACACCGCCGCGCCGCAGGGCGTGGAGATCAGTAAGAGGAGTGATCGGATAGACGACAACGGCGGAGTGACACGCTCTTTCATTCAGAGATAGTTGGTGATAGTTGTCAGTCGAGTGGTTAAACAGATAGGTCGCGGCGTGGTGGGTTAGGGGCAGGGGGGCCCATGGGGCGCCCCGCTGACCGCGTGCGTGTTGCAGTGGTGTCGTCGCTGAGGGCGGCGCCGCGGCCCGGCTACGGGCTCGCCGCGCGCTCGCACACCTTCTCCTCCAGCACGCAGGTTAGTCACTCAAACACCCGGGCACTGGCGTCGAGACACGCCGCCCACCGCCTCCTGTGCGTGGCAAACACGCGAGGAAAGGGGGGAGGGAGTGGTTAATAATAGCAGCATCAGCCTACGAAAAATAGATGAACGCTAGAAGACGTACATTCTGTCATTCATAAGCACCGCCCTGCCCCTCTAGCTTATCGCTAGTTGAATTTAGCTCTCGAAGTACGAGTATCAAACACTTACGTACAATAACAACATGGAGCCCTGACCGCGCCTGCGCCGGCTGCAGCCGCGTCTGACTGCTGCGTCGCCTGCGCGTGCGCAGCGAACTTTCTCTAAATTCCCCGATGCATTTTAAAAGTGGTGGGTTGAGTTAAATACGCGGCGCAGAGGACCGCCTCGGTTCTTGATAATATAGCTTACCAAATAGCCAGCCAAATTCTATGTGAAATGTTTGTACACAAACCTCAACAAACAAACTCACGGAATAGTTTTAATTCCGTAAACAAACATAAATTCACATGCTTGACCCCGAGTTTCAGATATAATTGCTATACATTTTTCAAGATTCATTTTTGGAGGAAAAATCATAAATAGACAACGAATTACCTACCTATACATTGCGTATAGACTGGGCAACGAAGGGATTTTGAAGTACATGGGCGGTTTGTTTACTTTACACATCGAATTTGAATGGAGTGTATTTAATGTGTGACGAGAAGTAAACCAGCGGGGTGTTAGGAGTCCAACGCACGTACCGTACGGGCTGTCTTCTGCCTTGCAAAAGGATTTTTGGGTGGGGAAGGCCTTTGTGCAGCAATGGCTGTATTTGATTTAGCTAAAATGATGATAGAGTGTGAATCGGGCAGGCAGAGGGCAGGCCTCGTCCCGGGCGCGGCGTGGGTGTAGTCAGTGGTGATGGCGCCGCGTCCGGCCCGTGGTCTCCTCCTGGCGGCGCGCTGTTTCCCGCCGCATGGTGCGACTCGCTCGGTCCGTTGGCGGCGCGTTCACGTGTGGACTAGTCCCGCCGTTTTCCTTCGCGCGGTGTAACTCGCTCGGTCCGTTGCAGGGAGACTTCACGTTCAGCGGCATGGGCGACAAGACGCACAGCACTGACTTCAGCAGCGGCAAGTCAGATAGTAAGTACAGCATCACTACCTCCACTACCTCTCCGTAGATGGGGTATACTGTGGATACCTCATCTACCTGCTTAACTACCTTACTAACTAACCAATTTCAATACCATAGGATCACAAGGAACACTTAGTCAAGTCAAATACGTACAAATAAATAGACAACAGAAAATAATATATGAGACCTGCAATAGCATTGTCAAATATGTAAAGTGTAAATTAAAATTAAATTAAAATGTTAATGCCAGATTAAGTGTCAATCATCAATGTCGAAAATTTTTGTGTCAGCAAAAGCTTCGTCTAGTCGTCGTAAACCAGTACCCATGTGATCAACAAAACTACTACGCATTTGTACAGAATAGAAGTTCCTACTCTTACCCATACCTTCATTATGTAGATATTCGCTGACATAATTATCTAATATGTACTTTCATACAGTTCAAAGTTCCTAAAAACCTGTGTAAGAGTGTGTATGTGCATCATACATCCCCGTGCAGTCCGTAAGCAGGGCACGCCTACACCCTGTTGTAGGCATGTTGTAGGTACAACATAATGGTAACCCTCTGATATTAATATTTTTTATCGTGTTTTCTTGGCAACATACTCGTAGGTAAATATTTCCCTGAAACGTTTCAGAAGTTAGTTACTTTTAATTCAATAAATTTAGTCTTATGTACGCATTGCAATAAGGGTGAGTGTTGCGTGCTCTGTCGTTTACTGATCGTTTGTGTGTTGTCGGCGCGCGTGCAGTGCGGACGGAGCTGTGCGGTGAGTGTCAGCGCATTCTTAACCTTGTGTCGACCGCGCAAGGCTCTACCTCTCATGCCTTTCATTTCAATAGCACATATCTGCAAAGCGCTTCTCATACGTACTAAGTGCTTAATTTCACATTAGTTTCTGCGCTGGTTCGGTCCGCGTCGCCTCGGCCGCTCATCTCCTAGGAGAGCACGCGCGCATGGCGTTCTCAGGACTTTCTATAATTCTTCTTCAAAAAGTTGGACTGCGGAGGGCTTGCTTACGTTTTTATTTCATTTTGAAAGATCGCACCTCACCCCGCAAGCGGCATTCAATAAACACTACATGTTGTTAGTGAAACATCTCGCCTGTAGCTCCGCCTAGCGCCTGTAGCGTGACAGCCGGTCAAACCTGCCTCCGTCCCAACTATTGCCGTCCCAACACCTCGATATTGAGCTTCAAACACAGTAGCTCTCTCGGTCACCCCGCCTAGCGCCTTTCCCTTTCTGGGTCTCGTAAACTATGCGATGCGTTGTCCATTGGCGGTCAACATGGACGGTTAAAAGTTCTTGTACAAGTGCCAAGATATCAAGCCTAAATTATGTAAAAATAAATTACCCACAGTGAAGCCATTTGTATATCTACCCATAATCGTATCATAAATAATTATGTTAACCAAGTGGGCCTTGACCGCTGCTGAGAGACTTGTTGGTAATGTACTTGAGCTTTGCACATCGGCCGAGGAAGGGCCGTGGGCCCGTGGCTCCCCTCGTCGCTGTTCCACTGATGCCCGTCTTTGCAAATCGGCCGAGAAAGGGCCGTGGGCCCGTGGCTCCCCTCGTCGCTGTTCCACTGATGCCGTCTTTTCACATCGGCCGAGGAAGGGCCGTGGGCCCGTGGCTCCCCTCGTCGCTGTTCCACTGATGCCGTCTTTGCACATCGGCCGAGGAAGGGCCGTGGGCCCGTGGCTCCCCTCGTCGCTGTTCCACTGATGCCGTCTTTGCACATCGACCGAGGAAGGGCCGTGGGCCCGTGGCTCCCCTCGTCGCTGTTCCACTGATGCCCGTTTTTGTTGCAGTCTCTGCCGGCTCCATCACTGATGTGGATAGAAGTGCTGCGGTAAGTAACCCGACTGCCTATGTTCCTTTTACATCAATTATAGTTTACCGACTTTATGTTCAACTCAAAAATTAAAAATAGAAGAGGGCCAAATCCTTGCGGGAAACCCGATGTGAAACCGCTCGATATGATCAAAATACTTATGATTTGTTTTGATGAAAGAGATTTACCAACCACCTGCTGCTTGTTGCAACATGCTGTAGAATATCATGAGCTACTTTATCGAAAGCTTTTAAAAATTGTAACAATCAGTAGCATCTCGAATGCGTCTATGCATGCTTTCGAATAAATGAAATAATTAATTATTTCCTGGGTTTACCGTTCTTAAAGGGAGGCCTTTGTCGTACAGTGGTGTGGCTAAAACAATAATAACCCTTTCGGTTGATCTAGGTATAGTACTTAATGTTTAGGTGAGGTGGGTAGATCTTTGTCGTTGCTCGATAAATAGTCGCAGGAAGAATAAGATTACAGGCAGTGCGTTATCAAGAAGTGTGTAACGTGTTGGTGGTGTACATTGCAGACCGTCGACGGCGGCGTGATGTTGACGCAGGCGGTGTGCTCGGGGGTGGGCGCGGTGGGCTCGGGGGCGGGCGTGCGCCGATCGCTGCCCAACATGAGCACCGGGCACTTGCTGCACGAGCCTGCCAAGCTGTACCCCTACCACCTGCTGCTGATCACCAACTACCGCCTGCCGCCCGACGTCGACCGCCTCAACCTCGAGGTACTCACCATACCGCACCATCCATACCTGTCTCCAGTGTCTCCTGTCTCGGCCTGCGTTCTCAGTCGCCGCGTGGACTGCCATCTTTATATTTATTTCAAGATAAAACCAGAGGCTTATAATTACAAACTTAATAAAAATTTATAAATACCACCGTTGTCGACCTCCGTGGCGCAGCGGGCGAAGGTCCGCCTGCGACACAGGAGGTTGCGGGTTCGATTCCCGCCTCGGAACAAATTTGTGTACGATCTGCAGAAATTTGCTCCGTTGGTCTGGGTGTTTTCTATATACTAATAAAAATATCTGTCTATGTATTGTAATGTATTAAGTATATCAGTTATCTAGTACCCATAACACAAGCTCTGCTTAGTTTGGGGCTAGATAATGCTGTGTGAATTGTCCAGCATTATTATTATTATTATTTTTATTTACCAGAAAACTTATTGAAGATTTTGACTGTAAGATTAGATTCAGAATAGTATGATAAACTTATCAGCAAATAAAGGTCTATTTGATTCTCATCACGTGAATGTTTACTGGTTGCAGCGCCACCTGTCGGACGCGGAGTTCGAGGCGATCCTGCAAGTGGCTCGCGTGGAGTTCTACCGCCTGCCGCAGTGGCGCCGCAACGAGCTGAAGCGCCGCGCCCGGCTCTTCTAGTTGGAGGCGATCTTGCAAGTGGCTCGCGTGGAGTTCTACCGCCTGCCGCAGTGGCGCCGCAACGAGCTGAAGCGCCGCGCCCGGCTCTTCTAGTTGGAGGCGATCCTGCAAGTGGCTCGCGTGGAGTTCTACCGCCTGCCGCAGTGGCGCCGCAACGAGCTGAAGCGCCGCGCCCGGCTCTTCTAGTTGGAGGCGATCTTGCAAGTGGCTCGCGTGGAGTTCTACCGCCTGCCGCATTGTCTGCTGCATGCTGTTTCCTATCGTCCACAAGTGGAGAACAAATGGGTTCGCTTCTGGATCCGTCGCGATCAACTCACGCGATCAGAATGTAATACGACTATTGACGGATATCTATCGCGTTTGTCCTGTCGCGGGACGACCGGCGCGGCGCATTTGTACGTAGTATGTATGTATGTATGTATGTACGGCGGTGCGCTGCGCTGTCGGGCGAGCGCTGCCGTCGCGCGTCGCTGTATGGTGGCAACTTGTTTTATCTAGTGATCGATGTTGTAATAAGTTTCACATAATAATATTTATAACTAGTAGGTATGGCGCAGGGCGGAGTGCGCAGTTCGTAGAACGCGCCGCGCACTATTTATCCTGTGCCTTTCGTTTGGTACAGAACGACTACATATTGTACACACTTATGATTGTGATTTTGTGAATGCGTGGAAGAAGTTATTTAATTTAGTGACAACCAAATATTTTAGTGTATGTAGGTACCTGGGATGTTGCACGAACTCGTTCGTCTAGCAATCTGTCGACGGCTGAGGTGCTGGGTGGGCACTGTGGGCAGCCAGCCGGGTGCACTATGCACCCTAGCTACTCTAGCTAGGTGAATACTTTTAACCTGTGCCTACTATTCTTTCTGAGACGTGTGTGTGTGTGTGTGTGTGTGTGTGTGTGTGTGTGTTTGTGTGTGCGAACATTCTCTATGGACCGAGTGCGTGGGTGTGTGAGGACGACGTTATTTGTTTTTAATGTTATTATAGGCGGATATTATTTGGTGAGACGAAGTAGCCGGAGGAGACGGGACTTAGATTAAGGATAGATAGCTTTCATTACAATTTTATTACATAATATAATTACCGTATGCCTAATGTTACCAGTGGAGCGAGTCTGTCCGTCTGTCCGTCGGCAGTGGTCGGCACGTCGGGGCGGCTCGTTCACTAATTGCCACCTTTCGGATTTGAATCGTATTGCTGAGGCAAATTGACTATTAAAATGAGTATGATTGCTTCTATAACTTGTAATAGGATATACACGTGTAACGGGCTGCCGCGCCAGGAGCCCGCGCTCTGGCAGTGTGCTTGCTACGTTTGTGTACACAATGTGTATACACGTGTAACGGGCTGCCGCGCCAGGAGCCCCGCGCTCTGGCAGTGTGCTTGCTACGTGTGTGTACACAATGTGTATACACGTGTAACGGGCTGCCGTGCCAGGAGCCCGCGCTCTGGCAGTGTGCTTGCTACGTTTGTGTACACAATGTGTATACACGTGTAACGGGCTGCCGTGCTAGGAGCCCGCGCTCTGGCAGTGTGCTTGCTACTTTTGTGTACACAATGTGTATACACGTGTAACGGGCTGCCGCGCCAGGAGCCCCGCGCTCTGGCAGTGTGCTTGCTACGTGTGTGTACACAATGTGTATACACGTGTAACGGGCTGCCGTGCCAGGAGCCCGCGCTCTGGCAGTGTGCTTGCTACGTTTGTGTACACAATGTGTATACACGTGTAACGGGCTGCCGTGCTAGGAGCCCGCGCTCTGGCAGTGTTCTTGCTACGTGTGTGTACACAATGTGTATACACGTGTAACGGGCTGCCGTGCCAAAAGCCCGCGCTCTGGCAGTGTGCTTGCTACGTTTGTGTACACAATGTGTATACACGTGTAACGGGCTGCCGTGCCAGGAGCCCGCGCTCTGGCAGTGTTCTTGCTACGTTTGTGTACACAATGTGTATACACGTGTAACGGGCTGCCGCGCCAGGGACCCGCGCTCTGCTTGACGCAGCGCAGTGTGCTTGCTATGTATAATGCTTATTAATGTGGTACTATTGACACAGCTCTTGTATTTAATTAACTAAATGTTTGACTATCATTAAAGTTTTATTAGGAACCAATTGAATACATTATATTGTACTTCTGTATTATATGCCTATATATATTTTAGTATCGGAGATCGCTACCTTAGGTATCTTTCTATTGTAAGTACTTGATGTAACTTGAAATGTACCGTGGAAATTGAAATCACTGTTTTTCCAGAACTAAGCAACTATGAGCTGAGCCGGCTCGCGGCTCTGAGCTCTCGATGTTTTTATTTATTTATGCAACCTTCAGTCGGTGGCAGGTGGCCACGCGGCCTCTTAACAATGTATGGATAAATACCTAGATATTCATTTCAAGGTAGTTATATTTTATAGTTTTTCAATTAACTGTTTTCAGACGGTTCACAAAACACTAGACTAGACATTTTAATATTTTCTCCAGGAAAACAGTGATTTTGATTTGAATGTAGGTTTTAAAATTGTGAAATTGAAATAAATAATATCCTAGCAATAAAATCGCACCGGCGCGGCGGCGCGGCGGCGGCGTCCGTCGCAGCGCAGAATAAGAATATATTATGAAACAATGTGGTCCGGCGGACGCTGCAGCCGCGCGGGGTGCTGCTGTCTGCGCATACTTATAACTATTTATTGTACCTATCTAAACGTAAAACATTATAGAGTTTATTTTTTAATAATGCTTTATATTTAAAGTCGAATGAGCCGAGCGCGCCGCCGCCGCCGCGTCGCCGCGCCGCCGCCGTCAGCCTCTGCGTGACACATCGCGACAGTTGGAATCATCGCGTCGCAGGCGCCAGGCGTGGCGGCGGCGTGGCGGCGGAGTTGTCACTGTGTACCTAGGTGTATTACTATGAGCGGAAAGAGTACCTATCATCGGTGATTTTGAATGAAGATTATGCTTTTGAAGTAATAAACTTGCATTTCCGGGTATATTCTTTATTATTTTATTTATGCGTAGTCGATGTCCTCCGCCTTCCCCTCTTGGTGGCACGCGCCCTCCTGGAAGTCGAGGTAGGGGCCTGCACACACACACACATACACATTACAAGTCGAAGTAGAGGCCTGCGCACACACACCTACACATTACAAGTCGAGGTAGAGGCCTGCGCACACACACCTACACATTACAAGTCGAGGTAGGGCCCTGCGCGCACACACCTACACATTACAAGTCGAGGTAGAGGCCTGCGCGCACACACCTACACATTACAAGTCGAGGTAGGGCCCTGCGCGCACACACCTACACATTACAAGTCGAGGTAGGGCCCTGCGCGCACACACCTACACATTACAAGTCGAGGTAGGGGCCTGCGCGTACACACATACACATTACAAGTCGAGGTAGGGGCCTGCGCGTACACACATACACATTACAAGTCGAGGTAGAGGCCTGCGCGCACACACCTACACATTACAAGTCGAGGTAGGGCCCTGCGCGCACACACCTACACATTACAAGTCGAGGTAGAGGCCTGCGCACACACACTGCTGCTTAATTGGGACAGAAATATATCGAGACATTTCTGTGGTAGTAGGTAGGCATATTATATCTGCTTATAAGTATAATTGAGGTATACCTAGTAATAAGTATGAGAGAGATGTCACGGTTTAGGCTAGGTTTCTGTCATCTTATATCTCGGGTGAAATACAAACCTTGGAAGGTGGTGAGGTAGTCGTGGCAGCGCTCGCGCATCAGCGGACAGATGGTGTCGATGAAGGCGAGGTTGGAGAAGGGCCTCGTGCGCGAGCAGATCATGTCGTTACTGTAAGCACACGACAGGCGGCGCCCCGTTAGATACCACTCATGTACCTACACACTTGCACTCATGTACGCGCATTTTTGGAATAGCAAAATAAAATGGTGTTTGCTGCAGCTTCCAGCCGGTCGTGACAAATAATAAATAAATAAATAATGCTGGACAATTCACACAGCGTTATCTAGCCCCAAGCTAAGCATAGCTTGTGTTATGGGTACTAGATAACTGATATAGGGTACACTGGGGTCAATTGAAACATTTTTGAGAAAATTGGTCGTGTGACTTCATTCTTTAACCCTATTTGCTTAATAATGGGTTTAAATCATTGCCAGACTATCTGGCTATATAATTAACCTAGTAATTTGGCATAATATACGCCTTTAAATGAGATAGAAGCTATTTAGAAACCCTTGGAAAATGTTTCAATTGCCCCCGTGTCAGGGTCAGTTGAAACGGTGCCTGGGGTTAGTTGAAACAAGTGTTTCTACAAATAATTTAACTAGCCTTATGTACAGTTGATGTTGTGAGTGAAAAGGTAAAGTAGGTTTGTTGTGAGAAAAAGATGTTTTAATCAAAAATAATCAGTTTTATTGTTTTTGTGGTTTAAATCTTATACTTATTCAATTTTAATCACCACTAAGTATCAGGCACATTACCTCTTCAACCTCAAATCTCTATCATCAACTTTTAAATGCTAATTTCCTTAGTTCCTTTTTGGAAAGTCCAAAATAAATGTCAGCACATCTTGTTTAATATTTTGCTAGCGTTTTTTTTCTTGGGAGTTAGTAAATACTCTCTTATGTGGTGAATATCCCATTTACCATTCACTGATTCTGCTGTCTCATCGTTGGAATTATCTCTTTTTTTGTATCTGAACAAGGATGTGACATTTATAGCATATTTTTCATCTGGCGACCTCCGTGGCGCAGCGGGCGAAGGTCCGCCTGCGACACAGGAGGTTGCGGGTTCGATTCCCGCCGCAGAACAAATTTGTGTATAATCTGCAGAAATTTGTTCCGTTGGTCTGGGTGTTTTCTATGTATAATAAAAAAATACCTATCTATGTAGTGTATTGTATTAAGTACATCAGTTATCTAGTACCCATAACACAAGCTCTGCTTAGCTTGGGGCTAGATAATGCTGTGTGAATTGTCCAGCATTACTTATTTATTTATTTTTCGGCCGCCTGTCTTAATGGAGTGCCTTTCGTTACGACTTCAGCGTATGCTTTTATACTTATCAATACTAGTCTCTCCGGGGTTGGTAGTTTTTGGATATTTTCTTGACATCTAAAATATAAATAAAAAATATATAAATAATGCTTTACAAACATTTTTTCCGAAGTGGGAATCAAACTCTCAAATTCTTGCGACGAAGGCGGACCTTCGCCCACCGCGCCATAGAGGTCGACAAAAATATGACATAATTTGCGTAATATGCCTGAAAAAGTATTTAAAAAACAGTTTGGTGTTAATATAAATACGTTTCAATTGACCCCGAACCGTTTGTTTCAACTGACCCCATCCCATCACTCTAAATATTTTATCAAACAGAAAAAAAACTAGACGTCATAGGTGGGCATTCACCACGAAGCAGTCAACTAGAATATTCATAGAAACAATGATAGTAAACAACACTGCGGAACACTAAATAGTTTTAGTGCAATATTCAAAACAATAATAGTAAAAAAACTTACTTTACGAGTCGAAAAAGCGATGCACCCACGTAAAAATGTCCAGCGCGCTCGGAGCGGCCATGGGTACTGTACTGAGCGACACGTTCCGACTCGCAGCGCGCTTCTTTCCCCCCTCAAGACCTAGACCCTATTACTAACCGTCTTAGAGTTATGTAACTTGTTTCAATTGACCCGTGTTTCATTTGACCCCAGTCTCCCCTACTTAATGCAAAACACTACATAGATAGATATTTTTTGTTATACATAGAAAACACCCAGACCAACGGAACAAATTTCTGCAGATCGTACAGAAATTTGTCCCGAGGCGGGAATCGAACCCGCAACCTCCTGCGTCGCAGGCGGACCTTCGCCTGCGATGTACTTAGGTACTTTTAGGTATAACTATACAGAGTGGATTTTTTAAACGGGGCGATACGGGGAGGTACCATAGCCGGTGTAGCTACAGGAAAATGGCCTCAGGATATTATCCATATTTTATGAGAAATTAAAATCGCATTCTCAGATTTTTTTAAACATTATAAGTACCTACTTATGTATAAACAAGGAGGTTAGGAACAAAAGGTGACATTTATACTTATTCTTTTTTTTTCAGGAAATGAGAAAAATGTATTAAGGACGTGGAATATACAACATTTAAAAAGGAATGATTCCTTGCAATAAAATGAGCTACCTATCTTAAATATTTCGGGGCACCTGCCCCCAGGTAACATTCATTTTTACGCAAATCTCCGCACCTAGCTACCTAACATCTTAGCAAATCACCATCGAAAATGAGCAAATCGCAGAAGTACGTAATAATTTTTGGATTGGACGGAAGTCAATCATCATTTCACTTTGGTACGTTTCGAGATCTGTTCTCGAACTCGATTTTTCGCTACGCGTGTGCAATAAAGGTTTTGTTTTGAGTTTTTGCTGTTACCTTACCTTGTTGTTTTATGTTTTTTTTTTTTTTTACTGTAGTCTAGCATACATTTCTAAATACACTAGAATAACATTACAATCTAGCCATAGATTTGACTAATGGGTAATTTTGTTTTAACTTAATTTTATACATAGGTACATTACACTAAGAACGTGTCCATCGGCACTTTTCTTATTGTCTCTATTTAAGGGGAAGACACTTGGTTCATGTGTTCTTTAAAATTAGCACTTATGCACTTTCACTATAACTATAACTACACTAACTCGAAAGGTTTAGTTCTTTTGAGCCTTCTCACTATGTCCGTGTTGTCCAGGAGCTGGATAGCCTCGACGTTCACATGATGATGAAGCCTCAGTTCATGAGCCTCTGCGTATTTTTGTATTATTCTATCGACGTATTCAATCTTCAGGTCCCGATGAAGATCGCCATTTCTTACATACCAGGGAGCGTTTACTATTGCCCTGAGTACTTTATTCTGGAATCTTTGTATAATGGCTACATTTGTCTTTTTGGTACAACCCCAGAGCTGTATACCATAGGTCCAAATTGGCATAAGGACTTGTTTATATAGTAAAACTTTATGTTGTACTGCTAGAGTAGAATTTCTTCCAATTAGCCAGTACATCTTTTTGTAGCGAATCTCTAGCTCTTCTTTTTTCTTTTTGACGTGAGCTTTCCAGCGTAGCTTGGCGTCAAGGGTCATGCCCAAATATTTCGCTGTGTTAGCATACGGTATTACGACTCCGTTGATGAATACGGGATGATAGTCTTCTCTTTTGTTTGTGAAGTTGATATGAATAGATTTAGATTCATTTAGTTTGATTCGCCAGGTTTTTGTCCAGTTGTGTATTTTATTCACTGCCACTTGGACTTTTTCGGCGGCTTCTGCTTGAGTTCTTCCTGTGGCTATTATAGCAGTGTCATCAGCAAATGTTGCGATGGTGCTGTTTTCAGGTTCTGGGAGGTCATAAGTGTATAAGAGGTAAAGGACCGGACCCAATACACTTCCTTGTGGCACCCCTGCTTTTATTTCCTTTATTTCAGAGAAGAATTCATCTTGTCTTATTCTAAAGGCTCTATTTGCTAAATATGATTTGATTATTTCAACGTATTCTATGGGTAGAATTCTTTTTAACTTAAGTACTAGGCCTTCATGCCATACTTTATCAAAGGCTTGTGCGACATCTAGGAAGATTGTAGAGCATACTTCTTTGTTTTCTAATGTTTTTTCGATTAACGTGGTAATTCTGTGGACTTGATCCACCGTGGAATGTCGTTCTCTGAATCCAAATTGATGTTCTGGGATAAGTTTTTTAGTTTCTAGTAATGGCTTAAGCCTTTTTAGAAATAGCTTTTCGAATAGCTTCGACATTATAGGCAACAGAGAAATTGGCCTGTAAGATGTTGCTTCCTGTGGTGGTTTTCCTGGTTTTGCTATCATTATTACTTCCGCAATTTTCCAAAGATCTGGTACGTATTTTAGTCTGAACGCAGCGTTGATAAGATTAGTCAGTTTAACCAAGGCTTTTCTTGGAAGGTTGTGCAGAACTGCTCCTGTGATTAAATCGAAACCAGGAGCTTTCTTTGCATTTATCTTTAGTTTTATTTCACTCCAGACCTCTCTAGGTGAAACAAGCTTAATGTCTAGATGTTCATTGCAAATTTCGGCTTCGTCAATGTTACAATTTTCTCGACCTTCGTGTGGGCTAAAGATTTTCTGTAGGTGTTCTGCAAACACTACGGCTTTTTGCTCGTTGCTTACGGCCCATTCTCCAGGTCCTTTTTTTATTGGTGGGATCTGGTTAATAGGTCGTTTCATGTTCTTAGTAGCTTTCCAGAGTGAGTAATCTGAGCTACGGTCATTGGTAAGGCTTTGTAGGTAAGTGTTTGTTGTGTCACTGTTGTGTTTTTGGATTTGCCGTTTCAGTTTCTTGGTAAGGAAATTAAGTTTATTTTTGTCTTGCGGAGATCTCGTCTGGTGCCAACGGTTTTTCTGTTTACGCTTTTCCTCTATAAGTTGTTTAATTTCTATGGGATAGACATTCTTAGTTCGTCTAGTTTTAATTGTAGGTGTATTTTCCCAAGCCGTTTGTTGTATGAGCTTTACATACTTTTCTAGATCATCGTCGAGTTGCTCCGGAGTTTTCAGTGGGACTTTCAGCTCTATTTTAGAGTCCAGATCAATTTTGAATTTCTCCCAGTCTGTATTTTTATTGACTAATGTTGGTTTTTTTTCAGTATTTAAAACACTTTCGCTCAATTCTAGGTGGATTGCGGAGTGATCGGAGTTCATGTCAAAACACTGCGTCGCACGTAGATAGTTTGAAGTTATGCTTTTGTACACAAAAAAATCTATGAGGTCAGGAATTTTTTGTGGATCAGTTGGCCAATAAGTGGGCGAGCCTGTTGAAATGATATCACATTTCTCTTCTCTCACAGCGCTCATTAACTCTCTGCCCTTTGTGTTGGTTAGTCTGGAGCCCCAGTATGTGTTTTTGGCGTTAAAGTCGCCCCCTAGAATAAATTTATCGCCTAGGGTTTGAAAAAAGGTCACATACGTTTCTTTTTTGATCGTGTATCTCGGAGGACAGTATATTGCTGCTACCGTAAGCTTGTATCTTTTTGTGTCGATACAAATTGCCACGGATTGAATGTCTGGCTCTTCATATTTATTTTTCTCGTGATGTTTGATGTTTTGCTTTACGATGACTGCACTGCCGCCTCTTCCTTTATTAGCTGGGTGTAGTGCATGATAGATTTTGTAACCTTTAAATTGGATTTGAGATTGAATTGTGAAATGTGTTTCGGATACGAGACACACGTCTATATTTTCAATATCTAGGACAACTTGTAGCTCATTTTGATGTTTTGATAGTCCATTACAGTTCCAAGCCATTATTCTAAGGTTTCCAATCATTTTGAATGCTTATTGATAGCAGTTTTGGTGCTATTCTCTATTTTCTTTAGACGCTCGTCAAAACCACTCATTAACTTTAAAATTTCGTCAAGTTTGTCATTCTGGCCGATGTTTTGCTCGGCGCGTTGGATTGTTACTGCTGGTTTTCCAGCAGTTGCTTGTGCAAAAGATATCTTTTTGTTTAAAGCTGGCGGTGGCAGCGCATGTGACGCGCGACTTGTAGCATTAGGCTGCAAGGGCGGCTCTCTGCCTCTCGAGGCTTGCTGTTGTCTCGTAGAAGATGGTTTCTTCATTACTTTGTCTCGCATTTTCTGCATTTCTTTGGCGACCATGCAGCCTCTGTAGCTGGCAGGATGGGGCTCCCCACAGTGCAGACATTTCGGTTTCTCTGCAATGAGCTTTGTGCAGTCCTTGGTAAGGTGTTTACCGGTGCATTTTACACACCTTGGCTCCTTGGCGCAGTACTTTTGTGTATGTCCGTACCCTTGACATCTTTTACACTGTGGGATCAGTTTGGAGGTTCGGAGAGGCTGTATCTCAACCACACATCCCAAAATGTATTTAATTTCATAGATCTTCTTTATGTTTTCATTATTATTGAAAGAGAGCGTGAACATGTTGAGTGGTTCTTTTGTTTTCCAGCTCAATTTATTCACTACCGATTCAATCATGAAGCCCTTATTTTTTAAGTCTTCAATTATTCTTTCTGTTTTACAGGTAGAAGGCAATTTCTTGACTACTACCCGTATGGGTCTTTCCTGTTTGTTTTCGTACGAATGCCAAAGGCAGTTATTATCCTGCAAGGCCTTGGTTATTGAACGATATGTGTCACCATTACAGGCGTTCACCTTAACGCTTTTACCATTCAACATTTTTAGGTTGAAGGTTTCAGCTGAATGTTCCGTGGATAGGAAGTCATAAAAGTTCTGGTAGTTCTCCACACCATCTACAATGATCGGTGGTGGTGGGGGAATTTTCTTTTCCTTTTCTTTTGTTGGTATGTTGGTCTCTGGTGAAAGCTCCGGCGACGAGTTCAGTTTTCGTTTCTTCTTAGACCTAACTCTCACCCAATTGGTTTCTTTGGCTAGCTCTTCCTCGTCCGTGCTGTATTCAATACGCGTGTTAGAGGTCTCCATGCATGGTGCTTTTGATGGATTGACGGTGGTATCTGCAACGCATTTCAGTTGCTGCTGTAGAATACTAATTTGGTTCTTGAGGTCTCCAACAAGGCTCTCAAGTTTCAATCTCTCTTGTTTTTCTTCTTGGTATCGTTGTACAACTTTGTTATGTTCTTCGGCCAAAAGTCGTTCTGTATCCGTTTTGATCGAGATAGAAATTTTCTGCGGTGTATTCATTGTTACGACATGCAATTAGCTTCGCCTTAACAATAAAATATGATGTCGACGGTCGACATGCCTAAACGTGACGATCTAGCAAGGTCATGGCGATCGGGCGTGCCGCGCGCGACGTTTGTTGTGATGCGTTAGCACTTTGCACTGATGGTACGCGCGGTTGCGTGTGACACAACTGATCTCGGAGAAAACTGAACGATCACTAATGTTGTTTTATGTGATACATAAATGTATTTGTTTAAGTCGACGTACGTTACATTACAAAGCTACCTACGCTCCAGCTGGAATCTGAGGGGCGTCTATTCTGAGTCTATTTGACTTCAGTAGCGAGACGTGATCGTGACGTCTTCTTTTAGTAGGAATGAGATTTCGCTAGTTCCCTGTCCGCACGACAGAAGCGCTGTAACAAATTGTATGGACCAAGGAGACGTCACGATCACGTCTCGTTAGTATCTAACGTCGATTACACACGCCGCCGCCGCCTCCGCCACCCTTCTGTTCTCTGATTCCCTGGCTTGATAGCGGTTATGACCTCGCCACTTTGCGTAAGTAGGTACTAGGGTAGGTACTCACGGTGCATCTTCCAAGCAAATCATGAGATCGATGTTGCATTGACTTATATTGAACATGCGCATGGTTGTGTTGTATCTATTCGGTGCTCCACGGTGAACCTTTTCAAACTCGATGGGCTTGAAATATCTGTCTTTGTACGAGTCGTCGAAGTACTGCCCCAAAGCAGGAGTCCAAAATACTGGAAAATTACAATTTAGGTAGGTACCTACTGCAGATGCCGGATGCGACCAGACTACGCCAGGGTAAGTCCAGTTCCGTTGACTAGTAGGTATATGCTGATGATGAGTTTCAAGGTAACTTACAGTGTACGGAGAACATGGCGCAGGCGCCCGCGCAGAGCGACAAGGTAGCTAGTAGTCGCATTATGCGGCAGCTGAGACACCTGCGATGATTCTAACAAAAAAATAAAGCTTTGAGAGAGACTGCAGCAGTCGCTGTTGCTACCGACGACGACGTTGCGTTGCGTTGTACTCGGTGCGTTGTACCTACTAAAGGATGTCGTCGCGGCGCCGCCTCGCGAGGCACAAACAGTTAATGTCATGCTAATTTTAAATCAAGTACCTAACTGCAAAGCTATTAAAAAACTTGTTGCTAATTAACTTTGTTAATTTGAAAGCTTTGTGATTTGATCTAGGCACCTTCTTATCTCTAACGGACTTATTAACTAGGTAGGTACCTACAGTGCGACCGAAAAGAGTAGATAAATGAGAGCGCTGCTGTCGTTTAGATGGCAACACGAATAGTACGACGCAAAAGGTTTTGATCCTTGCGTTTAGCAATAAAATTTTGTTAGAAACGTTTTGTCAATAGGTACAAATCCGACTAAAAACAGTAGAAATTAATTATCAAGGAACGAAAATTTACTGTAAACTGGCAACTCTTTATGAATGTTTTTTGTAGACTAAATTAATTTACGCAAAAGTAATCTCATATTCTTATTACTATCGTACCTAATCATTAAAGTCACTTATAACGGGATATTTACCATGATTCGAGTTTTGAGCTTTCCAATTAATAACCATGATGGATTTAAAAGTTTTATCGTAATCATTTATTCTTAAGAATAATAGATATACCTACTTTAGCATAACTAGTATACTAAACCACTTTTGGAAAATAATCTAATATTATTTTTCGAGTTGGTGCAAAACCCGCCCCAAGCTTTTTTATCTTTTAAATAATCTGATATTTTCTAGTAAGCCATTTTGCAAGGTTTTGACAATTTGTTTGAATTTTATTGACTGATAATTTTTGCAACTCACTAAGAGTTTTGTTGTATATTAGAAGCGTATACATTGCCCTTTAAAAGATTTTGTGTAGTTTAGTTGTGGCACAGCGAGTATATTTATTTCTGGTATTAAAATTATGATTATCACTGTTTTTAGTGGTTTTTAGGGAACCGATTTATATTTCTATAACAAACACCTTGCTTAATTTGGTCTTGCTCGGGGGCATGCTTGCCAAACATTTGGTTATATTTAATCTGTGGTTTTTAGGGAACCGATTTATATACCAAAGATACTACGGAACGTAGTCATAGGATCTTTGTTCGTTATCGTAGTATCAAGGAACATTATACTCTATGGGCACAGTTGATATTATACTATTTATTCATATCTACTGTGCTATGGGAGCACAGATTAAATATAACCAGATGTGTGGCAAGCGTGCCGATGAGCAAGACCAAAGATTGCAAGGTGGTGGGGGGAAAGTGTTGCCATGCAATTTTATTACCCCGATCTTAGGTTTCTTATTTCATGTCTCTGTTGGTGGATTGGATTTGCGATTTTCCAGTTCATAAATTTGGGTGTTCAAATTCAGAACAGGAAATTCCACCAAACCTTGGTTGACCTTTGTAGTGAATGTTTTAAGTACTGGTGTGTTTAGGTCCTTACTTTTTGTTACAGCCTGCAGGTATTCCTCGGTCCGGTAGGTCTTATTTTATTACTTGCGCACTTACAACCTATTGATCCTGTTCTGTTAGGATTTAAAGCAAACTTTTAACTTTTTTGTGTATTTGGTTAAGTTTAATCGTTTCAGTTCCAGTAAAGTTATTAGTTTTCTAGTAAATAAATATATAAGTATATACTTAAATTAGGTACGAATGTGGGAATAGGTAAACATTTAATTTAACTAAGCCTAGAAAGGAAACAACGTTTAGTTAGGAACCTATCAATTTTGTTTTGTTATGTAGGTATATTCACTTATTACGATACGAGTAGAAATAATTTTAAACACTAGAATATAGAAAAATAATATCAATAGTTTTATGTTAATAGTAATTAAATAAATTTTTTATTAGGGAATTAAATTCTTACACGTTAACCAGGCTTAGCCAACAGACTTCGAAATCACATTTCTCCTAATAAATTAAATCTTACGGTTTAGATATTGCTAAGGTAACCTTTAATACGAAATTTAATGGCACTTTTAAAATTATTATGCAGCTAAAAAGAAAAAAGTGCAAATACAACAAAATTAAATGACACTTTTACACCACAATATTACCAACATTCCTGCCTACTAATCCAAATATTTATATTCTGTTATAATTAATAAGTATGTATGATCAGTCTTTAAGACGATTATTTCAATATGTTCTTAATCAAATCAAATAGTCTTTAGTAAAATAAAATTTATTATTTTTTATACTGGATTGCATTTCTTTTACATTCTCAGATTTAATTTTCTCAAATTAAATCTATATTATGGTATGTAAGAATATTGAATCATAATTATTGATTATAAATAATATACAGGTTGTAACAAAAAGTAAGCACTAAACTTTCATGGGTGGGTTCCGACTTGATTATAGAACCGAAGAAAAATTCCCGAATAGTTTCGAAAAAAAAGTAAACTAAATGTTGTGCTTCTTTTCAGGTAAAATAAACTAAAAAGGCCTACGTTCCTCTTTACAACTCCATTAAAACACAAAACACCTTCGTCGTGGGTCGTTGACCGTGGAGTTCAACGACCCGCGACGTCATCGCAGCGGACAACGCCTCTTAGATGTGATAGGTAGGTCTTACAAATGCATTTTTCCTCGGTTTTATGATAATAAGCAAATGACAACAGTCATTCATTCATTACCCAGTCTAGTGATAATTTCGTTTTTATTTATTTGTTTTAAATTTTCATATTTTCCTGTGGTCTTTGATCGAAGCTAAAGTTTGGTCCTTACTCTTTGTTACACCCTATATAAAAGTAATACTACCCAATATTTAAATATTTTGATTGGTTATTTCTTTATTTGTTTGGAAGGTAGATTATAATACAAAGTAGGTATGACAAACTTTCTCAGAGTCTTAAACAGAGTTTCATTCTTTTTATAAATATTACGTACCAGCCTTGAAACAGCATGAGGGAAAAGATAAGTTCGCTGTTTCATTTTTATTAATAAATTTTCATAGAAATGTTTACTACAAATTTTGGACTATATTTTGGGTCCCCAATCTTTGCAACCCGTTGCTTCTTTCCAACGCAAACGTAGATGTTTATCTGCAGGAAATCTGTAACAAATAAAAACATGACACTTAAATAATAAATGCGAAAGTTTGGATGGATGGATGAATGGATGTTTACCTCTTCACGCTACTTACTACTGAAAGGATCGGCTGAAATTTTGCATACAGGTATCTAATTCTAAAATACTTTTTATTCCATAAATCAGTTCCTATGGGATAGAAATCACACCCTTAAACGTTTCCATAGAAACAATGCGTGCGAAGCCGCGGGCATAAACTAGTTTTAAGATAATATTTCTCGTTATGTACGTATTCAAATATATTTCAACGCGCCATTTGGGGAATTTTATTGTCTAGTGCAGGCAACCCTAAATTTTCGCAATGTTAGGTTATATTAATTAAATTTTTCATAAAACATAACTTTTCAGCCTTGTACCTCTTAATTGTTCATGTAAATCTATGAATCTGTAAATTTTGAACCTTTTTGTAGTCAAAAGAACTTGTACTTACGAGTGGAATGATAAATTCGGCACTTTTGCTTCACTGTCACTTGTACATTCGAAAACACAGCACCGCACCATTGTTGCCTTTAGTTTTTATTGTTTTTAGGTGCGGGAATGTCCACAGGAACACTTTATTCACATTTATACTTAGAAATCAAAATTTTACAACAATTTCGATGATTCTCGTGTCGAGCTCCGTCGATGTGTAGGAAATTTGTTTAGCAACTAGAGTTGCTTTTCAATGAAAAAACCGGCACGCGAGAAAGTGATAGCAAGCCATTCGCTCTATCTCATTTCTTCTTAGGTTATAGGCATAAGTCGTTCTCTCTTTATGTGTGAATGCGATAGCATTTGCGCGTGTTCTATAGCATACTCTTTCTACGTATGGGAGCTTATTATTCTTTCTTCTTCTTCTTCTTTTAATTTTATCGAACATGTCATTTGTCACTGTCAACGTCAGATGGTGTATGCTGTCAGCTGCCAAGTTGGCAATGAGAAGAAAAGTCATTTTGTCAGTCAATCAAACAAAAGCAAAATCAAGTCCAGTCCGTCAAGTCGCGCGCGCGTGCTCGTTTACTCGCGTTGATGGAATCAATTTTGATCGTTCTAAATTTCAGATGACTTGTGACGAAAATAGTTAGTGAAAATGATACTTCTAATTCGGTAAAGCAAAAGTAAACTTCGAATAGTTTGACCTAAATCTGTGTTTATTTCGTGCAAGTGTCAGTATTCAGTGAGTATTATGAACTTTGAGGATTATGAATCCCTTCCGACCCAAAACTTCGTCACTCACATGACCGCCGGAGCCATAGCGGGGGTGATGGAGCACTGCATCATGTATCCGCTGGACTCCGTCAAGGTGAGTCGCTCGGTCTCGCGCGGCGCTGAGCGCAGTCCTAACCTCGTCGCGCTGACAGCTCACTGTCCGCTGTCCTATTACGCCACTCATTTACCACTTGAGGGTTATGTAAAGACTTCTCAATCATCTGTTTCCTTCCATAATCTGCTGATTTGATAAATATACATGTTGAACTGGTCATCTTCCCTTGCTCAGCAACAAAGCACTGCTGTTTGTTGTTTTCAGACTTGTTTATGCTCCCCTCCTGCATAGTACAGCCTCCAGTCCATGTGACAGAGAATGTAATTCCCATTCAAGTATATTGGCTTATAGGTAGTTTAATATGAGGATAATGTTGTAGATAACATTTAATCACACTAATATTATAAATGCTAAAGTTTGGATGGATGTTTGATACCTCTTCACGCCAAAACTACTGAATGGATCATGCTGAAATTTTGCATACAGGTTTTTCTAATCCTGGAATCAATATAGGCTAGAAAGAACGTTTCTATAGAAACAACGCATGCAAAGCCGTGGGCTTAAACTAGTTATCTATACTGACACAACTCTTTATACTTACTTAAGATTGAAGCTGTTTGTTGTGCCATCAATATTATAATTATGTTTGTTTACTTGTAAAGGGACAGCACTTGCTTCTGTGCTGGATGTGGTAGAAATGCATAGAATGTTGTGAATACTCTAGCTTGAATTGCCATTAATAAAAAAGGAAGAAGATGTACAGGTTATATTCGTACCCCAAAACTTTGTTGTGTAGTGATGCTGCTACAGTCAGTTGACTCCTCACAGCACCAGTACGTGTACAGGTGAGCGGTCTATGAGAGTGGACTTGTTTAAGTAGAGAGAGGCTATGAGGTTCACGGTGCTCCATTTGTTGAGGCATGTTCACAAAGTGATACCCATCTATAGACACAAACTAATGTGTATGCTTAGAAACAGCACCATAGTAACATAACTATCATTCTATATCAATAAATGTGTAACAAAATGTTTTTATCTAATTTTAATTATGTACTTATTTTGCAACTAACTACTACTCACACACCAGGGTTGAGATGATTTAGATCAATTACTGTTAATTCAGCAGTCAAAACACAAAAATCATTAATTTTTAATAGATGGTGGCTCTCTGGCAACCAGGCGACTCCTGGTAGATGGTGGCTCTGGCAACCAGGGGACTCCTGGTAGATGGTGACTCGCTGGCAACCAGGGGACTCCTGGTAGATGGTGGCTCTCTGGCAACCAGGGGACTCCTGGTAGATGGTGGCTCTCTGGCAACCAGGGGACTCCTGGTAGATGGTGGCTCTCTCGCTACCAGGGCACTCCTCGTAGATGGTGGCTTTTCTGATTGACCTGTGCTAGCAGCACAAGTATGTGATAAAATAATTGATTCAGGTTTTACTTAAATGTATTATTGATTAGTTAATAATGATAAGTAATAGATGCACATGTATAGAAATGTACCTGTACATGTAATAGTATAGTAGGTGTACATATTGTAGTTGCAATCCAACAAGGATCTCACTAGAGAGCGAGGAATGATCACACGCGAGTCGTGTGTGCTGCAGCCAAGTGCCTGTGCAACTGAGCGCATGAATATCTATTGATACAGATGTATTTATGTAAAATAATGATTATACGAGGAAGTAGTCCTTAGGGTTGGCTCGCTGCCAGCAGAGCTGCGTGCGGTAGGCGACGTCGCAGGCGTCGGCGCCGGGCGGCGAGCCGCAGGCGCGCATAGAGGCCTCGTTCTTGTGGCGTAGTTCGTCGGGCAGCAGCGCCAGCACGGCCTCAATGTCGACGGCGCCGTCCGCCAGCATGCCCGTCGTCTCCATCGTGCACTTGATGTAGCACTTCAGCACCGGGTCTTCCACGTCCGCGAGCGAGGCGCCGCCGTCCACCCGCTCCAGCAGCGCGCGCTGCACGCCGCTCTCCGCGGCGCAGTTGTCGCGCACCATGGCCGCCAGCTCCGCCATCTCGTCGTCCAGGGCGCCCGCCAGCGCCGCCAGCACGCCCAGCACACCCACCACACCCAGCGCTCGAGAGAGAGACATCGCAGTGATGCTGGAGGTCCAACGCGCCGCCTTATAACGAAATCACAAGCATGCTATTACACGTTGTTTGTTTAAAGTATAGGCTCCCCGGCTGTGTTTAGGGAGATGCCAACTGTCATTTTTCTGTCGGCTTACTTCCGTCACGGTGGATAATGAGTTAATGAGACTCCGCTAAAAGCTACGTGACCGTCCGTTTACTTTGAAAAATGATACTTTTCAGAAGGTTGTTATTTAAATGGGAGGCACCTGATGATGTAAAATGGCATAATGAGTTGTGTAGGTATACATACGTACGTTGTCCATGACTACTTAATAAGTAACAACATTGTCCAGCATAAGTATATCATATGTATGATTGATAATAAAATAAATAATGTTCACACCGTATCGTCTGGGTCCAAAGTAAGCAGAGCTGGTTATGGCTACCAGATAGCAGATCCCCCTCGGCCTCGTGAAGTAAGCAGGTGCGTGTTTGTTGCAGACGCGCATGCAGTCGCTGCGGACGGCGCACAACAGCTCCATCTCTGAGACCTTCCGGTACATGGTGAAGCGCGAGGGCCTGCTCAGGTAACTACCCTTCCGCCGCGTCCTGCAGCCCCCAGCGCAGACTCGCACCAGCCCGCTGCACCGCGCCGGCTGTGCTGGAGACTGTGGCTGAGCAGACTCCATTACACTTCATCATAATGCTCTAACTCCCACTACAGTACGCGTAACACGAACGCCGCCGCCCCGCGGACCTCATCTCCCATTTTGTACCTAGATCGATGTACCATACCTACTAATATCATAAATATGATAGTATGGCCTTAAAAGAAATAGGCTGCTGATAAAAAGCAGCCTGTTTTTGTAATGCCTATCATCTTTCTAATACATACTCGTATATATAATAAATAAGTAAAGCCTCCGGGTTGTGTTATACACTGTTCGATCACACAATCTGTACATATTAAATACAGGATAAAATATGTACAAACAGCGTCCGAATTAAGTAACCCCCCCCCCCCTCCGTCCTGCATAGCACATGCAGGTTTAAATCGAAACCTGTGAAAAGGAGTTGCAAAAGTCGAATATAATAAATTGTATTACCATTCTAAAAATGCACGCCGCTATTACTAATACAAACTATCGTAGTTTGACGAATTCATTACGGATGTGCGGTAAGGAATTAATTGAGCTATAAACACAAGAAGTCGCACATACATAACATAACGCTCATAACATAAATGTTAGAGCATGGCTAATCGCTACTTGGTCAGACACTTCATTACTGAGACGGTGCATCACCTAACACCGATAATTGCGCCGTACGAGTTTAAAATGCACTGCTAACTACAGTTGAGTTACAATCTCTACATACATTATAATAATGCCCAGAAATACATTTTAATGTGTGACATTGATTAGTTACTTACCAGTTAATCACATCACGCTGTAGGTACCTATTGTGAACGTGAAACTTTTAATGTTTAATTTTCATTTTGAATTTATTTGGGAAACAAACAGCTTACTTAACAAAATTGGTTGTAACTTATTATGGGTAACTTAAGCCTATCAGTTTCCGCTTATGGGTAAACAATATGAAATGTGTCCATAAAAACTTAAAATCCAACAGTGCTTAGAACTAACAAACTAACGATTAAAACAAAACAATAATATGGATCGAAAACACTTACTCATGTACGTCACTCAAAATATGTACATAAATATATAACATTATCGTACTAAGCCAATCAAACCAAGTCCAACATACAGAACAGAGTGCAGCAGCATTTTACATAATTTGTTACCTCTTTATGGCACAACTAGTGGACGGATCCGCTGAAATCTACATAGAGGTTGTTCATCACCGGGATTAACATTATTTATGATAGCGAGAAGGCATGTGAAGCCGCATGCAGAATCTAGCAAATGCTGAAGTAGTGTAGAGTCCTGGGCCCCGGGCGGCCGTCGTCGCCGCGCGCAGCGCGTCGCAGCTGGGAGTGCAGCGCGCGCAGTGTTGTGTGCAGGCCGTGAGCGCGCTGCGCGGGGTGGCAACGGTGGCAAAGCACGGCATCACCACTCCCGGGCCGGCATCTCACAACCCGCTGATGAACCGCAACATGCCGAGTGCGCGGCTCATCGTATCATACAGACTTAATGCTGCACTCTTGATAACAAGTGCGTTTGTGCTCCTCACCTGAATCTTTTCCTACTTTTTATTACGTTAGGGTCTAGTATACTTAATATATATCTAATATACTTTGACGACCTCCGTGGCGCAGCGGGCGAAGGTCCGCCTGCGACGCAGGAGGTTGCGGGTTCGAATCCCGCCTCGGAACAAATTTGTGTACGATCTGCAGAAATTTGTTCCGTTGGTCTGGGTGTTTTCTATGTATAATAAAAAAATATCTATCTATGTAGTGTATTGTATTATGTATATCAGTTATCTAGTACCCATAACACAAGCTCTGCTTAGCTTGGGGCTAGATAATGCTGTGTGAATTGTCCAGCATTATTTATTATTTATTATTATACTATCTTTTGCCCGCGGCTTCGCACGCTATTTCCGTAATAAAAGTAACTTTCTTTTATTCCTTTATATCGACTTTATCGCGTCGATAAAGTTGCAGCAGTGTGTAAGATCCTAAGCGTCTTCGTATAAAATGTACTGCAAACAAATATCGCAACGCAACAAATCGCGCGACACAAAACGCGCTTCAAAATCGCTGCTCTGACGTCAGAGTTAGTTTCCAATGTAGGCCTCCATCTCTCTCTCTCGCTAGCTTCATCTGTCCTGCTGTTCTGCTCCAGGCTTCTGCGTTACTTAGTACAACTGTTATAATAGGTAGAGCACACAACTGTCTCATCTGTCAGCAGTCCAGGAGCAACAATCTCCGACGGCTGTGATTAGTTTTCGCAAGGTGGCGCCTACCTCGCGGGCTCGGCACACAGGTTAGGAAGTAGGTATTCATTATCAGATCACTACTGATATGTGTTATCATATCGCACTGGCTCGGTTACAGCTGTGATAGCGGCGGCGCGCCCGCCGCCGCGACATCGTCGCCTGCGCACATTGTGCTGATAGGGAAGGTTTCGCGGCACCTGTCGTTGGCGCAAGGTCGCCCTCGTTGTCCCTCTCTCGTCCTCTCGTGTCCCCCCGTGGGGCTGCGTCACAATCTGCGCTGTTATCTTATCTGTGCAGTAGTCGCTGCCGTTATCGGAGTACGTGAGACTCTGCTCAAATCACTGGGAGTGTGTAACTATTACACTGTTATCTAGTATTTGGGCAATTTGACGTGTCCGCCGGTTGCTTAGCGGCGAGCTGATGATGTAATAGATGTTGCGGTACCTGGTACGCAACAGCAGCGGCTGTCCTGCCACCCGGCGCGGCGCCCTCGAGGCTCCGCGTCCGGCGCGGGCGCCTCGAGGCTCCGCGTCCGGCGCGGGCGCAGGGCGAGTGCGGCGCGACGCCTCGAGGCTCCGCGTCCGGCGCGGGCGGAGGGCGAGCGCGCAGATAACCTGCGCTCTCCGAACTTTTACGCAAAAAAGCTTTCGATAAAAGTACTCTGTAAAAAATGCATGATGTAATATTTTTGAAATTTATCAATTCACGTCGTCGTGATCCACGTATCGAAGTTGTTTGTACATATGGAACGAGGTAATTATCTATTTATTTATGTGGCACACAAAACAGAATACAATCAAATATTACATATACAAATAGAAGGACACAATAATAAAAACCAGACTATCCCTAAATATGTGTACACAGCATGATCTAGTTCTATGTACCTAAGCAAATACGTATTGGAAATTAATTTATGAATAATAAGCATGTATTAGTATTTAAAATTACCTACGAGAATCAAACAATCAATTTGATTAGGGCATGCCACTGGTAAGACACCTAAATCATCAATAAAAAGAAACTTACTGAAAATTAAGACAACTCTCCTTGAGAGTGGTTTCAACGTCTTTTTTAAATTTAAATAGCCTTCTGTTAAAGATGTCAATATTGTCACTTTTATTAACTAAAAGATCATTGTACTTACTGACGACACATTCTGACCACAGGGTTGTAATAAGAAGTATTATTGGTATGGACCTGTAGGGCGAAAGTTTTCTTAAAGGGATAGCGAGATATCCTGTGCCCGCTTGTGTAAGTGTTACACTACTGCGGCCGCTCGTGTCAGTGTTACACTCCTGTGCCCGCTCGTGTGTTACACTCCTGCAGCCACTCGTGTAAGTGTTACACTCCTGCAGCCACTCGTGTAAGTGTTACACTCCTGTGCCCGCTCGTGTGTTACACTCCTGCAGCCACTCGTGTAAGTGTTACACTCCTGTGCCCGCTCGTGTGTTACACTCCTGCAGCCACTCGTGTAAGTGTTACACTCCTGTGCCCGCTCGTGTGTTACACTCCTGCAGCCACTCGTGTAAGTGTTACACTCCTGCGGCCGCTCGTGTAAGTGTTACACTCCTGTGCCCGCTCATGTGTTACACTCCTGCGGCCGCTCGTGTAAGTGTTACACTCCTGCGGCCGCTCGTGTAAGTGTTACACTCCTGCGGCCGCTCGTGTAAGTGTTACACTCCTGTGCCCGCTCATGTGTTACACTCCTGCGGCCGCTCGTGTAAGTGTTACACTCCTGCGGCCGCTCGTGTAAGTGTTACACTCCTGTGCCCGCTCATGTGTTACACTCCTGCGGCCGCTCGTGTAAGTGTTACACTCCTGCGGCCGCTCGTGTAAGTGTTACACTCCTGTGCCCGCTCGTGTGTTACACTCCTGCAGCCACTCGTGTAAGTGTTACACTCCTGCAGCCACTCGTGTAAGTGTTACACTCCTGTGCCCGCTCGTGTGTTACACTCCTGCAGCCACTCGTGTAAGTGTTACACTCCTGCAGCCACTCGTGTAAGTGTTACACTCCTGTGCCCGCTCGTGTGTTACACTCCTGCAGCCACTCGTGTAAGTGTTACACTCCTGCGGCCGCTCGTGTAAGTGTTACACTCCTGTGCCCGCTCATGTGTTACACTCCTGCGGCCGCTCGTGTAAGTGTTACACTCCTGCGGCCGCTCGTGTAAGTGTTACACTCCTGTGCCCGCTCATGTGTTACACTCCTGCGGCCGCTCGTGTAAGTGTTACACTCCTGCGGCCGCTCCTGTAAGTGTTACACTCCTGCGGCCGCTCGTGTGTGTTCCCTAGTGACGTCAGACGTGTTGTTGTTACTTACCTATGCATGAGGTGGGTACATGTTATGGTAATGCGCAGCTCCACCCGCGGGGCAGGAAGTGCGAATATGTGCATTTATATCGCGCGCCCCAGAATGAATATCCAACGAATTACAATCAAATACATAATTTAAACGTGTCTTTACTAACTGTAATACTTCGTTGATTGCTTTAAGCAACCATGTAGTTGACTAGCGGTCGCCCGCGACAATCCCGGCGCGCGCGGATCGGGTCGGTCATTCGTTTGTTGGTTGAACTAGCCTAGTCAAGTCGAAGAAAAGCTAGGAATCTACATCGATAGCCTATGCCAGTCCACAGCTGAACACAGACTTTCATCATCTGAAGCAATATTGTTACACGAATACAAGGATGCCTGCTGTATTTCCTGTAGAGGAGCTGGATCACGTGGCTGCGGCTGCGGCCTCTCCTGAAGAATTGTTAGGCTAATCTGTCGCAAGGGGCACCTGCACAGGTCCTGAAAGTGAGTGACTGTTGACGTCCCGGGTTCAAATCCCTGGGCTAGGAGGACATCATCATCACCATGTGCCTGGGTACCTGTCGGTACTACAGCATGCCCGTGCAGTCAGTTCATACAATACTTACAATTACATTAGTTACTCTGCAGTAAATGATAAGGAGCGCGTCGATTGTTTCGAGGGGAACTCGAAACTCTCTTATCATTCCGCAGATAACGAACGACACTTTGTTTGACAACTTGGGAAATTATTAAGTTTCGTATTTATATAAAGTCTAGATTGCAACGTGGGCCTACCTCCTACCTCCTTGTCACGCGTCCCGGTCGCCGGGTAACTGGTGCCGGGAGCCCTGCGCGGCGGTGAAGTGCATGGGTATATGGACGGTAGTTTTCACACGCACCGGCGCGCGGCGTCATTAGCAGACTCGCCCGCGCCGCCAGAACCGGCTACCGGCGGCGGCGACCGGGACGTGTGAGAAGGTCCTCTGGGTCCTGCGGTTGCTGGTGGGCTCTGCTCGTCCCTGATTACGAATGCTATTCAATGGCTCATTAAAACAACCCCGTCTTAAATACTCGAGATAAGCGACCAAAAGTGCGCATTAAAATACATCAAATTCAGACATACGCGACATTCATTCACGACATCCATTAATAAATAACCAAAAATAGCACATTACTTACTTGTATAATTTAAAACTATTAGGCAATTTATCGTAGTGTAGATAGTAATGGCATGATAGTAAGAGTTTCGCTTTACAAGCTCTAGCCGACAAGGCGGGACGTATATTCTGTTGTTGTGTATTTTAGGTCTAGTTAAGACTTGACACACCTACCTAGCTTAGTTTTCTGTAAACACTGTAAAGTGAGTGTAATCTTCATTTCATTTCGGCCTCTCCTCATAGAGGGTAACTCCACAGTCCCCACGTGGGGCATGCGGGCTGAGAATCGGTCGTTGAGTTACACTGTACTTTTATAGGCTGCGCTGCGCCACACCGCGATCCGCCGGTCGGGCGAGGTGAAAACGGCGCAGAAACTCGGGGAGGGAATAGAGGATACCTACTGTTGCCACGGGATTTGGGGATGTGGTATTAGCAGCTGCGAATGAATGCGGTCAGATACCGACCTCTTTGTGAGCCGATGCAGTGCCTGACCCAGTTGACAGGACACACACCCCATGTTGCGCGCTGTGTGCCCTGTGCTGCGTGGTGTGGAGTGCACCCCGCCGCCACTATTTGCACAAGCAGCTACGATCAAACACCTTTACTTTACATTGTTTGCTAGAACATATTTACATTCACGTATACCAGGTGTTTGCGCTCTTGTAAGTCAATATGTAATTATTATGTACCGCACAAATACTATGTTTGAGGTTTGCAATGAAAGTGCAACAAGACGGGCTGGAGTTTCCGCAAGCTTCCCACAGCGCCCCCTCTCGACAACTCCTCCACCTTCCCATGTCTGGCCAACCTTGCTTACCTTGGTTACACCGAAACTGATAAAAGAGCCACTCGGGTGACTCAAGACTAAAATCCTACGCACTTTGTCCCGAACACTCTCCCCCTTCTGACGCATGCCACCTGACAGACTTGATTGCCGGGCTGCTCCACCCCAGTTCGATACTGCTCTGTGCCCCTCCCCCCATCCCTTTGCGAATGTGTGCTCTCCTCAGCGCCCCTAATTCTGTGCCAAGCTTTTGCAAATCGTTTGAGCTTGCCGAATTTTGCTCACTAGGTTGTCACTATCACTACAGTAGGTCTGTGTGATATGTCGGTCCCTCATGTCCGCCCTCTAACTATTCCCTTTAGTAAAGTATTACGTTCTGCCGCGTACAAAGGATAGCCCAAGAGATGTGATCTCGCGTTACCGTGGGTGGGGTTACCGCAGCGCAGCTGTAAGGAGATGTATCGCTCAGTGTCAAGTTACTCAATCGCTTCCTTAAACAGTTGTGTCCCGTTGGGAGTTAAGAAACCTCGTGTTCCGGTTCCACTCAGTGCGCCTCCACGTCACCCACGTCTGGGAAGAAGTGGACCAACTCGCGCTCCTTGTCTTCCAAGTCCCAGCGTTTCCGCCACTCATCGATAATCTCACGCACTGCCCTGTGTTTTGTTGTGACCACTCGCCTCGCGCCTCGTCATCATCAATTGTCTACGTCCTGCTGCCGCCGTCAAACCGGTATAATTCGTTTTTTCGTCAGATTGTATTATCTATTAATATAATAGAGTACGTACATAACATGGCTACCTGTTTATTGCCTACAATGGGCCGTCCTTGAGGTAGGTAAGGTAGTTACCCACGCACGCCGGGCGGCGGCGGCGGCGGTCGCAGCTGGCGCGCGCCCTTGCCCCGCGAAGGTCAGGTATACTTGCCTACTCACCTAGCGCTTACTTAGGTAGTAGGGTACTCAGTAGGGGAACTAATGAACAGTACATACATACCTACCTAGGCGTTCATTGAGTCTCTTACACACATCAACTTTTACATTGTTCCTTTCATCAATAATTGATGAAAGGAACAATGTAAAAGTTGATGCGTAAAAAAAACTCCAGTTGTTTTTTCAATTATTGAAAAAACAACTGGAGTTTTTTTACCGTTACCGATTTCGAAAAATGGAGGAGATTCCATGTTCGGTTGTATGTATGTTTGTTTTAGGATCTCTCCGTGAAATAAGGACCGATTTGGATGATTCTTTTGCATATGTATAGAGAATGATCCCGAGAGGTGGTCTCGCGTTCCCGAGGGGTTAGTGTTTGTGGATTCGAGGTCGGTTTGTAGTGAAGGTATCCAAAACAATTAAATTATTAAAGTTACGGAGTCGTTTGATCAGAACAGAACGACAAGAGTGCGCTCTAGCTCTAAGTGTCGCACACGCAGTATAGGAATCGAGCGGGGGGCGGTCATGTCAAACCTTCCCTTGCCCTTTCTGATCAAAGGTAGCTGCACTGACCTTTCCTCTGACATGACCTCGCATCAGCGCCCTCAATTGACCTTTAAGGTACTGTAATAGGGATTTTTATTTTTTTGAAACCGCCGCATTTATTAATTTTGAACTCGCACACCGTGCCGACCACCTACCTTTGAGCTTACTTCCCGTAAGCTCAAAGGTAGGTGGTCGGCACGGTGTCATAAAAAAAAACAAGCCAAGTGCGAGTCGACTCACACACGAAGGGTTCCCTGCCATCGTACATAACTATTTCGCAAAAGGAACCCTAAAACACGGTTTTTATTGAGAAAAATGAAAAAGCCGAGATGACTCGGTCACCCATCCAAGTACTGACCGCGCGCAACGTTGTTTAACTTCGTTAGTACCTACTCATACTCAACTACCAAGTTGATATGTGTTGTATAGGTAGGACCACTTAATTAATACCTACATTTATTTTATTTTTGTTAATAAATAAATAAATTCATTTATTTCAGACAACACAACAAAATCAATTGAGGTCCAACTGTCCAATTAATTGTTGGTCCAACTGGTTCAGAATCGTGATTCATGGAGGGATCAGTGGGAGGCCTTTGCCCAACTGTGAGACGTTACAGGCAATTTTCAATTTGTTGTGCCGCGGTAATAGTTACACATACACCCCCTCTCGAAATAGAACGGTACACTAATTACGGTTCAAGAGATACTGCCTCTTAGAAGACTCTTCTAAGAACAGCCTTGACAAACGTAGAGCAAAAATAGACAAACAATATTAGTGTGATAATAACACCTAGATTAGGTAATTAGTGTGATAGTGTGATTATTTGTTGTTGTAGCGGCAAAACAAATACACATTCTGTAAAAATTTTAACCGTCTGCCTTCTAGGGATTGAGGTATTTAGTATTATTTACAGGAAATTGGTATTTGGTATCCAAGAGAAACCACAAAAAGACAAGTTGCTTGGCTATCATTTATTTCGGTCTGAAACAACTGAGAAAAGACAGAATCTATCCACAACTTATGAGTTTACTGTGTTAAGTAGCATACCTATATTACACGGGATCACACATCATGCATGAATGAGACACACACAGCATACAGCCCGCTGACGCTTACGGACGAACGAACGTACGACGGACAGACAGATGATCGCGTGGTCGGAGCACCACCGCGCACCGGCTTCACAGGCTCTAGTGCGATCTGTCACGTGATGTCCGCGAGGCGCGGACGCGGCGGCGGCAGTACCAGCAGGCGAGGCAGGAGGTAGGTATAGTGCTCGCGTACCTACCGATACCTACGTACAGTACCTACCTTACCTATCTACTCGACGCAACCTTGCCGCGGCGGTTTCGGTGATTGCCTCAACAGCAACACGCGCTCTTCTAGCCTCTACCTACTCGTTACGTAACAGCCTATGATTTCTACTAGAATAGGAAATACGATAATAACAAGACACAGTACATGGGTAGTAGAAACGAATCTACCTAGTTATTTGTTGAGGATGGTATTTATTGTAGTAAATAATGCAAGAATTATTATTATGAACATGAATATTCAATCATAGAATATTAATTTTGTCACAAAATATACTAGGTAGTTGTTCATTAGTGGTCGACTAAACTTCAATTGCAATAAAATTCAGCTTGTTATGAACGAGTCGGGCAACTTTCTTTCTATTGAGACGATCGTCTTATAATTTAATAAATACATTCTAAACTATTGGTCGATTACATTATCAATTGAGTAAATAGTGTAGTTTTTAGTGTAAGACGTGAACAAGTGCATGTCATGCGTGCCTGGCACTCGCCGGCCGCGACACGCTCCACTCGGCTCGCGCGTGCTACATTCACTCATCAACAGCTCCAAATAATACTGGACCCGAATGTGAGCCTCGAGGCACGCCTTGATGCTACATACAACCCTGATTGAAAATTTAAAACTAACTACGATTCCCCTTCTGGAAGCGGTCGCGGTGTTATATTATGGGGTACGCACGCACCAACTAATTAATGAGCTACATATGCCAGCATGTCCTTTGTTCTTGATCAATGCATGATCAACAAGGTCAAACGCTCTTGAAAAGTCTGTGTAGGGAGACCGTATGGACTTCTTTTCGGTTTTCAAATGCCTTTGTCACGTCGTTGATGATAATAAATTTGAAACGTTATTAGACTATCATGGTGTTGTCAGAATAACTGGATGTGGTCATATTTGATATGGCGATCGATAACACCGCTGCTCTGACGAGACGGACTGGTGGATAGACAGACAGACGGTGTTGAAACAAACGATCACGTATTTGGCACGTTAAAAGCATAGACTTACCTAAGTAGAGCAGAATACGAGAGAAGACCGAGTGCAATGACTCCAGTAGGTATCCATGCTTAATAGGGGGTTTTGTGTTCTTCAGGCCGGTGAGGGGCGTGGGCGCCGTGGTGGCGGGCGCAGGCCCGGCGCACGCCTTCTACTTCGCGACCTACGAGCACTGCAAGCACGAGCTGTCGCGCGCCACGCGCCACCGGCACGACCACATCGTGCACGGTACGTACCGCACCACACTACACAACACATCACTACCACCTGGCCTACGAGGCACGATTCAACATCTAAATTACATCCATTTCAAGATTCTAATCCTAAAATCGCCGGGGGCACCTACATTTACCCTTTCAGGCACACACACTTCCGGTTCTCGGAGGTAGATCTTTCAATGTAACTTATTAATGGTCGGATTTGAACAAATATTAGTTGACTATGTAGGTATTTCATGAAATAAATGAAAATACTTTATTTTACCAGTCTCTCAAATCGTTAATCAAAATCTCTTTTCGATTTTCCATTTCCAAGAACGTTTTATGGCAGTGTTCCCTGGCCAGTCAGCTGTATTCTGGCCGTTGACTGTCAGAGCCGTATTATGAAAGCTTGCTCAGTCATCGATCTGTACTTGAGCAACTCTTTTCTGTGGCATACACGTCACTCAAGCATATCTATAACTGAGCAAGCAAACATAATACGGGCCGTAGTACAGTAGGAACACACACATTATACGGTTGTGTTCCTTGTATAAAGAGGCAGAGAGATTAGACAGGAAAAGTGATGACGTTGAAGCAGTTTGTTTGAAGTGTCGTACGTGGCTGTGTTACAGGAGTGTCGGGCTGCATCGCGTCGGTGGTGCACGACGCCGTCTCCAACCCCGCCGAAGGTCAGTACACCCCCCGCCACTCCCCCTCCACCGCACCATACCACTCCATCACCAGCAGATGTTAACATAACAGCCCCACACTAACCTTGTACGGTTCATCTGCGCTAACATTCAATCAATGAATTATGAACACTGTTGATAGGGTTGCTATCAATAAGCTAAGCTGGGGTAAAACGCTAAGGGAGCTAGCTGAGGGTGGTAAAAACTCCGAAGAGATTAAAATAACCGAACCCGTTGAGTGATGATTGAACACGGCTTTATTGTTTCCAAATGAGTTGATAATCGAGTTCAATGCAAGCTAAGCTAAATCTACATGAAATTTTCTGGTTAAAATGTACCTACTGCATGTGCTTATGCGATAGCTTGTACAACTGTTGTACCACCTATCAAGGGTGGAATGCCCTGGAATGAATAGGCTAGTCTTCAATGAAGGCTCGCAGCTGAGGTTGCGGCGCGCGCGGCTCCGGAACTAGAATAGAACATGGCTCGATAGGGCCTCCCCGTCCTGGAGCTCCATCGCCTCCACCGCCGCCGCACCGCCACCGCCGCAGCTATACCTATTAACTCCTAATAGTTTGTTCTATCTTCTCCTTTCCAGTTGGTTTCTGTTTCCTTGTGTAGTCGTGGCCGGCGGCGCCACCGTTTATTTGTTTTCCCTGAACAATCTCACATAATACCTAGTTCTCGAGAAGGATGCGTCATCTCTATAATTCTGATGCAAACAATCTACCTATTTGCACTGATTCGTACAATTATAGGTTCGTGCCGCGACTCTCTTGACGACGATGACGACGACCGCTAAACCGCGCTCGGTACGAGCCCCGTGTAAAAACCATTACTAAAACATTTAATGCTTATTCGGACTGTGACCTGCCTGACCAATCACTAGCGCGCGGCGCGGACTTGCTTATATCGAGATAAATTGTGTAAAGCAGTGTACATAATGTTATTTTTTGTAACGAACTATTTGTACTGTGCTTACACAGTACCTAAACTTACACTAAACTGTAGTACCTAAACGTACACTATCCTAACGCGATGTAGAATGTTTGTGAACAAACCACGACACAAATTACTAAAACTCTCTTGCTTGCCGTCGAGTTTCAGATTATAATTGTAATAGCGAACCCGCCCCGGCTTCGCACGGGTGCAATGCTGATACTAAATATACTACAGAATCGGCCCCCCGGCCGGTACCGCTGCAACCACTATGAGGTCCCTGCATTTTTAAGCTGTGAAATCTTCGAAAATTTATTTAAATTACATGCTGCATAGGGTCATATTAATCTATATTCAATGCATAATGTATTTAAGGTACTTAATTGGATAAGGATTGATGCTGTATTGCTTAAAATAGCTTCGTAACTAAGCCATTATTTCTCGTAAAAAGTAAAGGATAAATATTGTTATTGTGGGTTATCCCTAAGAGATAGACAAATACCATCGCGGACTTTTTTGTAGACTTTTTAAGGTTTACATTACCGTAGTACATTATTTTGATCTATCTTGTAGGGTTCAGCCAATGATATTATATATAAACATTGGGTTCAGCCAGCGTTTGCAATGTAAGCGCAAAAAAATGTGTACCTACACATTTTTTTGCGCTTACTACATCATGTTTACTACATCACATCACATTAGAAACCTCTAAAATTATCAGGGTTACTCTACTATAATATGCATGTATTATACATATAAACCTTCCTCTTGAATCACTCTATCTATTAAAAAACCGCACTAAAATACGTTGCGTAGTTTTAAAGATCTAAGCAAGCATGGGTATATAGGGACAGACAGACAGACAGCGGGAAGCGACTTTGTTTTATACCATGTAAAGAAGCTATACCTATTATTATAGCTATATTTATTGAAGGATCACAAATCGTCAAGTAATGTAAATTGCGCATAAAAAGACGCGGCAATTGAGTAAATTGTAGGTTAAGTGTGCTCGGGTTGTGTACAAACATTCTACGTAGGGTTTGGCTGGTGATAGGTATCATATGAATGAATGAAGGCGCGATGTAGGTACGGATACATGATTTCCCACGCCCCGTACGTACGTCGCGTTAGTTCCGCCGCGGGACGGAACCGACCCTCGCGTTGTTTAGAGCTCGCTCGTTGTGTTGTATTGTCCACTCCCTACTATAACTTCCTCCGGCGGCTCCACGGCGCTCCACTCCCTACTCTCACTTCCTCCGGCGGCTCCACGCTTGCTTGCGAGGGAAGGGAACTTGTTCGCTCGTGTTTTGAAATCCGCAGCTTGTGTATCGTTGTCGCTTCCGAGACGATCTCTTCGCTAGACTACTTACTTAGGGTAAAATATACATTATACGCGTATTCGCCACCTAGCTGAATAATGGCAGTGCACTAGCATTAGCAGGGTGCATGTTTATTATATTATAATTAAATTAAAATTAAAGACCCACGGTACAACAAGTTTGATTATTGAGAGGCACACGAACACCACCTTTGTTTATTTGTAGGTAGATATATAAAAAAACAAAAAAATCCTTTTATTTCGGACATAGATCCATATGGGGTTAGTAACACAGTAAAATACAGTAAAACATCAACAACAACAACATCAAGCAAAATACTTTTAAAAAAATTATTAGTTCTAAGTTCTTTAAATGAGGGTTTATTTATTATTATTATTTTATTATTAATTATTTTGTATTCGCTATATTATGTATGCTATCTTCCTTTCTGTAGCTACTCCTTCTAGCTGATTGGTTACTGACGACAGGCATATATTTCAGTTTTCATTTTATAATTTTTAGTTTTCAGTTTTCATTTTATAATTTTATTCATTGTTATATATTCAGTTTTAGGCACGTTACTAATTTTCTTTATTATTTTAATTAGTTCAGTTATTATATATTTAGGTTCTATAAGCGGAAACTGTGTTAGCTTTATTTGTTCTATTTTTATGTATTGTTATACTAATAGTACAAGCTTTTTGTTTCCCAAATAAATAAAAATAAAATAAAAAAATAAAATAAATGATTAGTAAGCACATAGAGACATTTAAAAATTAAAATTAAAATTTACGCAGGACTAATTCTAAGAGTGACCACCAGAGTAGCGGGAATTTTTCCGGGATCACTCTGCGAACTAGGCCTGCCCACAGCGGCGAAGAGTATCGATCTGCTATGGTTTTCAGGATGCTGTTGTGACTGTCGTGCATTCTGCGGATCAGGGATGCAAACATCCCTGATGCACTACAGAAGCGGGGCAGACTCAACGCAAAGTTCCTGTAGGTACCTATGTAACGTACCTAGTGGTGGTGTGGTTGTGAAGCGTCGCATCGTGGCGTAGGTAGGTAGGTATAGTCGCGGGAGTATCTATTGTGTCTCGCCTCGTCCGTCGGTGGTTTTCCTGCTAGACGAGTGGTGTCGCATTGTGCCTCAATCAGCGCCGGGCCGCGGCGCCGGCGCGTGACGTCACCGCTTCACCGCCGCGCGCCGACTGCCGAGCGAGCCGAACCTTGACGTCGCCTGTCACCCCCGCCCCCTCACTGAACACCTACCTCCGCAAATACAGTATCATCCTACCTGGCACTGGTGTACCTGCTTACATTTTTTGCAGCATCACCGTGCTTATTACAAAACGCCGCGCCTGTGCACATTCACTGTTCGCCTAACTAAGTAAAGTACACAGGTTGGATTTCTTGGACGGGGCTATTAGGGGAGGTCCCTTAACCGATCTTAGGAGTTGGGTAAAAAAGATAAATTTAAGTTGGCCTCCTAAAAAAAGTTCTTTTGCGTTTTTTGACTTTTTTACCTAGGTACTCCAACCTCAGTTGGTCCGATAGAAGTTTTTGATCAGCATGAGAAACAGAATCGATTGGCATCAAAAGAGTTTTTGTGCCAATTGCCTATTTTCATGCAAACTGTATTTTTTAAAAATTTCTGTATGGGGATAATGTCAAATGTCTCAAATAATGATGGATAGTCTCCCGAGAGCATTTCCGGTAGCTATGGTTAAGGTACCTGCTCTTACTGCCCCGTCCACACTGCATACGTGAGTACTGAGTACGTCCACGTCGCAGGAACGCGTCCGCTGCAGAGTGCAGAATACCTCTAGGCATCAGAACAGCGTTATCACATCGGCCAGCAGCAAGTCCTCGTGCGCATAAAAACGGTTCAATTGTTTACGTTCAAGCGACTGATAAAATAACCGGTCGACCAATAAAAAGTGATTGAACAGTAATTGTCTCCTCATACTCGTTGTATTTATCACGAGAAAGGTTAAGAACATACCTATAGCATTCTTCATTTTGTGTGACTTGAGCCATCAGTGCTTGTTACAATGCAACTCCGCTGCCTATCTAGTATAGTAGCCGTCAAACATCTTGTCCGGTGACGGGCGGCGAGTGGGAACTTAGCGCAGGCGCACTCGCGCATATCATTTTATATGCCGCCGCCGACAACACATCAGGCGGAAGAGATAGGTACAGCTTCGTATAATTCTGTCTCACTCTATCATTGTTTGAAACAAAAACTCACAGTGAATTATCGACGGGAAAGTCCAGAAGGTAACCGCTTACTGATTTGGCCGAAGATTTTTTTTTTTTGCGTTCCGCTCATCTTGTTCGCCGGAGGACAAGAAGTTTGACGATTATTATACCTCCTACGAAACGTTGAACTGCAATAATCACGCGTCCGTGACACATCTTCTGTTGTCAGCAAAGTAGAGTACTCGTAGAGTACACTTGTTTATATTTGCTTCGTTTGATATCGAACGACTTTCTATAAATAGGACCAGCACGGCGGCGCGGGGGGCGGCGCGGCGCGGCGGGGGTGGGGTCCAAGACCTACCCACCTCTACTTGCGGATGTTCCATGTGAAAGCTAGTAGACGTTTAACTGTGTTACTGAAATAAAACAGGGCATCGTTTTAACATGGGCTAGGTATATTCCTTTTACAACTAACAATTTATCCAAATCAACATATCTTTTTTATAACGGCGTCCATGACAGACAGAATGTTGAACTCTTCAAATATTTTACAATCTTTATTATATTATTTCCAACTCTAAACCTATTTTTTTTTGGTAAGTTTACACATGATGTTCATTAATGGTAAGGCCCGTATTATAAACGTTTACTCAGTCATCGATCTATGCTTGAGTAACGCTTTTCTGTGGCATAAACGTCACTCAAGCATAGATCGATAACTGAGCAAGCTTTCACAATACGGGCCGTGGTGCTAACGCGGTGACCTGAAGGCCTACTCGTAAAACAAAAATGGAAGTTTCTTATTAATTTTCGTGCAGACGCTATCTTTATCCAAGAGACATGAGTTTGTTTAAAACAAATCAGAAACTTGGACTTTTGTTTTCCGAGTAGGTAGGTATAGGTATGCTCTGATCTGGTCTGATAGTATCGTGCTCCTGACAAGTGTATCATGTTGCGTCACGCGCGCGCCGTGGACGGTGATGCGGGTCACGGCCGGCAGCCGTCTCCGGGAGCCCCCGCAATGCGCACGCGCAGGCATCTCCCCGAGGTCTCTCCTCCCGTCCGTTCTCGACACTCGACACAAGCCGCGTACAACCACTCTGCGAACGTTCGCTCTGTTTCTGTACCACTCTCGTCCCGTCCCGTTACTAATCTATCTAGGTCGTTGCTATTCACTTGATTGTGTTGACTTATAAATAGAATGTGTATGATTTTACTAATCAATTGGACATTGAACCTGATCACTGAGATTCCTCACACACGAGTGCACGGGTACACAAGGAGCCCGCTCGACCCTCGACCCTTGCCGTTTCTGTTGATCAGTGGTCGCGGGGTCATGGCCTCCATGGGCCGCTGCGCTCATGTGCTAAATCATTCATCTCTATGTTGAAAATGATATTTTGCAACAATCAGGTTAGACGAGCTCTTTCTGCATACCTACACTCTGCTTAGGTACTTATTATGGTTGTATGACAAACTAGCTGCTGCCCGCGGCTTCGCTTGCGTAGTTCCCGTTCCCGTGGTAATTCCGGGATAAAACATAGCCTATGTCCGTCTCCTGGTTCTAAGCTGCCTCCCCACCAATTTTCAGCCAAATCGGTTCAGCCGTTCTTGAGTTATAAATAGTGTAACTAACACGACTTTCTTTTATATATATAGATAAAAATAACTGACGTTTGGTTTGTTGAAGTTTGTCAGCCAAACCACTGCTGCTTAGGCGGCTAAAGTGGAGGACCCTACCCTCTGGGCACGTTACTTTCGTAAAAAAAAAAAAAAAAATGCTGGACAATCCACACAGCACTATTTAGCCCCAAAGTAAGCTACTTAAAGCTTGTGTTATGGGTACTAGTTTAACTGATATATTTAATACATTATATACATAGATAGATATTTTTCTATTATACATAGTAAACAAAACACTCAGACCAACGGAACAAATTTCTGCAGATCGTACACAAATTTGTTCCGAGGCGGGAATCGAACCCGCAACCTCTTGCGTCGCAGGCGGACTCTCGCCCGCTGCGCCACTGAGGTCGTAGCTTTAAACCATCAACATACGGTATTCACAATGAAAACAATATAGGACCCGAACGCTGCCCTGAGGTGGTCCGAACCATAGTGTTGCTAATCGTAGAAAACACCGTATTAAACACACGAACTAGGTCAAGGTAGACGCCTATACTCTACCACTAAGTTTGTCTGTAGGTATTGTTCTGAAAAAGTGAGATCGAAGAGTAGATTGGAGGGCAGCAGTGCTGAGTGCGAGTGGTTGTGTTCCAGTGGTGAAGCAGCGGCTGCAGATGCTGCACTCGCCTTACCGCGGCGTGTGGGAGTGCGTGCGCGGCGTGTGGCGGCGCGAGGGGCTGCGCGCCTTCTACCGCTCCTACCCCACGCAGCTGGCCATGAACGTGCCCTTCCAGGTGAGTGTACTTGTAGTGAGAGCTGAGTGAGTGGCTTCCACGGCCAGCCAGCCACAGACAACGCCGACAACTTCTTCATGAAGTTGGTGGGTACTGGGCACGGTGAGCCGAGACTCGTGGCGTTTTAGCGACAGGTGGAGCCTTTCATCTCATCTGCGGCGACATCTATCCCCGGTTGAGGGAACTTGATGGAGCTTCGAAACATCATCCATAATGCAGCATCGGTTCCTTATCCAACCTACAAAGACGTGTGCAGAAAGTGGTAAAGTGAGTGTCAGAGTGTCCTGTCCGGCCTCACGTGCTCCGTCCTCTGTCCGCAGGCGCTGCACTTCGTAACGTACGAGTGGTGCACGGCGCGCCTGAACCCGCTGCGGCGCTACGACCCGCGCGCACACGCGACGGCGGGCGCCGTGGCGGGGGCGCTGGCCGCCGCCGCCACCACGCCGCTCGACGTCTGCAAGACGCTGCTCAACACGCAGGAGGCCGGCGTCAACACGCTGCCGCGCGCCGCCGCCGCCGTCTGGCGCTCAGGTACACACATCGACACAACTTTTGAAATGGTTGCTCAGGAACAAGTATATGAAACTCTTAAGCACGGGTTTCCTAAGGGTACCTTGTGACTTTCATTGATGTCGTCACCGAGCTGGAGTCTGGGAGTCAAGTGGATATAATCTATACGGACTACAGCAAGGCTTTCGATCGCATAGACCCCTCTATCCTACTCGCGAAGCTCTGCGCCGGGACGAGGTGATCCAGGCTTAGTTCTGAATGGTTGTGAGTCCTATTCATCATTTACTCCTTCTGGAGTTCCACTAGGTGCGATCCTCGTCCCCCTACTATTTATTTATTTAAATTCTTTATTGCACACATTTATCTAAAAGTATACAAAATTGGGCTTAATGCCTATGGCATTATCTACCTGCCAACCACACATGGTTGCAACAAATAAAAAGGCGTGTTATAAATATTTGAACTAACCTAGATACAAGTCTAATTACAGTGAAAAACTACCGTTACTTATTATTTCATATTCTATTTCATATCTTTACTTCCACACGCGGACGATATGAATATAATGATGGATATCTGACCTCTTACTGCTGCAGAAAGAACTGCAGCAGTACCTTTCCGTTGTCCGTATCTCAGCAACGTCAATAATTTGTCCAATAAAATATCAAAATGTAATTTCATTTTATAATCTTTTAGAATACTCTTGAAATTTACTTTTTGAACGCGCCTGGCCTGTCTTAGGTTGTTTATACATTTTTTCACCAGAGATGCTTAAAACTTTACAAAATTAAAGTTTGTCTTTGAAGATGTCTAGCAAATTACTGGGCGTAGTTATCGAAACATTTGGAAACGTTTATATGAGCACTACTGATCCCTAATACAGTTCATTCAAAAAACTTAAGTGCTTAATTTGTAGGCTGTGTTTGTAGGCATGGTGCCTGGTGCACAAAACTATGAACATGGATACTAAATTTGCAAACTATCTATTACTCCCAAACGGTTCAACTTTTTAGAGTTTAGTTTTGTGTCTGATTGGCCTTGCGCACGCGCACGCGCACCCACTGTCCACGCATCATGGGACACCCTGTATGATATTAATCTATATATATAAAAGAAAGTCGTGTTAGTTACACTATTTATAACTCAAGAACGGCTGAACCGATTTGGCTGAAAATTGGTGGGGAGGCAGCTTAGAACCAGGAGACGGACATAGGCTATGTTTTATCCCGGAATGACCACGGGAACGGGAACTACGCAGGCGAAGCCGCGGGCAGCAGCTAGTATTTCATAAACAGATTGTTATTTATATTCATATTTTATTGCATTTGAATATTACGGTTGTATATCATAATTTTCAAATTATAAAAGATGACTCTCCAGACTAGGACTTATTTGAATACTCTTAAAACAATGTATCAGTGGTGTTTTCATTACACAGACAAACCACTGCTGCACCGCAGACCTGCCCACCAATTACAGTAGCAAATGGCAATGGGGAAAGCAACAATGGGGATCATTTTGGCAGCCTTAATGGTATCTAAATCTTATAAAACTTGAATAGGGGAAACTTTTTGGCTTAAATATTCCTCCTTTCAAGTTTCAAAAGATTTGGACAGCGCTAAGGCTGCCAAAATGATCCCCATTGCCTTTTGCTACTGTAATTGGTGGGCTGTTCTATTTTAGATAATGCATGATGGATGAAAGTAAACCAAACATTACTAAGTATTTAAACATTACTAGTTCTATGTATAAACACTAGTGTTAAGATTTATTTAAATAATTTTTGTTTTGAAAGCCGTTAGACGGCCATGTGAAAGAATAAATAAAGAGGGCGCCGCCGGAATGCAGCGCTCAGGCACTGACGCACTCACGCACTGAGTACCTTTTGTTTGTTGCAGGCGGATCGGCTGCGTTCTTCCGCGGCTCGTCTGCGCGCGTGCTGTACCAGATGCCGGCCGCCGCCATCTGCTGGCTCACCTACGAGACCTTCAAGCACGCGCTCTTCACGGTGAGCACCGCGCGCGTCCGCCCGACATCCCATCTCCAATTAAACAAAAACACACTATTGATATAACATAAATACACATCGCATCTCCGAACCAAATAGAGATCGAATCCTAGATCGCTGGAACACTTAGATTCCACAAGATTGCACTAATATGCAAGTTTCCGGCAACGATTTCCGACGGAAGGTCTTGAGCACGTACAGTACACCAGGTGGATCAGCACGTACAGTACACCAGGTGGATCAGCACGTACAGTACACCAGGTGGATCAGCACGTACAGTACACCAGGTGGATCAGCACGTACAGTACACCAGGTGGATCAGCACGTACAGTACACCAGGTGGATCAGCACGTACAGTACACCAGGTGGATCAGCACGTACAGTACACCAGGTGGATCAGCACGTACAGTACACCAGGTGGATCAGCACGTACAGTACACCAGGTGGATCAGCACGTACAGTACACCAGGTGGATCAGCACGTACAGTACACCAGGTGGATCAGCACGTACAGTACACCAGGTGGATCAGCACGTACAGTATACCAGGTGGATCAGCATTCAGCACGTACAGTACACCAGGTGGATCAGCACGTACAGTACACTAGGTGGATCAACACGTACAGTACACCAGGTAGATCGGACATGGATCGGACCTAAAAAGATTGTTGTTCATGATGCGATGCGGGGCATTCCGTCCTGAGCCTCCAAACCACAATTAGTTTATACAATTGTTCAAGTTTCTTATACAATTTTTTGACCAGAAAATTGAACTTAGGAGTATAAAAGGTGTTATCTGTTGTGCAGATGGAGACGAGCAGCGCCGCCGCCGCCGCGCCGTCCGCGCCCCCAGCGCCGCCCGCGCCCGCGCCCGCGCCCGCACCGCCGCCGCTGGCGTGCGCCGCGCTGCGCCTCGCCGCCGCCGCCGACGTGCCGCCCCCCGCCGCCGCCGCGCGCGCCTCCTCCTAGCGCCTCCCCGCCTCCTCCCACACACACACACACACACACACTACATACAATGCCGTCACTTCAGATGTCACTCAACTAATCTGTCACCACTATAAATGCTACCATCCTTTTTATTTGGATCGTGTAGAAAGAGACGGCAACATTTTTAATGGGGTCAAATTAGTCGGAAACATTCTGTCGAATGAGTTAACTTTTTGTGACATCTGGAGTGATCGGACGCCAATGTTTGTAAATAAATCTCGCTCGACACAAAACTGAAAAAAATCAACGTTTTCCAATTGGATAAATAATTAGACGCAGTCAAACACAGTCTGGCATGTATCTTTCTGCTACATACATACATTTATCTGTCTGCTAAATAAATACATGTAACTGTCTGCTACATACCTACTGTGAGCACAAAGTTCCGAAACTGACACAATATTTACACATTTTGCAAAACAAGATCAAACGATCACCGGTAAAAAATATAAGAGGAAAAAATAGATAAATTGTGGGGAGCTCAAACCGAATAGTGTTGTTTATGTAATGAACAAGAAAGTGATTTGTAGGTTAAGTACGGAGGGCATGTTTACAAACATTGTATGTTAGCTTTACTCGGAGTAGGTAAAGTATAGACTACACAGAAGCATATTTTTCAAAATTGTACTCGTTCCTATTTTGTATTGGTATTGGTCGGTCGGTGGCCGTGGACGCGGAGTGGACGCGGCGGTCGCGTCGATGCGGCATGTTGCGTCGACGCAGACCGCGCGAGTAAATTACTCAAGTATTAGTGTTAATCTATGATTTGAGTGGGAGTTTCGATTCGTTCTCAAAGAGACGAGCCGGAGTCGACGCCATCCGACTGTGTCGCGCGCGAGCGACTGCCGCCTGGGGCCGTGCTGTACCGTACCGTACTGTACCGTACCGTACTGTAGTGTACTGTACCGTGCGAGCCGGCGGTGTGTTCGTGTAAGCAGGCGGCGACAGTAGTATACAACTCTTGAGATATTCCGCGGGGAGTATCCGCGCAGTTGTCGGCGCCGCGGGGCGCCCCGTACTCGGCGGGCTCTTGCGGCGCACCCTGTAATTATGTAGAAATGTTCCAAATTATTGCACTGTACATATTATATCGAAATCGAAATTATTGTAAATCGTTTGGCATCTAAGAGTTGTTGTTATTATTATTATTAGTAGAGGAGCGGAGCCGTGCGTGCGCATGCGACACCGCCTCGGGCACGCTTCCTGTTCCGCTCGCCTACCGTCTGTCTACCCTAGCCATAGTACATAGATACATCGCGTAGTGTAGCTCGCGGCCGTACACAGTGAGATGCTGTTCGACTAGTGAGATTAGTTATTTACCTAGTTTTGTAATGTTATCTACGAACCGTTGTTTTACTACTTTATTGAATGAAGTGGCGTTATGTTTGAGCAAACAAGCCAAGAACGTGAAGTGATCGTCTTCGACTAGTCAACCCAACATTGTTAATGATCGTTTACTGGTCGCGCGGTCTGCGGAACCGGCCTGGCCGGCCGGACGCGGCCGCCGGTTTGGCAGACCGCGTCGCTGTAACCAGCATACCTCACTCACCTGTCGAACAAACCCGCCCTCGGAGAAACCCCGAACACGATCACTTTATATAGCGGAGTGAATGTCGACCCGCCGGTACCGTACCGTATCGTACTGTACTGTACCGTACCGTACTGTTCTGTATCGTGCGGGGCTGAAAGCGAGTGCTGCGGGTGAGAGGGTGCCATTTGTTTTATTTTTTATAAGATATATTTGAGAGAATGCGTTGTCAGACAGCGCAAGTGGGGGCGGGCGCAGCCCGCTAGGCGGGACGCGCCCCGGTGGGCCCGGTGGGCGGCCACCGGTGGGAAGCAACACGCGGGACGCAGGTGCTAGTGATTAGAGAGAGGGGAGAGGAATGCGAATGCAACATATTTAACGTTTATTGTTTCTGTACATTTTTAATATTTGTATTTGTTATATTTATGAGTTGTATTGTCGAGGAGTGCGGCTCCTCGTAAATTAAGTGTTTAAAGTTATTTGTATAGTGTATGATTCCGACGGGCGACGCGCCGCGCTCGAGAAAATGCTAAATTGAATTGAAAATAAAAGTTGGACAATACAGCCGTTGTTTCATTGCGCATTCCCAAAGTAGTCGAGTAACTAGCGCGCGCGCGTGCGCCGCCGTGTTGCAACCTGCGCCCGCGCCGCGCCGCGCAGTGCCCGCAGAGCCAGTCGGTCGCCGCTCCGCACCTCGACTGTAGCTACTACTGTACGACGGCCAAACTATACCCTCTCCTGATCCGTCGACAATCCTTGGGACGTTCCACGACCTGTGACGTTCATTTGGAATAATACTTTAGTCGAGGAGTGAACCTTGAAGCCGGCAACGGAAGATCACTGCTGGTCGCGCCGCCATGTTGGCCCGCGGATCCGCGCGCAGCCTGCCGCCGCCGCCGGCGATGGCCTTGGCGTTGGCCGGCGTGCTCGTGAGTACCTACTCCACGCTATCCATAATAACTAAAGTATTTCAATAATAAGTTTATTGAGTTAAAGACGAGCATAGTCAAAAACCAAAATAATTCGTAAAAAATCAATAGAATAACTTCGTCTTAGACTAGGTTCTGGCTGTTCTGGCTTCTTTCCTTTCGAGGAGCTCGGTGCACCGCTGAAGCTCAGCCTACCAGCTACCATCACCGTGTGTTAGGTATAACAGAGAGACAGAATTACTTTCCAAGAAACTATTTATAATATTATTATACTTAGATTTCGGCCTGTCATTGAAACTGAGAAAAACCATAATTTAGTTGCACTTGCACACCGATCATACAGGTAATGGTTGCTTCTGAGCCGGCGGCGGTCCCGACTCCCGGCTGGCAGGCGCGCGCGCTGGCGGCCGGCGGCGGCGACGAACCGCGCGTGGAGCGGCGCGCGCTGCACGCGGAGCTCGTGCCCACCGCGATGAACGCGCCCACCACGCGCGCGCCCACCGCGAGCACACCCACCACGCGCGCGCCCACCGCGAGCACACCCACCACGCGCGCGCCGCGCAACGCCACCGCGTTCCGTCGTCGCCACCAAGGTAAAATTCACGCAGCGCAGTGGTGATGGCTCTAACTTAGGCACAGTAAATAAATAGTACAGTATGAATGACTCAGCCGTCGTCGCCTTGAACTTTATACCTACAGTTGAGCGGAGCGCTAGGGTTTTGGTACCTAGGTACAAAAAGTAAAACAGAGGTGTTTGTATTTTCATTGAATGTGTGTGGTTTGAGTTAAGGGTCCGGCGACGGATGAATTTCCCATACAAACGTAGTACCAAAATGATTTCTTATTTGAGAATATTTTCTCCATGGTTTGCTATTATTTGTATTAGAATAGTATTTACCTATTTAGGTTCTTACCACAAGTCTACACTTTTCAAAATACTTATCTACACAAATACTAAGAAAACATTCATTCTTTGAAAAAACATTGTGGCAGGAACCTAGATAAATACAATTTTAATACAAATAATAGCAGACCATGGTGAAAATATGCTCAAATTACAAATCATTTTGGTATTACGTTTGTATAGGAAATTCATCCGTCGCCGGACCCTTACGGAATGAAAAATTTTATGTTAATTTAATGATTTATTTATCAGTAAATTATTAATTACAAGTTAGTTACAGAAAAATACTTGCGCCTATTGCAATCAGTTCTAAAGGCCCTTTCCGATAAATTTTTAATGATCACCACCTACCTATCATTTGTCTATCACCCACCTCCGAAGAGACTAACAAGAAAGCGAAGGCCAAGTGCGTGTCGACTTCGCACATTTTCTCAAGCAAGACGGGGTTGAAAAGTCCGTAAACACGGATTCTATATTTTTGCATTATGTAGGTCAAAGATCCTATGACTACGTTCCGTAGATGTAGATACCTACAATATTAACAACCTTGATCGTAACGGAATTCATCCAGCGGAATTCATCCAGCTACATACGGACAAGACATGGCGAAATTTCTGCGGTACCTCTGTTATGATTTCGCAGCGGAGGTGTGCTACGGGCGTAAACAACAAGTGACTTCACAGCTTAAAAATAAAATCCATTTTATTAACTTTATATTGTGAATAACATAGATATAAATCGTTAGATAGGCCCTTACCGCAGTAAGACCGCGCCGTGTTGTTCCACAGTCGAAGTGAGTGAGGCTCACTAACCTGGAGTTAGTGCACATCCTAACACAGTGTGAGCCGGACGTGTTGTAAAGGACGTTTGCGAACTTTGCGAGCAGTTTACTGTCACAAAATGCCATCGTGTGCCTTTCTAAAGTGCAACAACAATTCTAGAAACACAAATAAAGCCAGAGGTGTAACATTTCACTCGTAAGTATTGCGATTTCATTGAAAAACTTTTATTTTTCTTCCGCACTGTCCGAAAATAACAAATTTAAATGGCGAGTGCACGAAAGAGAAAGTCGTGTTGGCAACTAATCTGGGAGAAAAAGAGATGACACTATTTTCTCGGTACCTACGCTTCAGCGTAGACTGCACCGTTTTACAAATTGCACAGGTTTGTTTAGATAGTCACATTTTCGATTTCAGGGCTTATTAGGCCGTTTTTTTTCATAGGAGTAGGTATGTGCAATACGATTGCACACGAAATAATAATAATGATTAGGTTTATTGGCAAAAACACTCTTTCTAACATAGATTTATATCGTTAGATAGGCCCCGACACCAAAAACTGTGGCATTGTTTTTGAATGTGTGGGTTAACAAAATGCCGACGCACGCACACTAACGGTTAACGCACACATTCAAAAAAGTAGTTAAAAAATCGTGTTTTTGCCATTGTGATTATCTGTTGTTATTACCATTTCGTGTGCAATCGTATTGCACACACTTTCCTGAAAAAAGTATACCCTTAGATGCCCTGAAATCGAAAATGTTTGAATGTGTGCGTCAACATAGTGTCAAAAACCTGTGCAATTTGTGTAGAACAAATAATAGTTAGAAATAGTGTTTTTGTCAATAAACCTAATCATTATTATTATTATTTCGTGTGCAATCGTATTGCACATACTTCTATGAAAAAAAAACGGCCTAATAAGCCCTGTGTTAGCAACGACGACATTATGCCGAAGGAATAAGGCTCAAAATTGTGCAGGACAATATCTTCATTATAGCTAGGAAATTTCTTGAAGTTTTGTTTTGAAATAGAGTTCAAAATCGAACATTATTTTTAGGTAAACAGAATAGGTAATAGTTGCTAGCGTCCGGCTCGCTTATACCTACCTACTTATGTATCTATAGACAATTAATTTCTCGAACGAATCGAAAAGAAAGACAAGGACAGAAAAATTTTCTAGAATAAAGAAAGAGATAGGTATAGCTTCCGGAAACGCGTAGAATTATCCAGAAAGGATAGAAATAGGTATATAAACCGAGCCTTTTGGCAGATTATTTATTCAGTTCTAAGCGATCAAACAGTGAACAAGTCTTAAGGAAAATAACGAAAGTGAATTATTAAGTGCAGTGCAGTGACTTTTGTATTAAGAACGTAGTTGTGTGTATACGGTTGAATATACCGATTTGAAGTGTTCTGAAGTGTTTCTATTGATATCATTCCTGACCAGCCCTAGTTGAAGTCTTACACCTTCGACGAGCCCCTACAGTTTTTTGGTCCTTCGAGCCGGATTAGGAAGTGATTTCGCGTAATGCCTATTGTACGCTCCAGATCACCGATCTGCCCCGGGAAGACGGGAGCCGAATACAGTTCAACTTCGTCTTTGAACATGCTGGCTGACATGAGCACCGCCGCTCCGTTGTCCATTGGAACTCCTTGCACAGTTGTACCGTCTGGGACAGCGGAAGCATTCGAAAGCCCCGCAATGCTGCCAGGGCAATTAAGGAGGTCAGCACGTGCAAAAACAAAGAATATTGGAGGAAAGCAAGATGTTCCACCGTTTGTTTCTTTGAAATCATTGTGTCCTGCAACTGCTGATGTGAAGCCGAAGAACATTGGAGGATCTGCTAAGATTCCACCGTCAGCTTCTTCTGCATTCCTTCCTGCTTCAAGGTCGATGAAATCCTCAAAGAGGTCGCAGTCATCTGCTCTTCGGGAACTAGAAGAAAAAGAACTTGAGGAGGCTAAAGCGAAGATTGCTACAGCTAGAGCTGAAGCCGCAGCAGCCAAAGCTAAAGTCGCCGCTGAAGCTAAAGCTGCCGCTGCCGAAGCCGAAGCTGCCGAAGCTAAAGCTGCAGCTGCCACTGCCGCTGCCGAAGCTAAAGCCGCCGCTGCCGCTGCCGAAGCTAAAGCCGCCGCTGCCGCCGCCAAAGCTAAAGCCGCCGTCGCTGCCGCCAGAGCTGACGCTAAAACTGCCGATGCTGAAGCTGCTATTGTAAAAGCTGAAGAAAAAGCAGCTACAATCGCCGCGAATTTAGCCCGTATGAGTGTCACTGGGTCCCAGTGTCCATCAGAACTTCAATCAGAAGATGATGAGTTCGACGAAGAAAGATCGATTCAGGTGGAACGATGGGTCGAACAATCGACCAAGTTTACTGAAAATCCATACAATAACCTACAAATTCAGAATAAACCGATTTCACCTGCCGAGAACAAACCAGTGCCATCTGCTGAGGACAAACCGACTCATAATTGTGAAATAAGTAGACTCGCCGACGCCATCATAAGTGCCTCTAGATCAGGACAGTCTACAAAAGTGTGGGATCTTCCAAACTTCAATGGAGATTATGAAGAGTGGCTACCATTCAAGAGAGCATATTTAGACAGCGTGGCCCAGCACAGCGACGTACAGAATATGGCTCGCCTTAGAAATTCCATCAAAGGAACAGCCAGGGAAGTCGTCAGAAGTCTTTTGTTTGTGGCCTCTAACCCTGGCGATGTTGTGGATGCCCTAGAACAAAGGTTTGGAAGACCAGAGCAAATCGCGCTCGCCGAGATTGATAGTATAGAAGAACTACCACGGCTTGGCGAATCAATGAAAGAAATATGTGTTATCGCCAGTCGCATTGGAAACGCAGTAGCGACGATTAGTGCATTAAACAAACGCGAATACTTGCATTCGCCGAAAACCTGCAAGAAAATCATCGAGAAATTTACGCCGTTGATGAAATGGAGATGGCTCGATTTCAAAGCACACAGTGGTGAAGAACCTGAATTAGTAAAAATCAAGAATTTTTTGAATCGAGAAGCATCCTTGTGTGCCGCTTACGCTCCACCAGAATCTAGCAAGAAGAGACACACACGTCACCAAGTGAATGCTGCAACGGACCAAGATGAAACGGCGCCTGTTAAAACGAAAAAATTCTGCGTCCATTGTGAAAAAGACCATTGGCTCACAGAATGCAAAAAATTCAAAGAAGCTTCAACAAACGAAAGATGGGAGATCGCGAAGAAATATCGGCTATGCTTCATGTGTCTCCGTCGAGGACACATGATTTCAAATTGTAAAGGACAGCCGTGCAAGAGATGCAAGCGACCTCATCACAATATGTTGCACTCGGAGCTATCTCGTCGAGAATCAGCACCGTCAACGCAACCAGACAAGCCAAGTGAGACGTCGTCGTCTGTAACTCAGCCAACGACGAAAAATAAAGTTGCAAACGTCATGACATCCGTTTATGCGATGGGCAAAACAGCAAGCGTCTACCTGAAAATGATTCCTGTAGATATTTACGGACCGAAGGGGACTACGCGAATTTTGGCACTATTAGATGAAGGTTCTACAGTGTCGTTGATTGATAAAGATGTTGCCCGTCGTATCGGAGCCACCGGAAAAGCAGAACCGCTCATAATAGAAACCGTCGGTGGAAAGAATATAGAAACAAAAGACTCCGAGAAAATGAATCTCAAAATAAAAGGAGCATTTAGGACGGATAAACGAATGCTGAAAGGGGTGCGCACCATAGAAGACTTAAAACTGGCACCTCAGTGCATCGATGTGGACACTATTGAAAAGTGCAGTCATTTGAAAAACTTGAAAGAAAAGCTCCTCTATGAAGCAAATAAACCAGCGCTGCTGATTGGGCAAGATAACTGGGATCTAATCGTATCAAGAAAAATCCAGAAGGGAAAACGAAACGAACCTGTCGCATCACTCACGAGCCTGGGATGGGTGCTCCACGGCTTTCATTCTGGAACAGCCCCCGTGAATTTCGTGGATCATTGCCGCATAAAAGATAATGATGAAGAAATCACCAAGCCAGATGAATGGAAATGGGTTCCAACTAAAGAAAACCCAGCAGATGACGCTACCAGAAACGTCCCGAAAGACTTTGACAGCAAAGCGAGATGGTTTAATGGGCCCGCATTTTTATATCAATCCAAATCCACTTGGTCAGGCAAGGATATTGGAAAAGAGGAAATACGAGAACTTGGCCATGACGAAATGAAAAAAATTTACCTGTGCCGGAACACGAATCTCCACTTCGTCGAGTCTGCCTGATCCCTGCAGATTCAGTAGCTGGATGCGCCTTCTTCGAGCTACGGCAAGAATATACATGTTTATGGATTTATGCCGCCGAAAATCAATGAGTCAAGAAACACCGTCTAAAAAACGGGACCGAGAAAACTGGCTACCTATCGAAAGTGAACATTTGAGGAAAGCTGAATTAGCTCTCATTCGTTACAGCCAGCAAGAATCATTCAAGAATGAAATAGAAAATCTGAATAAAAACAAACCGCTTGAAATTTCAAGCCGACTTAAGAAAATAGATGTGACGCTCGATGAAGAAAATATATTGCGTCTCAATACTAGAACAGCGAAGCTTCGGGACTTCGAAGAAAATCCTAAATTACCAATCCTGGATGGAAAAAACCGTGTGTCACAGCTAATAATTGAACATTATCATAAAAATCTACACCATGGAAACCACGCCACCGTAATTAATGAACTGCGACAGAGGTTTTGGATACTATCCCTACGCGACGCAGTACGACAAGTTGCTCATCAATGCCAGCTGTGCAAAATCAGAAGACAAAAACCAGAAATGCCACCACTAGGGGACTTACCTCAAGAACGTCTCGCACATCATCAGCCACCATTTACATGTACTGGTGTTGATTACTTTGGGCCGATATATGTAACTATTGGCAGAAGAAAAGAAAAGCGTTGGGGTGTACTTTTTACGTGCCTCACAACAAGGGCAATTCATATCGAACTGGCTGCATCCCTTAGCACGAATTCTATGATAATGGCGCTGAAAAGGTTCTCATCGAGAAGAGGAAGCCCGAAGATACTGTTTTCTGACAATGGCACTAATTTTGTTGGAGCGAAACGAGAACTCAAGGAAGAGGCCAAGAAACTCCGAAATCAAGACCTCATTGAGGCTGCTGAAAATGGAGGATTCAAGTGGAAATTTATTCCACCAGGTGCACCTAATATGGGAGGAGCATGGGAAAGACTAGTGCGGTCAGTGAAAACTGCTCTCGCTGCGGTCCTGAATGAAAGAAACCCACCAGAGGAGGTGCTCTCTACTTTATTAACAGAAGTAGAGCACACAGTAAATTCTCGGCCACTTACTCATCTCAGCGCTGAACCGGGAGAAGAAGAGAGTTTAACTCCAAATCATTTTTTGATTGGCCGCTCTAACGGAGCTGCAATTTTCGGAGAATCCGATGACGTAAACCTCGTCGGCCGTCCTAATTGGAAGACAGCACAAAGATTGGCTGACCACTTTTGGAAGAGGTGGTTAAAAGAGTATCTGCCGACACTGATGCCTCGAAAGATAAAAAACCGAAGAATTACGAATATTCAAATAGGAGACACAGTTTTGGTAGCAGACTCTTCTCTTCCACGAAACACTTGGCCAAGAGGAGTCATAGAACAAACATACCCGGGTCCTGATGGTCGAACGCGTATCGTCGACGTACGAACAAAGGGTGGTATCATGAAGAGACCTACTTCTCGCCTCATCGTCATTGTACCCAATACGTCGTCGCTTCAGTTAGATGGAGTGCTTGTTGGAGCGCGCACTGGGGGGGAGAATGTTAGCAACGACGACATTATGCCGAAGGAATAAGGCTCAAAATTGTGCAGGACAATATCTTCATTATAGCTAGGAAATTTCTTGAAGTTTTGTTTTGAAATAGAGTTCAAAATCGAACATTATTTTTAGGTAAACAGAATAGGTAATAGTTGCTAGCGTCCGGCTCGCTTATACCTACCTACTTATGTATCTATAGACAATTAATTTCTCGAACGAATCGAAAAGAAAGACAAGGACAGAAAAATTTTCTAGAATAAAGAAAGAGATAGAAATAGGTATATAAACCGAGCCTTTTGGCAGATTATTTATTCAGTTCTAAGCGATCAAACAGTGAACAAGTCTTAAGGAAAATAACGAAAGTGAATTATTAAGTGCAGTGCAGTGACTTTTGTATTAAGAACGTAGTTGTGTGTATACGGTTGAATATACCGATTTGAAGTGTTCTGAAGTGTTTCTATTGATATCATTCCTGACCAGCCCTAGTTGAAGTCTTACACCTTCGACGAGCCCCTACACCCTGAAATCGAAAATGTGACTATCTAAACAAACCTGTGCAATTTGTAAAACGGTGCAGTCTACGCTGAAGCGTAGGTACCGAGAAAATAGTGTCATCTCTTTTTCTCCCAGATTAGTTGCCAACACGACTTTCTCTTTCGTGCACTCGCCATTTAAATTTGTTATTTTCGGACAGTGCGGAAGAAAAATAAAAGTTTTTCAATGAAATCGCAATACTTACGAGTGAAATGTTACACCTTTGGCTTTATTTGTGTTTCTAGAATTGTTGTTGCACTTTAGAAAGGCACACGATGGCATTTTGTGACAGTAAACTGCTCGCAAAGTTCGCAAACGTCCTTTACAACACGTCCGGCTCACACTGTGTTAGGATGTGCACTAACTCCAGGTTAGTGAGCCTCACTCACTTCGACTGTGGAACAACACTGCGCGGTCTCACTGCGGTAAGGGCCTATCTAACGATTTATATCTATGCTTTCTAACATTTATTTGGTCTACACAAAATGCACAGGTTTTTGACACTATGTTGACGCACACATTCAAACATCTTCGATTTCAGGGCATCTAAGGGTATACTTTTTTCAGGAAAGTGTGTGCAATACGATTGCACACGAAATGGTAATAACAACAGATAATTACAATGGCAGAAACACGATTTTTTAACGACTTTTTTGAATGTGTGCGTTAACCGTTAGTGTGCGTGCGTCGGCATTTTGTTAACCCACACATTCAAAAACAATGCCACAGTTTTTGGTGTCGGGGCCTATCTAACGATATAAATCTATGGTGAATAAAATGTTTTATCGCGTAGGTACTTTTTAGCAATTTCAATAACCGCAGGCAATCTGAAATTCCGACTTCCCTTTTTGGAGGTCAGCCCAACTATTACCTACCTTAGCCAACTCAGCCGTTCAGCGGTGTTCGTTTTTTTGGGAGACAACATAGAAGTATTAAGTAGATAAGGTACGTACAGGTAGTATTGGTTCCAAGACAGACAAACAGTCTATCCGGCCTACCCTACTACCGCCACTTCAGCTTACCAATTCTTTGGGTTTGTCGATGACTTTGGTTCTAGGAAAGTAGTCATAAAAAAATCTCTTTATTTGCATAAAAACAATAAATGTACACTTAGAAAAGGTCAAATTATAAAACTAAACACTGACACGTATCTTTCTACATACGTCTAAGGGAGCACCAACGGCATCCTGCGAATGATAGCGGACAAGATCCGCGAGGGCCCGCTATAGGTAGGTACAGACACTGCATTGCTGTAGGTACTAATGAAATAATTACACCTACGAACAAAATTAATTTTTAATAACATAGACTTAGACTTAAATATAGATTAACCAGAATGTGGATCTTGTGTTATCTGAAATAAACTATTATTATTATACACTCACTTATTCTTTTATCTCGCTATAAAATACATTTTTCTATAGAAAATAAAATATAAAACTATTCTACGGTAAAAAATATATCTATCGGCACGGTGAAGCTAGGTTCAAGCGGCCGGTGACTAGGGCTGCAGAGAGAGGAACTTCCTGACGATGCGCGCCGAGTCCAGGAGTACTCCTTTTGAATCTGGCCCTTGATCCAACTTCCTACCGAGAGAGTATCTTGAGATATTGATAGAGGCTCTTCGCTATTACCCCGTTAACCGAAACTTAACAGGTTAACTGTCCGGGCTCCAGAGTGGGAATGGTACATAAGTCCAGTTATGTTTTTGTTCAAAGTCGGTATATTTGTGGTTAAAATGTATACATAAGTTATATAAAATATTTATACTCTACTGAAATAGTTTTTTTTAACACAGACCACATATGGTCTGTAAACTCGTGCTCGCACACTTCCAGTAGAAAAATCTCGTGCGTCCACCTTATATTCATATTTTTGTTACTTAATAACCTATTGTTTAGCTAATTCTAAGTAATGAAACAATAAAAACACGAACACATTTTAAAAATCCCAAAAAAATATCCCATTTTTGGCACTTTTTTATTTCATACCCTATAAAAAACAAATATCGATTATTTCCCTATGTCCCATCACTTTTTATATTTTTTATGATGTGTCCAGCCAAGTCCGCGTTACTTAAGAGACATTCTTCTTACGTCCACAGTGTCAGATGGCTTAGAAATTGTACGGGCGAACAGACCACATACGGTCTGTGGACTGGTATGGAAGTGGCTCTACAGACCGTATGTGGTCTGTGGACAGTTAACCTGTCTTAATTAATTATTATTATTATTTAGTAAGCCTTATCATAGAAGAAATTCGATCGAACACCTGCCTCGATTCGGTTTGCGTGACGTTGTCGAGCAGGTGGTGTGGTGGGATGTGGGTGAGCTTTATTTGAATGATTTACTGACAAATGCATTCCCCCCATTCATGTTCCAGATCCCATTGTGCCCGAGACGAGAACTACTGATGGCTCTACATTCTGTAAGTACCTACCTGCTATTTTAATAATTCGTTTACCGAGGCGACGCGCGCCGCACGATGCGCGACGCGCGACGTGGTCTAGGCGTAGGCGCCTGATTATTTAAGTTTCTATGATTCTTACGTCCACTTACAATAAAAAGAAATAGTACCGATATTCCTATCTAGGAAAGTTAGGTAAGCCGTTCCTAAGTTAAGTATAAGTAGTCAAAGGTACGTGAGGTAGAAACCTACCTACATCAAAAACTTACCTATAAAGAAAAGATTTAGCTTAGGGATTTGGTTATCCAAATCAGAGCAGAGATGCGAAGTTGCTCTTTTTGGCCACGATCGTGAGCAAAAAGAGCAACTTCGCATCTCTGCCTACATAGGTACACTAAGTATGCAAAATAAAAGTTTTACAGAGGCATTAAAAATAAGCTTATGATAGGCATCACAAACTGGAAAATCGATATTTAAAAATTCCTTGGTTTGACATAATAATAAGATAGATTAAGTGAGTGCGCTGATCTGCAGGGGTATTTTAATTCATTCGATTCGTTTCCGAATCGAATCCGACGGATCTTTATAACGCTATTTTGCTTTCGCTTCTGTTTGATGATCGAAAATTCGAAGCAAATCTGTTGACTAATGGCCATGTCAATGAGGAAGAGCCTTATTTCGATCATCAACCCGAGGCGAAATCAAAATAGCGTTTTAAAGAACCGTCGGAATCGATTCGGAAACTAATCGAATGAATTAAAATACCCCTGCTGGGTCGGGTATGCGCCTTAAAGTAAGCGCTTGCATTATTGGTAGCAATCAATCAATTCAATTCAATGCGTTTATTAAAACCAGTCTTAACATGTAGGTAATTATAATTCATCAATTTTTAATGTATTAAACCTAACCATGACCAGACATTACCGAGTTCTCCAATTCGTTACGTCTGGAATGAACAATAACTACCTATCGCTAAATTCGCTAATTGAATAAATATTCCATTCCATGTGCAGTCACCATGACCACGCGCTGCTCGGCCGGAGTCACCCGTGAGTTCTATCGACCTACCTCAGTCTTTAAGCTTTTTTGCTATTTATAGGTAGTGCGTAACCCCACACTCAGGGTCATTTCTAAGAAATCAAATATTATCGCAATTTTTTTTGACTTCGACGGGACTTGAAACCGCATCCTTTCCTCAGTACGGGAATGTGCTAGCTTGATTAAATTGTAAATACTAGTTCTATTTTTTTTCTCATATTTGATTGTAATTTTCTTTGTAAATTCGATTAAACCACTTTCTCTTTCTTTTTTTGCCATTTGAAGTACCTATTGTACACGGGGTTCAAAATTGAAATTGCGACGATTAGTCGCAATTTTTTAGATTTACTTCGTTTGTGTCAACTATAATTCTAAGCCTTCTTCTTCTATGGCTGCTACCGTAAGCTGGTATCTCTTTGTGTCGATACAAATCGCCATAGATTGAATATCTGGCTCGTGATGTTTGACGTTTTGCTTTACGATGGCTGCTCTGTCGCCTCTTCCTTTATTAGCTGGGTGTAGTGCATGATGCACTTTGTAATTAATTGAATTTGAGATTGATTTGTGAAGTGTGTTTCCGATACGAGACACACGTCTACGGGGTTATTGGAAATTATGCCACATCCTTTTATATAGCTTTTACTGCTATTTACACATCTTTAGCAATAGCTAAAGATGTGTACAAGCGTATTTACACATCTTTAGCAATAGCTAAAGCATGTTTTTAAATAACATGCCGACCAAATTCACTTTTGGGTATTTTTATACAAAATAGGATTTTTGTTAGGAATTTACTAACAAATAATAGGTACTTCATTTTTATAAACATGTCCTTTAGCTTCCATATGGATACTGATTCGTACGATTTTGTTAGTGGTTATTAAGAATAAGAATTTAGGCAAAAATGGTTCACTTTTGTATTATGCAATATGGGGTCAAAATAGTTGCAAAAGATCTCCCCCATCACCCCCTAAAAGGATCTGACCTAATTTCCAATAACCCTGTATATTTTCAATATCTAGGACAACTTGAAGCTCTTTTTGATGTTTTGGATTGATACTGCTGGTTTTCCAGCAGTTGCTTGTTCAAAAGATATATTTTTAGATATACACTCTGGGATCGGTTTGGAGGTTCGGAGAGGCTGTATCTCAACTTCTCAACTCAACCATTTATCCCAAATTGTATTTAATTGTATGGGGATCTCCCTACACTACAATCATCATTTCACACAATCATTTCATAATCGATAATATACCTAGGTAGGTACTTACTTAAATAAATCATTTAAACTGAATATTGCGGGGAGATCCCCACAAATTTCATAGATCTTCAAGTCTTAGAATTAATGTCTGAATAAATAAATAATAATAAGTAATGCTGGACAATTCACACAGCATTATCTAGCCCCAAGCTAAGCAGAGCTTGTGTTATGGGTACTAGATAACTGATATAGGTACTTAATACAATACACTACATAGATTGATATTTTTTATTATATATAGAAAACACCCATACCAACGGAACAAATTTCTGCAGATCGTACAAAAATTTGTTCCGAGGCGGGAATCGAACCCGCAACCTCCTGCGTCGCAGGCGGACCTTCGCCCGCTGCGCCACGGAGGTCGTCTGTGTCTGAATAAAGAAATTTTTTATTTTTATTTTACTTAGGACTCGAGTCTACCGCAGAAATGTAACCCACGACGACCCCCCCCCCCCCCCCCTCCAAAAATGATGTCGGTCGCAACAATACCGAACACTCTGTATAATGTGTCTTGTCTTGACAGATGCCTCCCCGCCGGTCGGTGGCGGCGGCAGTGACTCGGCTGCGTGGGGCTCGGCGGAGCAGGGCGCTAGCGCGCTCCCGGAGGCGGAAGCGGACCCGAAAACAAATCGTGAGTAAACCTAACTTACATTGTGATATCGATGTACGAGAGGGGTTAAATTTAATGAAGCAACACAATTACATTTTGTATGAACAACCCTCTATTCTGAACCAATAGCATCTTATCTTATAGGTAGGTATACCTACTAGAGCTCACGTGATATCGTGTATTATTATTTATTAAACACGTTTATCGTCTCGTCAGATAGATCGATCTAACGTACCTACCTAATTCCATATCTCAACATTGACTGGTTCTGCTCGATGTAGGGTAGTTGGACCAATAGATGACTGATTAAGCGGAATTCAAGTTGTTTTATTTTTTATCTCAACTCCTATTCAAGGAATATTCTATGTTTTTGGTTGTATACGTAGGTAGATATTTGGTGCATCAACTAGATAAACTGTTTTTACTCTGAACTATTTGTAAATATGTTAAAATTGCAAAAATATCAAAAAAATGACTTTGGCCCTAATTGTGACCGGTTTGGAACTAATTCTGACCGAAATCGGCCCTATTTATGACCGACAAAATAAAAGGCGAAATTCTTAGTAACAAGAGACTTTATTTGAAAGTAGTGGGGTTCCGTATATATAACTTTGTCTGCATATAATACTAAGGTACTTATCATAATTTTAATTGCTTGATAAACAAATAACAATTAGTCTACACAGATAATAATCAGTCTAAACAAATAACAATCAGTCTAAAACAATAACAAAATAACAATCAAATGACATTTATTTTAAAATGTAATTTATTGTAATTTATTTTATTTAAAACAATAATAAAGAACTTAAGAAAAACTATAATAACAAGTAATGTAATGATGACAACAGTTTGTAAGGCCAACGAAATTGGTTTACTTTTGATTACGAAGAACCCCAATAGAATTCCACAACAGTTTTTTTGCAACAGTCAAAATCAGCCGGTCACTATTAGGTTTTGAGGTCCAAATTATGAACGAACAAATTTCTTCGGTCACAAATAGAGCGTTTGGAACAATAAATGACCAGCTAAAAACTAACAGCCCAAAACAACGATTTTTCTTTAATTAACCTCCGGTCATGTTTTGGTTTATAAAATTATGTATCCAAAACCATTAAGAAAAACGTAAAAAATCAATAAAAAATCAAAGATACAATCTACAATATCAAAACAAAATTTGCAGGTCGGAGCTAATTCTGACCCGCTCGGTCACAAATAGGATTTTATGTATCTTTTTTAGACCAGTAATTGAACAGCAAATTTCTCGAAAACCTTATTGAAAATTACTTATTTTCTTTGATTTTCTACTTGAGATAATAGTCATAAATGCAGGGGAACACATTAATAGGGCCTAATTATATCAAGTAATCGGCAATCCACTCATAAGCTTAAGAAACTGGTTTACTCACCTTAGCTCGTTCTCCATACAAAATGGCGATGGCCGAAACAAGTCTGCACTAAATGAGGACTTGGAGCGTGACTGAGGGTCCAATGACGATGTATTAATTTTTAAAAGAGGGAACAGTATTGCCGCTTCTAAAGAAAAAATACGCCACTACAGGGAGTACCACTCAATTCTTATAATTCAAGAAAATGTGCGTTTCGGTCATCTACTGGGGGGTGGTCATCTTTTGGTCCGACTACCCTATCTTTCAGATCTTTATAATACTCGTACCTTAACGAATTTTAACTTTCCAGAAACGGCAGGCGAAGACCAAACAAGTCGGAAAGAAGTTACAGAGGAAGAAACAACTATCACAAGTAACTTTAAGCAGCATTCAGTCTAATTATTTAGCTTTTTATTTGGACGACTAGGTTGTGAAAGGAAACCTGGGGCTCTATTACAATTCTACGAAATCGACAATTGCGTGCGTCGGTTGTATGTCATTGTGGTCTAAGATCCGGCTGCAGAATCAGTGCAGTAAGAGCTAAGAACCACATTTTTACGCATATTAGTGTTAAGGAGATTATATATCTAGCTAGTTTAAACTAAATAAAAAAAAACCAACAATCAATATTCAATAATTTTATTAAAAATACTAGCGGCCACATTTTGATAGGCAACCTAGTAGATATATATTTTCCTTAATACAAATATGCGTAAAAATGTTGTTCTTAGCTCTTACTCGATGGGTGCACTGTTTCTATAGCCGGATCTCGTACTATTGCTGTCGACAGTGTCGGATGCGGAGAATTGTAGGTACCTACTAGATGCCCTGTTCCGCCAACTCATTGCCGACCGCGCCCGAGGCCAAGGGTAAGAGAATGATGAACGAGCTTGAAGTCACCTGTATTAAGAAGCTCTATGCCACAGCAGATTCTCTAACAAAGTTGCGATACCTACTCTATACCGACCGCTACCAAAATAGCTTTAGCCCCATCTATTCTCCCCGTTCTGCAGGGGTATTTTAATTCACCGATTCGTTACCGAATCGAATCCGACGGATCTATAAAACGCTATTTTGTTTTCGCCTCGGGTTGATGATCGAAAATTCGAAGCGAATCTGTTGACTAATGGCCATGTCAATGAGGAGGAGCTCTTTATTTCGATCATTCGTCGGATTCGATTCGGAAACGAATCGGTGAATTAAAATACCCCTGCTGGACTATGCCGACGCCTGCTATTAAAACCTTGCTGAGGAGCAGTTGGATTAACCGAGCGTCTCCAAAACTTTTTCCTAAGGTTCATATTTGGTTTACGCAACTATGAGCTCCTACGTCTCTCTCTCTCACGCACGTCTGAGCAAGCGTGGTGTGAGAAGCGCACCATACTCGAGTAGCTCCCTATCCGACTTCGCTGGGACATGCACGTTCTGTCTCTTCTCTTTAATCCTCTTTCTCCAGCGTATCTTAAAGAACGGAGAGAAGAAGTTCCTTCATTCCCCTAACTCTCACAATCTCAGCTCATCAGATAACTTACTCCTCCAGTGTCCCACTCATTCCCAATCCTTCTGTGGCAACTGTTTTAGTGTAGGAACAGGCGGTTGGTCGTTGGAACAAACTGCCTGTGGATATCAGGCTTGTCCTTCCATCAACTCCTTCTTATCCAATAAAGGTGATCTTGTAAGTAGGTATTGTTAATATGTACTATGTAGGTATTTAAGTTCTGTTATTTACTGTCTGTCCAAAATGAACCCTTTTTCTCCTTATATCTTTTTCTCCATCCCAAGGTTGCCTGGGAGAAATCGCTTTCAGCGATTAGGCCGCCTTTTGTACTATGTTTTTTTTTCTTATTTGGATATTATTTATTTATGTTAATAATTAGTTCGATAAAGTGTTAATTCATTAATTCAGAGATAAGAGAATTTAGATTCGGACGAGATGTACCCCTACTAGAGAGCGTGCGGCCAACGCGATTTGAGTCGGAGTGGTGCGGGTGCTGAGCCGGAGAGGCGCGCACTCCTTTCACCATCAGAAAGCGGAAGAGTAGGATGTTTGACAGATACGTGCTTGTTTGTCTCTCTTCGTATAATAGCGAATATTGTTTCAGGAGCGATGTACCACGCGCCGCCCACGCCGTCGCCCGCCTCCTTCTACGTGGACGACGCCTGACGGCCGCCGCGAATACACCCATACATACACTCAATCCCCCAGTCCAACTAAATTTTATCATTTTATTTACTTAAAAGGGGGTCACGCAAAAAGTCCACGAATTTGATGGTTTTTGACGACTCCCCCCACGCCCCGGGCCCTTGTCACGTTTGTGATAATAATCCAGATCGAAAAAACTAAAATAAGTTTATTGATGAACCTCAAAATGTTAAAACAGGTGATTTTGTACATGTGTGTGCTACAACTGAAATAAAACACTACCTATCGAAATATTTTTTCTTTTATTTTATATTGCTTATAAGCTACTTTAAATCATACAAACTGTCTCTCCCTATATTCAAACAAAGAAAATGATGAAATAAGAATACCTATCCATCAACAAGATATTTACGTGTTGCCGTCAGCCAGTTACATATAGGTACCTACATCGAAGGTCGTGTTATATTCAAAAGAAGCATTAACAGGGAACATAGTCAAGTTCAGGAACAATGCTTTATCTTAACTTTTTCAAGATATGCAATATGAAATCAATGGAGTTGAAATAGATGGAAATAAAAATGTGGGAATCACTACGACACTTAAATCTTATGTTTCTAAGTTATAGTGAAAATAAAACTGCTGCAATATGGGGGTTTGAAATTGAATGGTTTCAAAAATGATGACGGTATTTTCAGTGCTCTCATACCTTTGAAAAACTTGTTAGGGTTTGCAAGGCACTACAAAAGGATAGTAATAAATTTTAAACATGAACTAATTCTTATAAGAAGTACCTAGGTAATACCGTTACCACCAGCGTCAATGTCAATGATGATGATATAGGTAGGTAAAATTTGACGATGTGAATAATGCAATCTCAAAAGTAGTACACTGGTTTAATGTCAATAATCTTTTGCTTAATGAAACTAAAACGAAATGTATAAAATTTGCTCTACCTAATGTAAAACACGTTAAGATTGATGTAAACGTAAAAGGAGAAACCTTAGAAATTGTAAACAGTACAGTATTCTTAGGAATAACCTTAGATAGTAAACTTCAATGGGGCCCACACATAGATAAGCTATCGAAGAGACTTAGTTCTGCAGCGTATGCAGTCAAAAAAATCCGTCATCTTACAGACGTTGATACTTCTAGACTAGTCTATTTCAGCTACTTCCATAGTGTTATGTCTTATGGCATACTGCTGTGGGGGAACGCTGCAGATATTAACACCGTATTTGTGCTGCAGAAGAGAGCTGTTCGTGCAATCTATAATATGGGTCCCAGAGAATCCCTGCGTGATAAATTCAAAGAAATAAACATAATGACAGTACCATGTCAATATATCTATGAAAACTTGTTGTACACTCATAGAAATAAAAATCTGTTCCCTAAAAATTGTGATAAACATAACTTTAATACCAGAAATAAACATAAACTCGCTGTGCCCACAACTAGGCTACACAAAATTAATGTATCTTTTAAAGGGCAATGTATACGCTTCTACAACAAAACTCCTAGTGAGTTGCAACAATTATCAGTAAATAAATTCAAACAAATTGTCAAAACCTTGCTGTGCAAAAAGGCTTACTATAAAACATCAGATTATCTAGAAGATAAAAAAGCTTGGAACGGGTTTTGCTCCAACTCGAAGAATAACAACTAACAGGCTAAAGGTTTCTTCGTCGCTTCTTTACTTTGGTCTACATACCGAAGCGACAGAAATCAAAAATATCACTTTATTTCCGTGTCAGTGTATAGTTTTATAATTTGACCTTTTCTAAGTGTACATTTATTGTATTTATGGAAATAAAGAGTTTTTGATTTGATTTGATTTGATTTGGTACCTACAATAGTTAATTCATATAAACAAACAAGGTACAATGGCGGATCGTGAAAGATTAGCTTTGCTTATACTCTTAGAAAACGATCGTGCAATACAGATTTTAGATTGGTTTTTAGAAATTGGGACTTATACGAATATCCTTTATTACCTCAAACCACTACCTAAGCATTCTTGGGCAGTAAAAACTTCTTCACAGATAGAAAAACCCAGATACGTAATTTTTGGTTTGCAAACAAATAGAAAAAACAATACCTATACCTAAAGGAACAAAGATTCTTCGATCTTTGATCATTGCAAGTTGTCTAATGTGACCTTGTTTTTAAATTCTCAATACTACCCATATGACTCAGTAAATGCTAAATTTGTTGAAGACAAGTATCATATATTATACGAGATGTACAAAACATTTCGCCAGTCTTACTATGGTAGCGACTCTGAGCCCATGCTTGATTTGGACAATTTAAAAATTACGCACAACTTTTTATAATTGATTGTTCGATACAAAACGAAGCTCTTATGACAGGAGCTATTGATGTGAGAACCACCATTCCCCCCTTTAATGATTTATCGGAAACAGAAAAAATGCAGGTGCGATGGATAGAAAGAAATAAACAAATATACTGGAGGGAAGGAATAATTACTTATTCAAATATTGAACAATATATTGCTGATTATCTTGTAGACAGACTATTTATGTAAAAGGTTACGAAAAAATATCATGATTGAAAAAAAAAGATTAAAAATGATAAGATTTTTGATTGAGAAGATAGCCCTAGTTTAAAGCAATTGAATTTAGATTATGGTTTATCTCCTAAAGGTATATTTAAATGTATATAATCATTCTCGTGTTAAATTAATTAATTAATTGTTCATTGCTCTTAAAAACGTAACATATTTAAAGAAATGGTTAGAGAATAAGAGTTTTATATTACAATAGTTTAAGATAATGAATTTAGATTATAGTTTTAATCCTAGAGGTATAATAAAATATTATTGGTAATTTGTTTAAAAAAAGGTTAGAGAATCAAGTTTTTTAAAAATCTATTTCGTTTTATTATATAAATATACCACAACACCCCCTGTCTGGAACAAGATCATTCCTAAACAAGGATGAATAGAGCTAGATATGATAATTCAATTTTAGACGATGATTAAATTCAGGTTGAGAATTGGAGCGGGTTCTGAGATTAGATAATTCAATAAATATAAATGATGAATAAATTCAGGTTGGATATTGGGGCTTCTGGGACAGGATCATTCATGAATGATACAGATCCAGAAGCCCCAATATCCAACTACTATACTTTTCAATGGATTTCCGCAAAGCATCTATTATGTTTCAAAAAGAAACATCAAAAAACAGATCAAAATTTATTATTTTATCCTTAAAATCACAACATTAAATTAACGTATTCGCACTTTGTAAATCCCTCGGATTGGTCATTAAATAGTCGTATCGCAGTCTGTATGCTAGCCGGAGAGGTCCCCGTGGTCGAAGAGGTCCTGGTCGTAGAGCGCGGCGCGCACCGTGCGGCCCCCGAAGTAGCGGCCGTGAAGCGCGCGCGCCGCCGCCGCCGCCTCCTCCGCCTCCTCGAACTGCACGAAGATCTTGACCTGCGCGTCGCGCGGGTCGTCGTCCTCGTGCTGCGTCTCGTTGTAGATGACTAGCCGCTGCACGCGGCCCCACTTGCCGCACTCCTCCTGGATCTCGTGGTGCAGCGCCTCGTCCACGTCGCGCGCGGACACCATGTCGCGCAGCAGCACGGTGCGCGAGGCCCGGCGCCGCATCAGCCGCTGCATCACCAGGTGCCGCGCCGACTGGCCCGAGATCGACAGTGACTCCTGCTGCTGCAGCGTGTCCGGCGACCGCGACAACAGCTTCTGCTGCAGCGCTGCCTGCTGGCCGGCGAGCGCGCTCTCCGCCGCGGGGGGGGCGGGCGGCGCGGGCTCCGCCGGCAGCGCGGGGATCACCACGCCCGGCGGAGGCAGCGCGGGCGGCGAGGGCGCGGCCAGCGGTAGCGGCAGCGGGAGCGGGAGCGGGAGAGCGGCCGCGAGCGAGGGTAGCGCAGCGGCGGGCGGCACGCCGAGCGCGCTCAGCTTGGTGAGGTGCAGCGCGACCGCGTTGCTGGCGACAGCGTCCATGGCTTGGATTTTGGCGGTGGCGGCGGCGGCGGCGACAGCGGCCGCAGTAGGCATGGCGGTGGGCTGCGGCGGGCCGGCGAGCGCGTTGGGCGGCGTGATGGCGCGGCCGACGCGCAGGTACTGGCCGCCCAGGTCGAACAGGTTCATGGAGGCGATGGCCTCTAGCGCGGCCGCCAGCGAGCCGTACTCTAGGAAGCCGTAGCCCTTGTGCTTGTGCGCGGAAGACCCGTAGGCCAGCTTGCAGTAGGTGATGGGCCCGAAGGCTTCGAACACGTTCTTGATGTCGTCCTCGGTGAGCTCGGGGTGGATAGAGGCTACGTAGATGCGGTTGTATTGCTTGGCCTCCTCCTGGATCTCGTCGATGACGGCCTGTGCCTGCGGCATGTTGGACGGACGGCCCACCACTTTGATGTTCCTGGAAAGGAACACCACGATCTTGTTACATTGCAACCGGCGATAAATAACAGAAGAGATGTAGCGAGTTCTGTACAGACTCATTTGATACTACGCTGCGTGACTACGGCTGAGCTGCGCCGCCTCGGGGACGGTAGGAGTGCTGACTCCTGCGCAGCTCTCGGCAGGTAACACTCTCTCATCATGAGGGAGTGTTACCTGCCGCCCAGAAAGACGCCATTCATTTGCTCGAGGGAGAGCTGCGCCGCCTCGGGGACGGTAGGAGTGTTGATGTGGGAGTGTTTGTTACCTGCCGCCCAGCAAGACGCCATTCATCTGCTCGAGGGAGAGCTGTGCCGCCTCGGGGACGGTAGGAGTGTTGATGTGGGAGTGTTTGTTACCTGCCGCCCAGCAAGACGCCATTCATCTGCTCGAGGGAGAGCTGCGCCGCCTCGGGGACGGTAGGAGTGTTGATGTGGGAGTGTTTGTTACCTGCCGCCCAGCATGACGCCATTCATCTGCTGGAGGGAGAGCAAAGCCACCTCTGGGACGGTAGGAGTGTTGATGTGGGAGTGTTTGTTACCTGCCGCCCAGCATGACGCCATTCATCTGCTCGAGGGAGAGCTGCGCCGCCTCGGGGACGGTAGGAGTGTTGATGTGGGAGTGTTTGTTACCTGCCGCCCAGCATGACGCCATTCATCTGCTCGAGGGAGAGCTGCGCCGCCTCGGGGACGGTAGGAGTGTTGATGTGGGAGTGTTTGTTACCTGCCGCCCAGCATGACGCCATTCATCTGCTCGAGGGAGAGCTAAGCCACCTCTGGGACGGTAGCAGTGTTGATGTGGGAGTGTTTGTTACCTGCCGCCCAGCAAGACGCCATTCATCTGCTCGAGGGAGAGCTAAGCCACCTCTGGGACGGTAGCAGTGTTGATGTGGGAGTGTTTGTTACCTGCCGCCCAGCAAGACGCCATTCATCTGCTCGAGGGAGAGCTAAGCCACCTCTGGGACGGTAGGAGTGTTGATGTGGGAGTGTTTGTTACCTGCCGCCCAGCATGACGCCGTTCATCTGCTCGAGGGAGAGCTGCGCCGCCTCGGGAATCTCGTACTCGACGAAGGCGAAGCCCTTGTGTTTCTGCGTGACGGGGTCCCACGACATGTTGATGCTCTTGATGGGCCCGAACGGCAGGAAGGCTTGCCGGATCGTGTCCTCCTTCAGCTCGAACGAGATCGAGCCCACGTACACCCTGCAACCGACGCGGACGATACGACCGTCTCAAGTTAACTATTTCACAAATGTTACTTAATAGTACACCAGGGAAGGAAGTCGCCGCGGAGTGCGCACTCAGATCTTTTCAGCTGTAGTGGGTCACAGGCTCGACCAGCGCGCGGCGGGAGCCTCCCGGCATCGCTCTCATCACTGTGCGCACACCGCGGACATCGCACTGTTCTACTGACCTGCACATCAACGCCAGCGCCTGCTGCCGCTGCACCTGCGTGCGCTGGCTCGCCATCTGCTGTTGCTGGTGCGCGAGGGTCTGCTTCATGAGCACCATCTTGATGCTCTGCTCCATGGCGTACTTCTTGGCGCGCGCCACGGCGTCCGCCTGCTCCGAGGCCAGCCGCGGCAGCGCGCCCGTCAGCAGCGCCGTCAGCGCGCCGCCCGCCGCGCCCGGGCCTGCGGGTAGGGAGGAGGGGGAGTGTGAGCGTGCGTGGTGCGAGACACCTGTACCTACCTGCTGCCGCACGCGCCGTCGGATACGCACCCGTGTACACGTCGCCCACTTGCCGGATGTCATGCTCCGGCTGCGCGGCCCCTGCAACAAGCCTCGGTCAGTGCGTCTCGCTCGCGCGCGCTGAGGACGCATGCACTCTGCACTCTCGCGCTCGCCTCGCACTCCGCGCGCGCCCGCCCCTGCCCCCGACCTAAGCCATCGAGAGACCCTACAGGATATCATTTACACTCGTTTTCTGATAAACCTGCTGGGTTAAAGTGGAACTACGAGACTGTTCTCAGTCAAACAGTCGATTAGCAGGATCGTGTGGTTCGGTTGAACGGATGCAAGTACAGAATCAGCCAGATGGTTGTCCCGGTGGGTCTCGTGCGGCGGGGTGCGGGGCGGGGCGCGCGCCGTCTCCTCGCAGAGAGGTTCGATACAAGTAGTTAGTAATGCGGTAAGAGAGGTATGTACATTGTACGTGGAGAGCGGCGCCCGGCGACGTCGCGACGCGTCGCCCGTCGCGCTACTCGCTACTGTAAACCTAACTTATAACTAGTCTGAAACAGAAAGCAGAACGGTATCACTGAGCGGAGACAACGGACGGCGGCGACGGCGGCGGCGGCGGCGGCTGCGGCGGCGGACCCCGTCTGTAACAGCGAGCAGAGCCCCAGGCGTTACAACGCGTGTTCGAGACAGCGGACCGGACGGTACGCGCAGACTACTCACCCGCGGCGGGGGGCGGCGGCGCGGGCGGCGCGGGGAGGTACGCGGCCGCGGCGCCCAGCAGGCCCGCGCCGCCGAACACCGGGCTCGACATCTGGAAACAACAAAGCTTTTGGTTATCGATCATTTATAATCAGCTCAGTCTCTCTGTTCCGGGCTGTAGCTCTAGCTAGACCAAACTGGATTGTCCTGCCAGGGCTATACTAGTTCACTACGAGTAGTATGCTTAGCTAGGACAATGCAACACACCATAGGACAAACTGGTTTAGTTGAATCCAACTCAGGTAAAGCCGGTATCTCGTGCTAGTGCTAAGGAGCACAAGAGGTAATACTATGCTTTAAAATGCATATATTAGACATTGCATAATAAGACCGGCCTATTCACACAGGACTCACTGTAAGGGTTCTGTATTATCATGCAAAACTTTAGAAACCCTAAAAAATCATTTGTTTATAGCTCAACAAAAAAATCCACCGTGAGCAACATCGGGAGCAGTCACTTCTTGGGTGGGTGACCACCCAAGAAGTGACTGCTCCCGATGTTGCTTCAACTTACTCAATGTGGTATGGACATTGGCCCCACCCCCTTAATAAAAATAAAAAATGTGATGAATTTTATTTAAATTGGATTATTTTGTATTATTATGATAAATGCTTTGGTCTTTATCGGTAGGTTCAAAGGTTCTATCACAGGAAGTACTATCGCCTGGGGATCTGCCTTTACACCACTAGGATGATTTTTCTGTGAAGTGACCGATTGCCACCCCCAGTTTGTTCGATTTCTTTTGTAAACATTAGCTAGCTGACCCCGCCTCTTTCTTTTGTTCTCTTATTTTGACCAGTCGAAGACATCTGACATCATTATCAATAGGTTAACATCTGTTTAGTTTTGGCATTTTTATTTTTAACAATGATTAAATATTAAGGGTAAGATTCTGTCATTTTGTATATTTGTTAACTATAAAGTTATTTTATGTAAGTAGGTATATACATTAGATTTGAGTTCTAAGTGTTCAATAAATAAATTTGTGATTTAAATAAAGAAGGTAGGTATTTGATTAATTAGTTCTCGTAGGTAATGTTCAACAGATAATATGATTTAATAGTATTTTCCTATGCTTTGATTTCAATATAAATTTGCTTCACAACTGATTTTTACTCTTTTCTATGGCAAATACAACCTTCCAAAATTATGTTGAGCAGATATTGACTGTCGGACTCTGTATTGGTCAAACTAGACAATAATAATAATAATAATAATAATGCTGGACAATCCACACAGCACTATCTAGCCCCAAAGTAAGCTACTCAAAGCTTGTGTTATGGGTACTAGACAGCAAAGAAAAGATGGCATGACCTGTAACCCAAAAACATGCAAGGCAAAATAGTTTCAAACTGAAAAGCAGATGCCCGGGCGATGGTACCTACTAGCAGAAAGAGAATACAACAGACTAAAACATTTTTATTCTCATCTCAACATAATGTTCTTTTAAAATTTCTATTTCTCTTTTTTATCGATATCTTGCAGTAGGTATTTAAATGTTATGAAGGAAACGACTAAAATTCATGAAAATTAATTATACATTTTGGACTGCTTTCTGTTTTCAAAAAACAATTGATTTAAATCACATGATTATTGAAAAATAATCAAAGAGGTCAATGTCCGAACCACCAATGTTGAACACCTAACATTGAAGTTATACAACATATCTGTTCACTAGCTGCTGCCCGCAGCTTTGTTCACGCTTTATAAGTCACTAGCCTATGTCCATTCCCATTATACCATTTACCTCCCTGCCAAATTGCATTGAGCTCCATTTAAGTGTGTAAAGGTAACATACAGACAGCATTACTTTCAAATTTATGATACCTATTACAATGGATTACAGTGACAGTATGCAACCTTTTGAGTGCGAGTCAGCTTGCACTTGAAACATTTTTTTAAAATTAGGTAATGATTTCATGATGCAAACCAATGATCCACTCAAAAGCTTCTAAAACAGTATTTCCTAGTTTCCACCAACGGACAGATTCATTAGGAAGATTATGGTGTATATTCGTTTTTTGCACTAAGGTTTTGTGTGAATTGATTGTAATTATTTTTTTTTTATAGACAATGGTAAGTACCTAGCTCATTTTATCATTTATCATTTTATTTACATTTCTGTGACAACAATAGGTATCTACCCATATTATTCATGTATATAAAATATTATATAAAATTATCTCTTTTTATGCAAAGATAGTGAATGAGTGTACAAGTTTATTTGTAAGTTTTCAGGTTATAATGCAGACTCACCAGTTCCATAGTGTTACTTTTACCAGGGAAGGTGAAAATATTGAAGCCTTGCACTAGATAAACAATTCGATGTAAAGGATTCCGAAGGGAGATCACAGAAATGATAAATTATATCACTTCAAACATCAATCCAAACGCTGTATTTAGATATTTTTTCAGCGTCAGGTACGTACACTACACTACGTACGTAGTAGATGGCAGTGTTGCCAACGACGCCGGGACTGATATCGCCAATTTTACATCCAACATAATGTCGCCGAATTTAATTATGGATCTGTAGCCTAAAAAGTAGTCAAAAAACCTAACGAACATACAAAGTTCCTAGATATTATGTCCTGCTTGCCTGTCATAAGGCACTCGTAACCAGTAAAAAACATTACATGAACGTTACTTTTGAATGCTGGTATTTTTAGGTAGGTTTAAAGGCGACCTTTCAGATTTTATCATCACCGATTCTAGACCTGAGAAAACTAAATGGCGATAAATCGCCTACGTTGAAAACACTGGTAGATGCATTTTTTATCAATACGAGTATAAAATTTTCTAACGCGTCAGCCAGTCAGGCAACCATAGGATGTGTTGCCGTTCTAGTGACTTTGTCGCTAGCACTAGGGGATTTTGTGAATGTTTAACGGACAAAATTCTAAATTTAGCGAGAAAACTTTTTTTTCATCCCTCATCTCGGAAAAAGTATTTTTGCTCTTCGATATCTGAGTTCAGAAGCCGTTTTTATCCGCTAGAGAATAAAGTAAAATTGAATTTAGAACATCGTGTGCACTACGTTTGTGATTCAAAACCTATTTACTTCAACCTCCAGGGTGCCGAATTCATCATTCAGTCTTTTTCAATTTGTTAAAAACTCAGACTCGGAACCTCCTTGCTTTGCACCCGTCATTTTTTTTATTTGCATTATTCATTTCCTCGCTGAAGTGGGATGAAATGTTATGAAAAGATTTTTACCTCGTGCTCTTTTGATTCCCTCGCTAACACTCAGGATCATAATTTTTGAATCACTCGCTAAGCTCGTGATTCAATTTTAGAATCCTTCGCTTGCTCGGTCATCAAAATTGAGCACGCGGTTAAAAAGCAACTTTGCACTCTTGTATAACAATTAGCTATTGGCGACTTCTAACGACTTTTAGGCGGGTCAAAAAGACTTTAGAAGGGCAACCGTCTTTATTTTATATTCATAGAATAGATAGATTGGGGTACATTACCTACATTAGTAATAAATAATGCTGGACAATTATCACAGATCACAGCATCATTTAGCCCCAATTTAAGCAGAGCTTGTGTTACTTGTACTAGATAACTGATATCCATAATACATTATTTTACACACAAATAGATTTTACTAGTTTCTGCCCGCGGCTTTGTACGCGCATTTCGGTATAGTAAGTAGCCTATTATCTAAAAAGCTTTGTTTTAAGCATACGCCAAATTTCATCTTGATCTGTTCAGTAGTTTTGAATATCCTAGGTAACAAAAATTCAGTTTTCACAAACTTTCGGCTTTATTATAATTCGTAGGATTAATTTTTGCATTTTTTGATGTTTTTATTGTAAAATTTAACCCTTAACCAACACAGAAAACACCCGGCACAAATATCTACAGATCGTACAAACATTTGTCCCGAGAACCTTCACCCGCTGCTCCATAGAGGTCGTCAAAGATTAGGAATAGAACAAACAACTGCGGAGGAATAGAACTACAACTATTAGGTACTAAAATCACTATTTCGGTTGAGCGTTGAGGTAAGCGTAGGTTAGCAACATCTAGCGGATTTTTATGCAAGGATTTTTCCCACCACCCCTAGAGAAATTTTAAAACTGGACAAAAGGGCTGGGGTATCGATTAAAAGATATTGGTTTGGACCTTTCAAAACAGTTTTTAAAATTTTTGTAGGCATACTTTTTGAAATATTTTGAAAAGGTCAAAAAAATACCCATTCCCCTCTCCCTATCCCAAGGTTTGCTGAGCGATCCATTTGAAATGTATGAAGCGTTTGTAGATTAGGTTCTATATTTTACAGGAAAAGTAGATAGTTGTCTCAATGTGGATGCAATACAATGGCCGGCAACATTGCTCGCAATACCAGCCAGACTGTGCAAGATTGCAGTAATGGCCCGGCAATAATTGCCAAACGTAGGTACCTACCTATATACCTAAATGGGTAAATGTAGGTAGGTAGGTACTTAAATGAATTTTGGTAAATTACTTTTCCGTTTGTTTTATTCCTTCCTGGTAGGACGCAGCAAAAATTAAAAATCAAACCTGAAACCACAAAAAAAAGATTCGCGGCAACACGAACGATCGAAGACCACTTTCTTTTTCTTTAGGCTATTTTTACGGAGTGAGGCTCCAGCAGCCCTGCAGGGCCTGCAGGCCAATCGACATGCCTGTTTGTCGGCCCGAAAGAGCAGAGCGCGACTTTACAAAACTGTAGAGTAGAGGGTTAGTTTAGTTCCGCTGAGCAACTCGTGAGATGCGCACGCGCACGGCCGCTACATGCGCGCGAGTACCTACTCACGCGAGTTCCACTCTCGTGCGCCGGAGGAAACCTGTAGTTTAGTGATAAAGCAGGAAAAAGGTACCTACAGCAGGTCAGCTACCGACCTTCCTGATTTCCTGTCTATAAGTGACTTACTAAAATCTTACAAAAGTGCTTTAGTGTCAGTGAGTAGGAACTTCATCATTTCGTTAGGAGCTGGCAGTTAAGGCCTGTCGACGTTGTTCTCTCTAGGCCTGGACTATAGACCTGGGCATCGTTCTTTCCTCTTGGTAGGTACCTATGTTAGTACTTACGTAATAATAATAATGCTGGACAATTCACTCAGCATTAACTAGTCCCAAGCTAAGCAGAGCTTGTGTTATGGGTAAGTACTAGATAACTGATATACTTAATACAATACACTACAAAGATAGATATTTTTATTATGGGTACATAGAAAACACCCAGACCAACGGAACAAATTTCTGCAGATCGTACACAAATTTGTTCCGAGGCGGGAATCGAACCCGCAACCTCCTGTGTCGCAGGCGGACCGTCGTCGCCCGCTGCGCCACGAAGGTAGTCAAATGTACACTCTATGTATACCTACCTATGTACCTTTAGGTTCCGTATTATACAGGGAAATCTGAGCTACTTTTTGTGAGAATTTTGGTGTTTAGTAGGTATTTTTACAGACGAACACGTATGCTAGCCATGATACTAACAAAAAAAAATATCAAAGAATCGCTTCACAGAAAAAACTATACCTACCTACTTAGCTTAAATCGTCCAAAATCAAAAAAATCTGCAATAAGCAAACAATCCACACGATGGTAGTTTTGAGAAAAAGCAGATTTTGTGTGAAAGTTGATAGAAAAAGTGTTGTCGTATTTATACTATGTATCCTACGAATCCTACTATATAATTAAATATCCTATCCTACAAATATTATAAACTAGTTTATGCCTGCGGCTTCGCACGCGTTGTTTCTATGGAAACTTTTAAATAGAATAGAATAGAATCGTTTATTCACAGAATACCTATTATGTCAAATATTAGAATGCTGTTGTTGTATCAGTGGTATAATTTAATAAACCTACCTACGTAAATAATAACAATGATTAAGAATTAAATCAAAAATATCTGATCTGCCCAAAATTAAAATATTCCTCCACGCTATTAAAACAATGAGTCAGTAACCAAATATTGAGTCTATTTTTAAACAATGGCAATGGCAAGTCCTTTAATTCCATTGGTAACTTAGTAAATATCTTAATTGCTATGCAAAACGAATTTCGTGCGAAAAGCGTTGAGTGTTGATTTGGCATAAAAAACTTATTTTTATGTCTAGTATGCCTAGATAAAACTTCTTCCTTAGTTTTGAAATAATATGGGTATTGTTTTACGAATATGCAGATTTCTTTAATATACATAGGTACATGGCAAGGGAAGAACTTTAGTTTTTTTTAATAGTGGTTTACAGCTATCAAGAAACCAGGCTCCGCAAACCGCACGCATACACTTTTTTTGGACTGCACTAAAGGCGGTTTCTATCCCATTGATTTATGCGATAAAAAGTCTGTTTAATTCATGGATTCGAATTACCTGTGTGCAAAATTTCAGCCGTTCAGTAGTTTTGGAGTGAAGAGGTAACAAACATCCATCCATCCATCCATCCATCCATCTATCTATCCAGCCATCCATCCAAACATTCGCATTTATACCTAATATTAGTGTGATGCGAATGTTTGTTACCACGTAGACAACAGATTTAGATGAAATTTGGTTCGCAGCTTTATTATTAAATAGGTACTGAAAGGTGTGTAGATAGTTTAGAGGTAAGTTCTAGAAGCCTATGTGTTAACATAGGCTAAAAATAAATAAATAATATAATATAATATATACTAATTCTAAAAATTTACCTGTGAGGGGATTAAAATGGGTGGTAAAGTTGCAACCAATGGAAAATTGTTATTCACTCAAAACTCGGTAGGTACAAACAATCTATACTTAAAGTAAATAATGAATTACGTATTTTAATTTTTTACATTTCTACCCCTAGGGGGAGTGCAGGAAATTTCTGAAAGTTCAACGCGGGCGAAGCCGCGCCGCGGGGCGCAGCTAGTAATAATTATAAATCCGAAAGCTTGTGTGAATGTTTGATAACCACGTATCTCCGCAACTACTAAACCAATTTTGATTAAATTTGGTATGTAGGTAGTTTAGGTTCTAGAATAACACATGGGCATAATTTAATTTAAAAAATTTACCTATAAGGGATTTGAAAAGGGTGGCAAAGTTTCTATGGAAAATTATTATTCGTTGGTTCGATTCAGCCAAAACTGGGTATAAATAAAGTAGATAATGAACCACGTATTTTTTATTTTACAAAACTACCCCTAGGCTTTGTATAATAAATTTCTGAAATGTTTTAAAACTTTCACGCGGGCGAAGCCACGGGGCGCTGCTAGTGTATACAATATAGTTCAAAATAAACTGGTCTACAAATTCCTATTTTATTTTGAACGAAAAATATAATATTTATGTACTTTGTTGTAAAAACTGACTGGTTCCTGGACTGGTGGACTGGTCTTAAATGTGGATTGGTTCCCTATTACTTATCATCATCATCATCATCATCATCATCAACCTAAATTAGTCCACTGCTGGACATAGGCCTCCCCTAATGAGCGCCATAGCGCCCTGTCTTCAGCTTGCCGCATCCAGCATCTGCCTGCAGTATTTCGCAGATCATCGTCATCCCACCTGGCCGGAGGGCGTCCTACACTACGTTTGCCGAGTCGTGGTCTCCACTCAAGAACACGTTTGCCCCAACGATTGTCGGTTCTTCGCGAGATATGGCCGGCCCACTGCCACTTCAGCTTGCTAATTCTTTGAGCTATGTCGATAACTTTGGTTCTCTGTCGGATGTATTCGTTACGAATTCTGTCCTTCAGAGAGACTCCGAGCATAGCTCTTTCCATAGCTCACTGAGCGACTTTTAACTGGTGGACCAGCCCTACCGTGAGTGTCCACGTCTCCGCTCCGTAGGTCATGACGGGTAGGACGCACTGATTGAAAACTTTAGTTTTCAAGCATTGTGGCATGGATGACGAGAAGACTCGACGTAGTTTCCCAAACGCTGCCCAGCATATTACTTAAATACACTTTTTTTGTAACTCTTCATTACCTATATTCATTTCTCACAAAGAAAATTACAATCGAATAATATAAATAAATTAGAACTAGTATTAATCATTGAAACAATTGAACTAACTGCAGACTTTTGTTTTATTTAAGTAATTTTATAGAGTTTTAATTAAAAAACTCAATTATTCGAAGTGTACTTAGTAAGGAATTAATTTAAAAAATTAACTAAGAAATCCACACATCGAATACAACAGTAGGTAGGTATAATGTTTTAAGGTGGTTTATAAGATTGAATTCTTTTATTTTTAATTACCCACCTGAAAAACCTTCCGTATAATCTTCGATGCATTCATTACTAACCTGGTTCACATACAAACCACGTGGATATGACGAGATCAGGTGGACCAGGACCACGCTTTTAAGGTCTATTGTTTAAGAACATGAGGCTTGGTTCCTTTTCGTTTGTTAAAAAACTGGTGTTTTAGGGTTTTTTGTGGGTCGGTACCGTTGTCGATTTACCTAGGAATTACTTTGTTAGGTAAACATTGTCAGATTTATTTAAACATGGCTGATAAAAGACGCAATTTGCAATTTTTCTGTGGCTTTAACTCAATTTTGGCTAATGTGTGGGTTGGTTCCTTAGTGCAGAAGTTGGCCCATAGTTACCGACACACCTACCTACTTATGATACAAAATCCTAAGTAGGTATTAGGTAAGTAGTAGGAGGTAGTAGTATATTGCATATTAGGTACAATCAGCAACAAAAATCGCTGAACACGAATTGATTTTAATTAAACCTACCTGAACGGGACTACACCGCATAAATAACTGACGCAAAGCGTCACGCTAAGTTGTATTGGAATAGTGAACCTAAAGCCTACATCATGTTCACTTTTCCAACCCCAGCCCAGCCCAGCCCAGAATTTGGAATTGGAATTTGGAATTGAATCCCAACTGAAACAACCTTCTGCTTCTTAGCGAACCTTCGCCCACTGCGCCGAAGAGGTCGTCCAGTGCGATCTGTCTACCCCTCAGTGCCCCTCCTAGCTGTCGTTTTTAATTGCCGCGCCTCAAGTAAAATGTCGTCACATTTTACTTGAGGGGGATAACCACCGGGGGCAGCAGGGCCCCTCGCAGAGTCCACAACTGAGCTGCGATCCCCCGCGCGCGCGTGCAATGTGGGTAGGCTTGCCAGATGGTCGGGATTCGTCGGGATAATCCCGACTTTACTTGTGGTATCCCGACTCCCGACAAAACACAAAATATCCCGACTTTTTATAAACTTTTAGTTTTACACTCGTGAATCTGCCTGCGCCCAAATACTGTGAGAGAGTCTTTAGCCTTCTCAATAGCTTGCATTCGAAAGAACGAAACCGCATGGTATTCGATCTAATTAAAGCTGAGCTAGTTATCCGATTAAATTTTGATTATAATTCCTTAAATTTTTAGTCATTAGGCACACCACAAGGAACTAAATTAGTAGAGTCCGTGAAATTAAACTCAAAGTATATTTGGCAACATAAACATAAGTAGATTTCAGTTCTGAAGTAGAAAAATAATAATTAGTTTTTTATAAATCCCGATAAAAACACCAAAATCCCGATATTTTGTTAATTTATCCAGAGATTTCAATTTTCTGAACTGGCAACCCTAAGTGTGGGGCCCAGCTTGTGGCATTACCGCCCCGTGAGACCTAATAGGTATCTATTAGGGTGCTTTTCAGGCGAGGCCTGTGTGCAGCCGCAGCCGTGGAGTATATCTACTAAGTAACAAAATTACCTAATAGTTAATGATCACTGTCAAAAAACTTTTACAAATAGTAAGTAGTTAAATAGTGTTTGTTTTTGTTGGAAGAGTAGGTAGATGACAGCAAAGCGAAAGATATTTATTTGCTAACCTTTGCTCGTTATTTCGGGCGCGCTATTTGCGGACCCCCCACTCCCCACCCCACCCCGCTGGCCCGCAAGCGCACAAATAGCCGCACGCGCTTCCTCCAACTATTCCAATCGCTCTCCTAATGGGTACTTACCAGCGCGTACTAGGTAGGTACCTACCTACCTACTACAGAACCCAGCCTTCTACGAAAGGGGAAGTAGCTACCAACTTCAATAAGCAGGTATTGCTGTTTCGGTATCTATGCCTGCCGCAGCCTGCTGGTGCGGTGAGAGAGCAGGCCCGGTGGCTTGGATTGGATGAGGAGGTCATCTAAGAGACCGGGGCGCAGGGCGCGGGGCGCGGGGTGTCCTCCGGTCCGGTCCGGAAAGCTTCGATCCGATGCTCTGTTGTTGCTATTGGTACACTATGACAATGTTCGCCACTTGCCATCAGACTTTTAGGCGACGTTGGTGGGCCATTTGCTACCCTTAGATGAAAGAAACTGATCTTGGTCGTATCCCCTCGTGTAAAGCAACGCGAAAGACGCGGGCGCACCGCCCGCATGCCTCGTTGTGAACAAGTGCGGTCTCTCCATCTCTGATAGTTTTCACGTTTTACATTTTACGCAGTCTGCACATAATAGTCAATTTTACAGAAATTTAGGTGATTTACACACACACACACATTACTGAGTTAAGCCATTCGATCACTGATTTTACTAATTGTAGATGCGAAAAGATTTGTCTAAATGGGTTTGTTTAGTTTGGAATAATAAAAGAATTGTCCTGAAATGCCAGGATTTTTAAATATCTTTCAGGATTTTCTGACATTTCCTAAAAATCCCTTTAGAAAGGCTTTTTTTTGAAAATTTCAGAGTTTTTGATAAAATAAGAATTAATGAAAGTATTTATGAAGTGTATATCATTGAACTACTATTACTAGTGTATATGTTTATTTTAAATTCAACCAGCACAAATTCCTGTAAATCCTTTTCATCTTTGTAAAAAAAAAATACATAAATTGCGCTGAGCAACAGTAACTGTGTGTAAAATATTCATTTGATCATCGTCGCTCTTTGCTCGCCGTTACCTACCTACTTCTTAGGTCTTTACTTTCTGATGTTTTACAAGTTTTTCCAAAGTAGGGGTCGGGTCAGGTTCAAATATCTTGTTAGATTTTTGTTTTAATAATAATAATGGGGTTACGTTTAGGTCACTTTAACCACCACAGCAAAAAATATGCTAAGGTATCTACGGTTGCTTCGCTTGCCGATACTATTTGTTGCACCTGACGTGGTTCAGATCTCGCTCGACCCTGTTTGAAGCACAGAGTCACTTTCCGCACAACCTGAAACAAATAACAAAGTATTAAAATAACATAACTTCCGAGTAACTAAAAAAAAACACAAAGTTTCCGCAGCTCGCAGCTCGGCTACATAATGCAAAATAAATGTTTAGATTTAGCTGGACACCCATTTAGTAAATGAAAATATTAAGCAATCTTAGCTTGCGGTTAGATGATGCTGTGTGGATTGACCAGCATTATTTGTGCAATAGTGAAGATTCCACAGGACGTATCCGCAAAACCGTATTTTAAAGAGCTCAAAATACTCACCCTTCCTTGTATTGTAATCCTGCAGGTAGCGGTGTACGTGAGGAATAACTTAGAATTATTTAATAAAAATAGCGACACGCACAAGTATAACACTCGGCGAGCGGACAAGCTCACCACCCTGCCTCGTACTCTCGCGAAGTCGGGAAAGTTAACGCGCATAATGGGACCGACAGTGTACAACAGTCTTCCTAAAATTGTAACGAACGCAACAAGCCTGACATCATTTAAGAGCAAGCTAAAGCACTGGCTCACTGACAACAGCTTTTACAGCTACGAGGAATTCCTAGCCTGTAAAAGTGACGCATTACCTACTGATGTACATTTATGTACTTAGATTACTTAGGTACTCAATGTAATATAAGTTATCTTATATTAGGTTAAACTTAAAATTGTTAAAATTGTTATTATTATTTTTTTTTTGTTAATACTGTACTTACTTTTCTAATAATTTCTAATAATGATAATGTTTTGCTTTTATTTAGTTATATTTTTTTAACTTAATTGCTATTATGGTAATACCTACATACGTAGGCACTAACCTATGCATAAGAAGTGACGTATAGTTCTAGAAACATATGAAATAAATGATTATTGATTATTGATTATTATACATAAATTTTTGCTGGTGGCTAGAAAATGTCAGGTAATAAATTTCTATAGAAACGTCATATAGAAATCAGGCTTTTTGTCAGGATTTTCCGTCAGGTCATCTGGTAACCCCAGATGCAGCTGTGCGGTCGGTGAGTGCTCGGTACACTCATTTGATTGTCCACACATGTCGTCCACGGCGCGGCGCCGCTCCTCGCTGCGCTGCACGCATCGTACACACATATGGCCCGATTATGGCACTCAAACTGTACAAGACGTGTCCTTAAACTGATACTATTTGATGAGTTTAATAACAACGTCACAAATCTGTGGGAACGAGCGTGGCATGACCCATTCCATCCCACGCTGGGTGCTGCTCTCCGCGGCGGCGTATCGCGGACACAACACGACGTGTACAGTTTATCTTTATAGCTAACCTCTTCAGATCAGCATACCTACACGTCCACCAGCAATACTAACGAGAGGGGCTTGCCCACAATCACTACGCTGCCTGTGACGCTGGGCTGCAGCGCCGCCGCAGACTGATTTGTGATCGCAGTGGAGGTGTTAAAAAATAGATAGAAACTGCTGCCCTGCTCTGGTAGGTTCTCTTAGTCGAATCCCACGTCACCCTCGGGCTGATTTTGAGGGGTCGATTCGTACGCTGCGATCGAGCCCACCTACCTTTAAAAGGTACATATAAAAGTGTAAAACAGACGTCGAAAGTGGATAACGTGCCCTTGATCACAGAATAACTAGATATTTATATGGTAATAGTACTCTATTGATGCAATTTTGAGTCGGGTCTTAGGTCGGTCATCTAAGCTGCGGGTCGCATGTCGCATAGTCGGGTGTTAAACACTAAGGTCACCAATCTGTAACATCTAACACACGTTCATAACTTTTTCTTATCTTACGTTCAGGTAGTAAATAAACCTTGGAAGCAAAGATTTAAAATGTTTGGTTTGAACTTTGAAAACGCTAATACATTGCTAATCAAATCAATGCTAATTCAGTGCGGCATGCGATGCGATGCGCCAGCTGCGACGTACGGGCGGCGGGCGGCGGGCGGCGGCGCGGCGCGGGGCGGGTGCAAGCTGCGCGCGATGACAGCTCTAGATTAGATTATGTCCGTAAAAACTCGACCAACTAATTAACCAAAGTAGTAATCAAACAGACGGGAGAGAATTGTATTTTGTACGTAGGCAGCGGGGCGGTGGAGCTGTCGTGCAGCTGCCGTGCTGTGTGCTGTGCTGGGGCCGCCCGGCCGGCATGCGGCACAGCCGCTGCGTGCTGTGCTGGGGCCGCCAGGCCGGCATGCGGCACAGCCGCTGTGTGCTGTGCTGGGGCCGCCCGGCCGGCATGCGGCACAGCCGCTGTGTGCTGTGCTGGGCCGCCCGGCCGGCATGCGGCACAGCCGCTGTGTGCTGTGCTGGGCCGCCCGGCCGGCATGCGGCACAGCCGCTGTGTGCTGTGCTGGGCCGCCCGGCCGGCATGCGGCACAGCCGCTGTGTGCTGTGCTGGGCCGCCCGGCCGGCATGCGGCACAGCCGCTGTGTGCTGTGCTGGGGCCGCCCGGCCACAAACTGAAGTGTCAACCTAAGCCCTTACCCCCGTTTCTGTCTGTGTTAGCGCACGTTCACAATTTTTGTTTAAATTATTCCTAATTCATTTACTTAATCTATAAATTACTATTACCTATTTTACTACGTTTCTGGTGAGCGCACGGGCAGAGGCACGGATGTGTGATGGATGATACTACCTACGTCATAAGAGTTTTCTGAATGACTGCCGCAGATGCTGGATACGGCAATCTGAAGACGGAGTGTTATAGTGCTCATAGGAGGGGAGGGCCAAGTCCAGCGGTTGGTTAGTATAGGCTGATGATGTTGACATAATTATGGTGTTGCAGATACAGCAGAGGCCACTGGACAGCTTGGAGCGATGGCGGGGCGCTGAGCGTCGAGATATGCTGGCGGCGGCGGCGGCGCTGTGGCTGCTGGCGGCGCTGCCCGCCCTCGCAGGTACACACACCTTACTGACGGTAGCCTGCACATTCCGCAGCGCCACCGCTCCAAGCGGCGGCTCCAGGCGGCTCGGGGCCACGGCGCGGCGCGCGTGAAGAGGAGATTTATGTCATTTACGTTTATAAACAAAACAGCATTTACGTCGATCTCGGTTCGACGACTCCGCGCCCAAAATAGCATACTGTTTGTATTCCGCCTCGCTAGCGGTATTCGCCCGCTACTATCTAGTGGTTCCTATGGGCTAGCGATTGCAAGCGTTCTTTTACTTCCGTGCATTCTCCTCTGCAGCGCTCGGAAGACGTAGCTCTTCAAGCAGTCGTGTTGAGGGCTCGGCTCGGGGTGAGGCCCGCGTGCACGCGTAGGGATGCTGTCACCATGTGCCACCGACGTGCGGGGTGCGGGGAGCAGGGAGCAGGTACCGCGGACCTGAACCACAGTCTACCTATATGCACACAGTCGTTCGACGAATGCATTTTGACGTGGTTTTGACAGAGAAATCGTTCGGGGGGCAAGGGACGGGACGAGGAGGGACGCTCCCGAGTAGAATACATCACCGCCTTAGTTACTCGGGAGCGTCCCTCCCCCCGACCCGTTCCTTGGGCCCCTCACGATTGCCTGTCAAACCGTCTTCGTCGAACGACTGTATGCATATAGGTAGGCTGTGCTGAACATCGCCGCAGCTCTATAATCGAGTATATTAATGAACAGAACTGTAACGATCTCATGTCACGGTGGTAGTTATTTCTAACCTCGATACATGCACGTTGCTGAACAAGTGCCTGCCTACCCACAGAAATATCTCGATATATATCAGTGTCCCTACCATTATCGTTCGACGAATAGTTCGAATTACTTAATGTTAGTTTTCATTTTGTATCGAGTGTCGTGATTAAAATAGGGCGCAAAAAGTGTTTGCCAGATGTGCAGCGCGGCGCGGCGGCGGCAGGACATTCCAGCATGAGATGAGGTCACTGGCTCTCTCGTCTGCTCCGCGAGCTCTCGCACACCTCGGCATCCACTCCGAGCTCTAACCTTCAACGGTCTCTCATCGGAAGTAAAGCTGGCGATGATGTCCGTCATAGAGTTTGAGAAGATTGTTATGTTACACTGGTTATGCTTGGTAAGAGCAGTGTCGATCGCGCGCCGACATTATAAACAAAATAGGTCTTGCTGAAGACAGATCTATGTGGGAATTTTGGACGCGTTAATTGATAGTAAAGTACGAACATTTCATTAACATAACGAAGTTGAAACAACCATCCATCTTTATGGTCGGTAAATATGACGAATAAAAGCGTTTTGGGACGAGGTTAGGTTAGGGTAGAGGTAGGCAGTCACTGCGACCACCCATTTGCTTTCCAAGCGTAGTGATTATTATGAAAAACTTCCCTTATTAGAGGGGTAAGTTCAGCTGTGGACGAATGTGTGTCGAAAATGTCCGGCCTGCGTCCGCGGGCGAGGGCGCGGGCGCGGGGCGCATGCGTCGTCGGTGACGACGATCAGGGAATAAACCTGCTTCAAAGGAATTCAAACAGCAAACAGAACATCACGTTTCAAATCGTAAAGATGCCTAAAAATATAAATTGAATGAACGAGTAAGTAATGCGTGCGCCCCGGACGTAGAGTAGAGAGGGGCGCAGCAGCGCTGTGTGCAGTGCGGCAGCGGCACAGCGCGCGGTGAACAGGGCGTAAACCTTGTTATCAAAGGAGTAAACAGTGTTCATTAGATGCTTTCATCCCGAACTCTGCGTGTTTGTGTTACTGCGCCGCGCGCCGCCGCCGTGCGCAGCCCCGTGCGCCGCCGCCGCAGCGCGCCGCCGCCGTGCGCAGCCCCGTGCGCCGCCGCCGCCGCGCCGCCGCAGCGCGCCGGCGCGGCGGCGACACCGCGGGGCCCGCTGTACGATCTCACGTCGATTACCATTTATGATTTATGAATCACTTTATTCAATAGGTAATTATCCGTCACGCACGCCCTTGGCAGTGCATGCAGTGTGAACTGCTCTATTATAAGATTTATAAGTATGTAAACGGAGACATTGTTTCGGAGAGTGCATAATAGAGTTCCCAGCTTTGTTTGCGCAGGTGCAGGCCCGCCTGGGGCGGCGCGGGGAGGGGGCCGGGGCGCGCGCATTGTGCGCCGGCGCCATGAATCATGATCATTTGCATCATTTGCTTGCAAAGGTGCCGCGCTGAGGGCTCCGCGCCTGCTAAGCCGCGCCGCTCGCCCTAGATGAGCCCTGCGCCCGCGCGCGGGGCCGCCGCGAGCGCCGCTATTTCGGGAGCTCGTATTAGTCGGTGTCACAATGCGGTTAATTGCTTTCTATTTCCATATTCATATACCTAGTGCGTTTTTATATTTCCTTTGCGTAAAATAATGCGAGCTGATTGATGTTTTTCAAACGTAGGTACCTACCTGCTTACGTAATTATTGGGGCTAAATGATGGTGTGTGGATTGTCCAGCATTAAACTTCCAGCACGGCACACCGTCGCTCACCTCGTGGTACCATTACTGGGAAACTCAACAATTCAACAACGTTGAGGTTGACCAACCTCGCGGTTGCGTGAGGACCTGAAAATAATGTTTTTGTAACTTCCTAACTGTCCCATGTTCTTATTAAATGTTTGGACTCGTGGCCCCGTGTCCTGTCGTAGCGTAACGTGACATATTGATCACTTCCCAACAACACCCATTACAAGAATATAATTAAAATTTGTAAATGAAACACGGTAGGTAATTAAAAACAAGATCCGTCAAGTGCGAGTGTAACTCGCGCGCCGAGGGTTTCGAACGTTTGTCAACAAATATGTACCAAAAGTACCGGTTAGAGACTTCGCAGTGTTATGAATACCTAAAAATAGTAGTACCATCTACATTTCAGATTGCATGCTTCGGTGAAAGTGGGTAATGGGTATTTTTTCGACTTTTTTCGAAATATTTCAAAAAGCATGAAATCTACAGAAATTTCAAAAACTGTTTTGAAATGTTCAAACCAATATCTTTCATTTGATACCCCACTCGGTGAGGTAGCCCCCACCTTTAGAAAATTATTCCCCCCCTTTTTGACTATTTTTCAAAAAGTTTTCTTTTTACAGACTTCTCTATATTTTTCCTGTAAAATATAGATCCATATCTACAAACGCTTCATACATTTCAAATGGATCGCTCGGTAAACTTTGGAAATAGGGAATGGGTATTTTTTCGACTTTATTCAAAATATTTCAAAAAGTATGAAGCCTACAAAAAGAAATTTGAAAAACTGTATTGAAATGTCCAAACCAATACCTTTTATTCGATACCCCACATGACCCTATCGGTATCTTTTAAAATTTCGGCAACACAATTTGTATTACAAATTGTATGGAAAATATTCATTTACAGGCGCACGAAATGTATTATTATTTTTAATTTCACGTTGATAGCTGCAGTAGTTGCTGAGTTATTATTAAGGAGGGAAAAAAGGACAGACAAAGCGAGACCATAAGGGTTTCCAAACCGATCTTCGAAACCCTAAAAACGGTAATTCGACTTTCATATCACATTTTTAACCCCCGACTCAAAAAAAGAGGGGTGTTATAAGTTTAACGTGTCTGTCTGTGTATCTGTCTCTTTGGTATCGTAGCTCCCAAACGGATGAACCGATTTTCGTTTAGTTTTTTTTGTGTCATAGATAATTTTATCCCGAGTGTTCTTAGCCATGTTTCATGAAAATCTGTCGGGGGGGTTTTTAAAATGTTTAATTTTGTTGTTGTAATACTGGACAATTCACACAACAGTATCTAGCCGCAAGCTAAGCAGAGCTTGTGTTGGGTACTAGATAACTGATATACTTAATACATAGATAGATATTTTTTATTACTTATACATAGAAAAACATCCAGAACACCCTGAACAAATATCTGCAGATCGTAATAACATTTGTCCCGAGGTGGAAACTGTATACAGGGTGTAACAAAAATAAGTAACCAAACTTTCAGGTGGGGTGTAGAATCGAACACTGAATTCAGGAAAAATATTAAAAAAAAATCCCGCCCTTTAGTTTTCGAAAAATAAAATAAATACGGAATTTTCACTACATTACGCAAACGACTGATGCACGTGTTTATTTGACATTAAAATATGATAAAAAGGTCTACGTACCTTGTGTACACCTTTTTAGCAGATAAACATCTTTTTACGGGGGGCACCCGCAACCGGACACGCGATATTGCAGCAGCGCGCGCGGCGGCGGGCTGCACGTGTTGTAGTTATGTAGGAAGCTAGCCAATGCATTCCAATTTTCCCATTTCAATTTTCATCTCGTGGTTTTCAATATCTGAATAACGCATACGAGCCATTTTTACGCACATAAAACCGATAAGCGCCGCCGCGACCTTCACCTTGCGCTTGCAATGATGCAACTAAACGGCCATTGACCCTATGATAACATTTCTGTGGTATGACAGTTTGACAAAACCTAACAATAAGCCTAGCATTGGGTGAACATTCGGATGAACTAAGTTTGTATACCTATCTCGCTCTCGCGCGCTAAAAGTTTGTGCCTTTTCTTGTCTCAATCTGGTGCTTCGGAAATGCAAATTGTAACAACCTTTTATGGGGTTCATTGTAAGTTACTCACCGTGTTTTTAAAGGTCAATGTGAAAGTAGGTACTTAGGTAGTCAACGATATGAAAAAATAAAAGCTAGTAGTGAATATCTTTTAGTAGGAAGGTGCATGCTTAATGAATGTACCTACTAACTATGCATTTTCGCGATAGAACGTGTGTAAAGACTTAAAATAATTTATTTATTTTTTAATTCCTAGAGGAAAATTGGAATGTATTTGTTGTACGTAGGCTCCATATCTAAGCACGCCGTGCAGCCTGTTCGCTTCCGCTGCAATGATGTCGCGGGTCGATGACCGCGGTGGCCGCTCATTAGGGCACCGTTTAGGTGTTATGGGCTTATAAAAGAGATGAATACAGGTACTTAGACCATTTTTTTTAAATTCCAAATAGACACATGTATTAAAGTCTATTGCCTAATGTTGTGAAAATTTCGTACCTATTTATTAAATTTTTCGAAAACTAAAGGGCGGGATTTTTTTTCAATATTTTTCCTGAATTCAGTGTTCGATTCTACACCCCACCTGAAAGTTTGGTTACTTATTTTTGTTACACCCTGTATAGTTACCATAAGTTGTTCATGCAAATAGTAGAACTTGCACGTGCGCGCGCGCTCCGCTCGCGGGAAGGAAGGGGGGGGGGGGACCCACATCCGGCATCCGCTTGATTCATAAAATCTCTATCCGCGCAGAGTTGCGGAAACACCTCAGTTTATTCTAAAATTATCGTTCTTCGCGCTAAATACCGGAATCCACATTCTGAAAGAATGAGTGTTTCTCAGAGAATCACCTGAATTTTTGTTGAATCGGGAAAGTAGTAGGTATGCAGTGACTCATCCCCTGTCATGTGATGTGGTGTGGTGTGGTGCTGGTGACGCGGTGATGCGGCGCGCGTGGCGACGAGCTGCAGCCCGTGACGTCACGGCGGCCTTGCGTGCTGCAGGGCGACTCCACTCTGTTTACATTCATTACACTCTGCGTGTACGCACTCACTACACACACTACACTACACTACAGCTAAATGGGAGCGCACATTATAGCTGCGCGCTACTTTGTATGCATGCGTGTGGTACTCATCTCGTCCTGAATCACACACGTAAGTATAAGTACCCAACACCAAGGAATGTGAGCACAAAGTAAAGATGCGCGACTGCGAATGATCTGGCTAGTCGAATGATCTACGACTACTAATTTACTCATTCGACTTGAATATTAGTAATATACTAATCTTCAAAGTCGAATGACAACTACTAATTAGTAATTACTAATACCTCTACGAATTGATCGAGGCGTCGAATAACGGATTGAGTTCGACTGCCCGACTCAGGCAGTCACCATTACTAATCAAATTAGTTACTAATTTGGTTAGTAATCGCCAGAGGCGTCGAATAACGGATTGAGTTGGACTGCCCGCCTCGAGCAGTTGCCATTACTAACCAATTAGTTACTAATTTGTGCTAGTCATTCGAATGTTTCGAATGATTTGTGAAGTCGAATAACTCGAATGAAATCATTCAAAGTCGCGCATCTTTAGTACAAAGTCAGTTCATTTACCTGACAAGTGACTCTTCAGCTATTAGGACAGGGAGTGACTGTCACCTCAAGGCCGTGGCCGTCAGGTTAGAACTTGCACTTCGGTCCAACACTTTCCGCCTGGCTGGTTACAGACGAGCGAGGGGCGGGCGGGCAGCGGCCGCCCTGCAGAACAGACGCACCACCGATCTGCAATCTCTAACCCGCTCGCCCAACGTGGTGATTATGGCATTACCATTACCCTCCCGGGAGATAGAATAGAATAGAATTATTTATTCAGGTAAAAAACAACATTACATTTCGGTTAGTAGTGCCTTAAAGCCTATGTTAGGTTAAACTAGACACTAGAGTTCTCACCTGGTTTAATAAGAGCTATTATTAGGTAGGTATATTAATCGAAATACATAATATAGGTTACAAACTTTCAAGCAATTTTTAGAATAGTTACAATATCAACTAAGACAATCCGATGAATATCGGATGCCTGTTGAGAAACATAACTTTTAATACAGCTTACCTTAACAATGCTTAAATACTAGATACAATTTTAGTTTTTTGTATATTCATACATCTTCATTAAAAAAACAACCGTACTACGCATGATAACGCACACACAAATGTATGTCTCTAACTAGTCTTTTTATGGATAATAGACGTTCATTTGACGTTTGACCAATCTCACATGATGGAAAGCGAAGATGTGGTCGACGGTGTAACACGAAGGTCTAGAAAATACCTATTTCTTGAAGAGACCCAGGTTGTGATTGGCCGGGAAAACAGAAGCAGGAAGCGAGTTCCATTCCTTGGCGGTGCGGATAATGAAGGTGGAAGAAAACCGCAGTATTTCCACCAAGTAGGGATGGTATTGCGCTGTGCGTCTGCTTGTCCTGGAGTGGAAGGGGATGATGGAATCAGCTCATGTACAGACGGCTTCACAATTAAGTACCCCCCTCTCTCTATGTATGTGGGTTCTAATCCTGCCGCCAAACGTTAGAGATTGGGAGATTAAAAATACATGTTATTTGTAATTTTCCATTTTCTTTTGATATTTTTTGACGATTCCAACAAAATTGTATGTTTTGTATCTCTAAAATGCAAAGTTTCTATAATTGCTAATTTTATTTCATTTTCATTTTAGTAACCTAACTCATAATTTCGAGAAGGTCTATAAGTAACATTTTGGCTCTTATATAATCTTAAGTCATTATAAGGGTGGGAGATTCAATCCTGAGCGGCGTGATTAGTTTTTGCATGTGAAAATTGGTTACAAGCGAATAGTAGTTATAGAAAATATTTTGGAGACAAGGGGGATATCTAATTCTGACGCGCACTGTAGGTACTTAGTTCCTGTGAGCATTGTCCGAAATGTATCCTATAAAAGATCGAGAGACAAGCAACTTAGTAGGTACCTAACCTACTCATAGGTCAGAGTCGTCAGAGATGAACCCTCAAGTATAAAATGATCTGTAATTTGTCCCGTTGCAGGTGGCAAGGCGGCGGCGCAGGGCGCGGGCCCGGCGTTCGCGGCGCAGCAGGTGGCGGCGGCCGTGCACGTGCGCGCCGCTGGGCAGGCCGCCGCGCTCGACTGCAGAGTGACCCGCCTCGGAGACAAGTCGGTGAGGACACTACCTACTGCTGGAAGTGGAACACGCTACAAACATACATTATACTGAGACCTAACCTATGACGACCTCAGTGGCGCAGCGGGCGAGAGTCCGCCTGTGACGCAAGAGGTTGCGGGTTCGATTCCCGCCTCGGAACAAATTTGGGTACGATCTGCAGAAATTTGTTCCGTTGGTCTGGGTGTTTTCTATGTATAATAAAAAAAATCTATTTATGTATTTAATGTATTGAATATATCAGTTATCTAGTAACCCATAACACAAGCTTTGAGTAGCTTACTTTGGGGCTAGATGGTGCTGTGTGTATTGTCCAGCATTATTAATATTATTTATTTATTTATATTATATTTATACAGAGATCGAGCGCGCGCTCGCTTCAGGGAGTTATATCTCACACGAGATGCGACCTTGCCTAGAGGCCGATGTTGTCGATGCTCTTTACGTTACCAATAAACATTTCAAAACACAAAAACCGACATAGCTACAGCTACAGCGAGCTTCCCACGCGAACGAAATGTTGTCATCCAATCTATTTCAGCGACGAAATAACCGAATCGAGGCGCGCATGACGGATGAGTCACGAACGATGGACGAACATTTCAAAGAAATGTTGAACAATAAATAATCGATGAGTTGGGAGCGAAGCCATTAGCCGCACGTGTCGAGTGCGCAAAGTTTCGGAATGTTCGCACGGCGCGGCGCATGGCGGGGACGCGTGCGCAACATCGGCGCGCCAGGAATGTGCTCTTACATTCTACTCATCAATAAGCCTGCGCTCTCTTTTTCTCGAATATCTAAGTTCTTACGAATACTTTATACTGCCTAGAAGACCTAGTGGTAGAGATAGAGAAATGAATCTGTCCCCAGTGAGTCGCCGAGAGGTGGGCTGGATAAGAATGTAAACAAGTATGTAGATACTAGATTCCTGTAAGTTGTATTATAATCATCATCATCATCCATCAGCTTATGCTAGTTCACAGGTGGACACGGGCCGCCCACTGTGGCGATCGTTAGAGGAGGATGATCGGCCCAGTGTGCGCAGCCCGCAGCACTGCAAGTATGAACGTGTTGCGTTGCAGGTGTCGTGGGTGCGGTCCCGTGATCTGCAGATCCTGTCGCACGCGGGCGCGGTGTTCACGGCGGACGCGCGCGTGTCGGCAACCGAGACGCGCGCCGACGCCGACGCTGACGGCGTCAGCTCGCACGTGCTGCGCATCGAGCGGCTGCGCGCGGAGGACAGCGGCCGCTACGAGTGCCAGGTCAACACCGACCCCAAACTCAGCCTCTTCTTCAACCTCACCGTCTTAGGTAACTTGTGCACGGTATGACTGTGGTCTGACGGCGCGCTCGATACCGATACCGCGTCCCTTGGCGGTCTTGGTTATTCTTCAACTCCAGCATGAGCTTTGAGTCGAGCACGGCTTATTCCGAGCAGAGTTATTCCGTGCCTCATTGTTGTTAAAAACGCAATTCTCAGTGTAATTCCCCTCTTATTAAATTTCGTTCGCTGTCAATCAGTCAAGGCGATTTCGAAACAATTCATAATCGAAACCCATTTGATGCATTGTGCAGATCAAACAATTCATCAGTCGATCAATCCACGCAGGCTTTTACATCTCTCTTGTAGCAAGAAACAAAGATCGAATCCAGCATCGGGAGTTTGCGCATAACGGAAGCGACGAGCGAAGCCGTCTGATCGCACTCGACAGCTTCCGTAATATCTACGTGTAATGTAGTACCTAGTTAACTTGATGTCACGTGTGTTGCAGACGAGCCGGTGCCGACGGTGGAGGTGGAGGCGGCGGAGGGGCGCGTGGTGCGGGGCGTGCGGGGCGGGGCAGCCACGCTGGCGTGCGAGGCGCGCTACTCGCCCCCCCCGCGCGCGCTACCGCTGCCTCCCCTACAGGTGTCGTGGCAGCGCGCGGGCGCGAGTGCCGGCCTGGGGAGCCTGCGGGAGCAGCGCGGGGGGGTGTCGCTGGACACGGAGCGGTGGGGCGCGGCGCGGGTGGTGTCGCGCCTCACGCTGGCGGACCTGGCGGACGCGGACGCGGGGGCCTACGAGTGCCGCGTCGCGGACGCAACTCACCGCGTGGTGGATTCCGTCACGCTACTTGTCACGGACGAAGGTACCTACCTACTTACTCGCACTCGATAAGATCTATTAACTGAGGACTGGTGCCGTTTGCAAGTTATCGAAGGGTCCACGTATATGTAACTATAGTCGGTTGGTGGCGCGCAGAGATCAAAGCGTCGTCGCACGTAGGGCTTGCAAGTATTCGAAAATTTTCATATTCGAATATTCGATTTTCTTCGGGTACTATTCGAATATTCGATTAATAGAAAAAAAAGTAAATTTTTATTATACTCACATCTTTATTTATTTTTATAAGTGTTCTTTTCATGAACAAACTTAAAATATCAAATTAACAAAAGGTTGTAACGAGACATTGGCGATTTACAAGCACAATCAACCACAAATTTTTAGAAAAAACAGTCTTCAAGACCTAGGTGAGAGTAGGTATTTTAATAATATCTACAATACAATTTAACACAATAACAAGTAAATAAACACGGTAAGTAACGGTAACATGGCGGCGGGGACGGATAGACAGGGCCCGTACCTACTCTTAAAAACGAAATCGAACTTTCTGATTCGTTTTCGTGCAAATGCTAATCTTATGCAAGCGACATAAAATTTGTTTTTGCACGACAACGAAATCGAAACTTTAATTTACTTTATCCGAAATATGAATATGATTAGAATACGCGAATGCACTACATAGTCGCACACGGCATTTTTTTTTTATTGATAATGGTCAAGCGTTTGGCCACCAACTCACTTAAAGTAAGTGAAGATGTGGCCTAAGATGGAGCACGCTTTCCCAGAAGGAACTTATTTACCCTAGACTTGAAGACTCCAAGATTATACTCTAACGGGAAAACAGACGCAGGAAGCTCATTCCACTCTTTGGCCGTGCTTATTAAAAAAGTAGAGGAGAATTTTTTGGCATTCCCAAGTGTTTCCGAACGTTCCGAACCCTATGTCATTTTGTAAACCCAAACGACGTAAACTTGTAGATATTGTCTTGTACGGATATATCGTGCGAACTTATAAGTGGCATTTGATGCACATCGGAGTTCTATGTTTGGTGTTCTTGATTTTATCGAATATTCGAATATTGAAATTCACACGAATAAAATATTTGAATTATTCGAATATTCGAATGCAAGCCCTAGTCACACGCCGGCTAGCGCTGGCCGCCGCGCGCGGCTGGTCGCTGCATCAATCACCCGCCACTTTGAACAGCGAACCAACAAACAGTCCAGGAGGAACAGTCTTTGAAGACACTCAGCGTGTTTGCGCACAGCTTTCAATTAGTATCCGTTTCGAATTGATTAATTATTACTGATCCGGTCATTTCATGGATTCGGAACGAAAACGTAGAACCGAATAAAATATATGTAGGTCAAGATGCGATGAAACTGGTCTTATCTTCTCCTTTTGGTGGAGGCTGCATTTCCGGTATAGGTATCCACAGATGGTATATCGCTCAAGTCGCACATGTATCATGCATGATTCATGATGATACTAAGAAGTGTTGGTGGTTGCAGATGGCGCGGAGGCGATGCAGCGCGACCAGGGGGCGGCGGGGCGCGCGCCCCCCGCGCTCCGCGCCGCCTGGCCGCTGGCCGCAGCCGCCTGGCCGCTGGCCGCAGCCGCTGCGCTGCTGCTGCGGTGACGGAGCGGGCTGTGGAACTGTGATGAACTGCTGACAAACTTGTACAAACATTTAAAGCGTGTATAGACACTTGCAAAGCACTAAAGTCGCTTAACTTCTGAGCGAAACAATCCCATAATTGTAACTGTTAACTTTCATGTGATAAAAGTGCAGTGTTGCAGCGATAGAACTCTTTCACTTATAAAGCCTGATCCCTGTGGTCCGGCGGTGCGGTCGACCACACGCTGCCAGCTGTCGACCACACGCTGCCAGCTGTCGACCACACGTTGCCAACTTCCAGCTGATGTCTACGCGCTGCTACTTCTGTTCATTTGCTGGACTGTTCGTTGTATATTTTGAAGTGTAAATATTAGAAAGCTTGAGAGTACCCTGAATATATTTTGTACAAATAGAGGCCTAGTTTTAATGTGTACGCCTACCTACCTAGGTACCTTCCCATAAAACTGGATGACATACAAAGAGGATATGAATAAGTGGGGGTTAAGAGCACACCCCAGAAACAAGATAGTTTTAGGACAAAGCCCGCTAGTACTACGCGTTCTGATTTGATGCCAACTTCTGATGACGTTATTTGTCGTCGCCGCGCTCTTCTTGTGGAGGCCTCGCACCCCGGGCCTCACCTACTCAGGTAGGAATGGATACACTCTACCATGCGTTAATATTATATTAATTATACAAGGTATACATAAATATATTTTTATTGACAGATAGGGTGCCTTGTATAGGGTGCCTCGTGGAATCTGTATCATTGTCCTATTTTAGATCATCAAGGGCGACATTGACGAAGGATGGTTTATAAAGTGTTAGTTTGTCGTCACTTACGTAGATGAGTCGCGGCCTGCAGTGGATGCCGCAACCACCGCCGTTCACCGAGGCGCCTTTAGCCTGTTAGTTGTTATTTTTCAAGTTGGAGTAAAACCCGTCCCAAGTTTTTGTATCCTCTAGATAATCTGGTATTTTATAGTAAACCTTTTTGTACAGCAAGGTTTTTAAAATTTGTTTGATTTATTTACTGATAATTTTTGCAACTCACTTGGAGTTTTGTTGTAGAAGCTTATACATTGCCCTTTAAAAATGTTTATTTTTGGTATTAAGATTTTGTTTATCGCTATTTTTAGGAAACCGATGGATATTTCTATGAGTGTATAACAAGTTTTCATAAATATATTGACGTGCTTATGTTTATTTCTTTGAATTTGACACGTAGGGATTCTCTGGGACCCTTAATATAGATTGCACGAACAGCCCTCTTCTGCAGCACAAATACGGTATCTGCAGCATCCCACAGCAGTATAACATAAGACATAATTGGAAGTAGCTGAAATAAACAAGTCTAGATGTATCCACGTCTGTAAGATGACGGATTTTTAGGGTTTCGAGATCGAAGATCGGTTTCGAAACCCTTATGGTCTCTTTGTCTTTGTCTTTGTCTGTCCTTTTTTCCCTCCTTAATAACTCGACAACTACAGCAGCTATCAACTTGAAATTAAAAACAATAATACATTTTGTGCAGATTTAAAGAAAAATAAATAACCCCACGAAGTCGGTAAGGTATAGATGTAAGGTATCGGTTTGGACATTTCAAAACAGTTTCTGTAGTCAATTTCGGTATGTTTCATAGTTTTTGAAATATTTTGAAAAAAGTCGAAAAAATACCCACCCCCCCTCTCCGAATTTTGCAGAGCGATCCATTTGAAATGTATGAAGCGTTTGTAGATATGGATCTATATTTTACAGGAAAAATATAGAGAAGTCAGTAAAAAGAACACTTATGAAAAATGGTCAAAAAGGGGTCGATAATTTTCAAAAGGGGGGCTACCCCATTGAGTGGGGTATCAAATAAAAGGTATCGGTTTGGAAATTTCAAAACAGTCTTTGAAATTTCTGTAGGTTTCATACTTTTTGAAATATTTTGAAAAAAGTCGTAAAACTTACCATAACCCACGAAGTACGCAGAGAGATCCATCTGAAATGTAGGTTGGTATTGGTACCTACTATTTTTAGGTATTCGTTAAATTGCGAAGTCTCTAACCGGTAATTTTGGTACCTACTTAATTGTTGACAAACGTTCGAAACCCTCGGCACGTGAGTACACTCGCACTTGACGGATCTTGTTTTTGACTGCATACGCTGAAGAACTAAGTCTCTTCGATAGCTTATCCCCATTGAAGTTTATGATCTAACTAAGGTGATTCCTAAGAATACGGTACTTTCTACTTTTTCTAACGTTTCTTCTATAACGTTTACATCGTAGGTTTGTGGCAAAAAATGCCTTAAGCATCTTGCGTCTTCTCCCAAGTATCAAAAATATGCGATACTAACTCTACACCGGCATCAGTTGTTGATCTGCCGCGAGGAAACCCGAATTGCTTACAATGCAGCAGGTCATTGCCATTGAAATGCCTACGAAGCAATTGATGTAATGTAAAATAAGTTTTTCCAAAACTTTGCTGAATGTAGTCATCAGTTCCCTTTATTTTCAATGGTCCAATGGAAATCGAACAGAAATTATTCGTAGCGAACTAGGTTTGGGTATAAGAGGTTAGTATGGTATGTATTAGTCGTAGAGCGAGCTATTTCAGGAGCCGTTTATTTGAGCAGTCAATTACGATCACCTACTTACAATAATTGTCACCCTGCCAGCGTGCAGCGCCCAGCGAGTTCCCTAGCAACCGCTACCGGCTCCGCTCGCAAACACTCGAGCACCGCGCGACTTAACTAGCTACCTAGTAAATTAGTAAAAGGTGACATACCTTTCCGCTGTAATTAGTCTGATGGGAATATTTGGAATAGGTCGCTAGTCACCTACTTAACAATTTGATCCCAAAAAGTATCTTATCGTACACTAGCAAGAGGCGAACACAAGCCAATACCTATTTACTTCACTGGGAATTCGTTTCTGAGCCAAGGTCACATATTGTACGGTAATATTACGATTTGGTATAATGATACCCTAATAAGGAACTGTATCGTAAATAGCACGCTTGAGTCAAGGTTTTAGTAAAAGGTCCCCCGCAGTCCGTAAGCCACCCGCCCCGCCCGCGCCGCGCCGCGCCGCGCCCCGCCCGGCCGAGGGCGCCGTAAATTAGCGGCTCGGTGCTTGCCAATAATCAGCCACATTTGCATTAGAAAGGCGCTCCCTTATATATTCTCCGCTTATTCAGATCCGCGCGGGATTTTCTCATACTTTTAGGGAATGTTCCGCTGATCCGCGCGATGAGCTCGCAAATTACAGCCGCCCCATGCATACGAATGACGCGGAGCCGGCACCTGCGGCCACCAGAGCACTGCGCGTCTCTGCCTGCGCGACGCCGGGCTTGCAGTACTTAGAGGTTCCGTCCAATTATGAGAGTGCACTAGGGTTCGCTTTGCGCGCCCACTTGTGCACAATAACATAAAAATAATCTTGTATATTTCTTAATGCAGTTTACAATATAAGTTATTCCATAGCGAGACCCTCATATTATATTTAGCGCTCATGGTTAAACTCTGTTAAGAGCGGCCGCAGCGGCCGAGATGCGTGCTGGAGGACATCAACATCGAGAGCGAGCTGTCTGCGCAGTAACAGCCACCATTGCCGTAATTTCATCAAAAACTAAATCGGATGCCAAAAATAATGTTATGTCCTTGTAATTTGTTTCGGTGGAATATTCGAGTCCCTATTCTGCAAGTTTTTACAACATGTGCGAGCTCGCGGGCGCGGCGTGGATAGCATTACACTCTACACTAGAAGCACGATATTACCTGATTGGATAATGACAGACGCGCCCTGTTCACGAGCCAAGTGAACTGTTCACTTCCCACCCGCGCCGGCGCCGGTGGTGGCACCTCGTCGTTCTGATGATGGATATCGGATCGGCGCGCAATAATTTACCTTCAAGTTTTTCAAAGATTTCCGTGTGTTGTTGTAGTTGCATTCGCTCAGATGTTTGTTCTCTCGATAACTTTTAGAAACTCCGAGTGAAGGATCGGCGCCGACGCTTCGGTTGCACAGCACAATGCTTCAACCAAGGAGCATAATTTGATGTTTGCGAAACAATGGAACAGCGAGGTGCGATGGTGCACCGGTGCAGTGGTGCAGTCTCGATACGATCAGGAAATCAAACTCGAGGCTCAATCCCGTAGCGTTCGTAGCACTCCGTAGAGGGTCTACGGGTTGCTACGATGCGTAGCACCTTCACGGATTCATGTTATTAAATTTGATAATTATGAATATCGTTTCATCGCGCAACAAAAATGAAACAGACGAGACAAGATCGTTCCGTGTTAATTCGTCGATGTGAGTGCCACCACGAGAGCGATGCTTCGTGCCACCGCGGCTGCATTCCGGTGCCTCACCTCACGTGATCACAAGTAGACAAACAATCTACTCAAAACGTATTACCTACCTAATTACAGTAATTTAATTACATATGAGGTAAGTTCCGGAACTTGATTCGACTTAAAAAAATATTTTGTGACCAGAGTAACGCTTAGTGGAGGTGAGCCAAGTGAGCGAAGCCTCGGGCAGCGCCTAGTATCCGTACAGAGAAGGATCTCTTGTTAATTGCATGTAAACAACATGCAGCCACGCAGTTAGCGCACGCCGAGTGGATGCCATGTTCACTGCTCACAGTACCTAGATAGCGTGGATAATTAGCAATTATCGAGTGTCACCCCGACTGCTCGCATCGCACCGCATCGTATTACCGCCGTGAGGAGTTTTACCATAGATCATCGCGTCGCGACGTGGAGAGGGCCTCTAGAACCAAGTCCCCCAAAGAAGCTCAAATGACTAAATTGTACAACCATCGATTTTATAAGAGACATTACCACTCGGCTCGAGTGGCGCAGAGCGGAGCGATGTCCGTGAACACACAGGTGCTGGTGCTCCACTAGAACGTTCGTGGCGAGACGCGACCGAGGACACCCCGCTCTCACCTCGGCAGGGGAGGGACGGGGGTCAAGTGGGGGACAGGTGAGACCAATAAATACTGAACGCAATATAACTCGGACACTGCAGCGCCGCGCTCCACGGGCCCTGGACCCGGGACTTCGTTGTCGGCTGGGACTTCGTTGTCGGCTGGGACTTCGTTGTCGGCTAGGACTTCGTTGTCGGCTGGGACTTTGTTGCCGGCTAGGACTTCGTTGTCGGCTGGGACTTCGTTGTCGGCTCGGGCCGGGGATGGACGTGTTTTGCCTCAGCGCCGCTCTGATTTATAATCTATTTATTTATTTACACAGCGGCGTGTAGTTGCGGCGAACATGCTGCTGAGACTAGGGACCACGTTCTTTGGGACTGGACTCTTTCCTATTTATTCGGAGGGTAGACATAGGTTTTTAAACAGCATCGAGCGAGAGCATGAGGAACCAATCCATTTTCTAAGTCTTGTCTCTTCGGAACACAATTTTAGGGAGTTCAAATTTTTTGCACTCTATTGGCATAAATTACGGCGCGCTGAGGAGAGCACATTTTCGTTAAGGGACACCTCCCCAGCTCGGTGCTGCTCTGTGCCCCCCAGCAGCCCGGCAAGGAAGTCTGTGATGTGATGTGGCATGCCCCAGAAGGGGGTTCTTTTTTTCCTTCCGCTTTTTTTCGAACACTAATAAATTGACCCAATCTTTATCATTCGAAACAAAGATCACACTTTTACAAAAGTAATTGTCTTTTTTATAGTCCGATCTTTGTTTAGTGTGGTATACTACGTAGATAGATATTTTTTTATTTATACATAGAAAACATCCAGAACGCCCTGACAAATGTCTGCAGATCGTACAAACATTTGTCCCGAGGCGGGAATCGAACCCGCAACCTCCTGCGTCGCAGGCAGACCTTCGCCCGCTGTGCCAAGGAGGTCGTCGTTGAAATTTATATGTTATTGACTCTATTTTAGTTAATTGTATTTTTAATTGTAGTTCATAGTAATCATAACTGACGAAACCGAAATTAACTCGATTTTGACATTCTATTAGGTATGGTCTGGTCTAAATGTATTCAAGGATACCTAGTGTGTCACGAGTTCACGAGATACGCTGGTGTAGTTATGGACGGATCGTGTACAAGTGGAAACACGCCCGGAACACGACGAGGAGTAACTCACACCCGCGGCGACGCGACACGACACGGCACGACACGACACCACTCGGCGACACTCGACTGCACCCCTCAGTAGCACCCGACTCATCGCCTTTATTGGACATTGTTCTACAAATAGACCCTGATCTTGATCCTTGAAATGCGGAAATAAGCTTGACCGGGACAGACAGGAGGGATCTTTTCACCGGCGGCGGCGCGTCGGGGTGGGCGGCGCGGCGCGGCGGGCGGCGGTGCGGCTCCTTCAAAAGTGACTATGAAGATTTATTTAATGTCCCAACTCCGCGCAAGCCTCTAACTTCTGAGGCATAACATAAAAAGTTGCAAGAGTTTGTGAACTGTTTAAGATTGCTAATCTGGCTCCCCAAGGAGCCGCCCGCAGGTCCTTCCAGCCTGCGCAGTAATGACCGGGGCCCGCTCTACACCTACGCGCTGTCTGCGGGCGGCCGGCGCGGCTCTGCGCCCACTGCTTACTTGCATATGAAACGCACACAGAACTAGAACTCCTAATTCTTCTTAACTAATCGCTTCACCGTTACAATTGATGGTATCGTCTCAGAAATTGGGTCATTATACATTTGATGAAAAACTACAGATGCAGGGACAGATCAAAAGTGTTGAACCCATTGTTTCAATATCTCCGTGCAAACAGCACCGCACGCACTTTCTGTTTTTTATTATTATTATTATTAATAATAATAATAATAATAATGCTGGACAATTCACACATAATTATCTAGCCCCAAGCTAAGCAGAGCTTGTGTTATGGGTACTAGATAATTCATATACTTAATACAATACACTACATGGATAGATATTTTTATTATACATAGAAAACACCCAGACCAACGGAACAAATTTCTGCAGATCGTACACAAATTTGTTCCGAGGCGGGAATCGAACCCGCAACCTCCTGCGTCGCAGGCGGACCTTCGCCCGCTGTGCCATGGAGGTCGTCAAATTATTGGTTATCTTCTTCTTTTGTATTTGGCTCTGCATCTTGTTTTGACACAATTCTGCAAATGTCAGTTTTCAATTGCTCATTTTTTAAAAACCATGCGAAAATTTAAGGAGATGTGAGTTTGTCCAAAATAAAAAGAGGATAATTTAATCTCAATCAAGTTCATTACAAAAGCAAACATAATCAACCAAAATATAGAATAAAAAGCTATTAAAAAAAAGCACTCAAATAAAAATACCATCCTGAATATGAAAAAACTTAGAATTTTTACATAATCTACAAAGCTACAATTTTATATTATTTACAAAAATAAATCTACAAAGTTCCTCGCCGGCCGCCGCAGCGCAGACGAATGTTCTACCTACCTTATCAAATCGCACTGATTTGATAGGAGGCAGACATGTTTATCGCAGATTTCTTTGATAAGCATACATTTTAGGCGATTAACAACTATATTCAGGACTATTTGACTGTTTAGATCTGGGGAAATTACGAGCTAGGAACAACTTTAAGAATACCATTTGGAATTCACTACAATTCGCTAAAAAATGAGACATCTCGATACTATCGTCCAACCGAACTCCCAGCACCGAACTATCCAGCTGTTAGCTACGAAGCGAAGTGAGGCATAGCGCCTCCACCACACTGCAAGACAACTTGTTAGCTCTTCAACGGTATTGCAGCTGGTGGACAGCACCGTAGAAGAGCTACGGTCAGGGCTACGAAGCCTCTCCTCTACAACACTGCTACGAATGCCTACAAAATACACTTGCGAGCTTTAAAATGGAATCGCTTTCATCGCGAGTTGATCAAAACAATTTTTTTACAATTTTTGTACAATGAACTATAGATTGTGGTATATCATTTGAAAGGTAATTTTGTTACCTTTCAAGTGATATCAAGAAGATTTAAAATTAATTAAATTGGCCTAAATTTTGGGAATTATTGCAATAGGTCGACGTTGCATCTATCGGCTTCTATCGGCGCCGGAGCTGGATGAGCTGGATTTCTCCCTCGTATCCGCTGTTTTAGCTCGTCCCACATATGCCAGATTGGGTTCAAGTCAGGAATAAGGGCTGGCCAGTCTAGTGTGGGAATGCCGACATGGAAGACGTCTGTCGGTACTGTCTAGTCACTGCTGCGGTGTGGCAGCGGACATTATCGTCCATTAAATCAAAATTTATCGTCGCCAATAAATCCTGCGTAAGGGAAAACACAACTTAACTCATAGTTCACTGCAAAGAAATTTTAAAAATTAGTCTTGAACAACCCTTGAAGCGATTCCAGTTTAAAGCTCGCAAGTGTAGTTTGATTAGTAAAATTTCTGATAAAACTACACCACAATGTCAACATTCTTTGGTCTTCGGTCGTGATTAACCAAGATTTAAAGGTTCAAATGACACAATCAATCACAGTGCATAATAGTTTTGTACAAGGACTTCTGTTTATAGGCACGCTGTGCGACGTTGAGATGGAAAGTCGGTCCGGAGCGAGCAGCCACCAGCTAGAGCACTGCTCTCCGCGAGCGATCGTACATTAACAACTCTTGAGACATAATTTTTAGGGTTTCGAGATCGAAGATCGGTTTCGAAACCCTTGGTCTCGCTTTGTCTGTCCTTTTTTCCCTCCTTAATAACAATAACTCAGCAACTACAGCAGCTACCAATTTGAAATTTAAAATAATAATATGTTTCGTGCTATGTACAGAATTAAAGAAAAAAAACGAAAAATGAAAATTAACATTTTCCTTTTTTTTTGTGATGTCGAAATTTTAAAAGATATCTACAGGGCCATATGGGGTTTCAAATGAAAGGTTGTATACATATCAAAATAGCTTTTGAAATTTCTGTAGAATTCATACTCATTGAAATATTTTGAAAAACTAGAAATTTCATCTATTCCCCCCCCGCATCTCCAAAGATTGCAGAGCAATCCACGTGAAATGTATGTAGCGTTTGTAGGTATAGATCTATATTTTACATAAAACAAGATTCGTCAAGTGCGAGTGTAACTCGCGCGCCGAGGGTTTTGAACGTTTGTCAACAAATATGTACCAAATGTACCGGTTAGAGACTTCGCAATTTAACGAATACCTAAGAATAGTAGGTACCAACCTACATTTCAGATGGATCTCTCTGCATGCTTCGGTTAAGGTAATGGTAAATTTTTCGACTTTTTTCGAAATATTTCAAAAAGTATGAAAGTTACAGAAATTCAAAAAACTGGTTTGAAATGTCCAAACCGATACCTTTCATTTGATACCCCACTCGGTGGGGTAGCCCCCCTTTTGAAAATTATTCCTTTTTGACCTTTTTTCAAAAAGTGTTCTTTTTACAGACTTCTCTATATTTTTCCTGTAAAATATAGATCCATATCTACAAACGCTTCATACATTTTAAATGGATCGCTCGGCAAACTTCGGAGATAGGGGGGGGGGGAATGGGTATTTTTTTGACTATTTTCAAATTATTTCAAAAAGTATGAAACCTACAGAAATTTGAAAAACTGTTTTGAAACGTACAAACTGATACCTTTTATTTGATACCCCACTCAGTGAGGTAGCTCTCCCTTTTGAAAATTATTCCCCCCCATTTTGACCATTTTTCAAAAAGTGTTCTATTTTCAAACTTCTCTATATTTTTCCTGTAAAATATAGATCCATATCTATAAACGCTCCATACATCTTACATGGATCGCTCTGCAATCTTCGGAGATAGGGGGGGGGGGGGAATGGGTATTTTTTCGACTTTTTTCTAAATATTTTAAAAAGTATGAAACCTACAAAAATTTCAAAAAATATTTTGAAATGTACAAAATGATACCTTTCATTTGATACCCCATATGACTCTGTAGGTATCTTTTAAAATTTCATCAGGCATCAGAATTTGTATGGAAAATATTCATTTTCATTTTTCATTTATTTTCATTTATTTTTCTCTAAATCTGTACGGGCGCACGAAATGTATTATTAATTTAAATTTCAAGTTGATAGCTGTAGTAGTTTTTGATTTATTAAGGAGGGAAAAAAGGACAGACAAAGCGAGACCATAAGGGTTTTGAAACCGATCTTCGATCATCAAAACCCTAAAAAGACGGGTTGCACTCCGGGAGTCCGGCAGAAGTGAAAACTTGATTATTAACGTTGAGCATGTTTGATATTTTGGAATGGTTAGGGAATAATTTTGCACCAATTGCTTTATCAGTATAAAAGTACTATCATTTATGTGGTATAATACAATATTCATTTATTGCGCTATCGTACACAAACATGACAACCTAAACGAAACAGTAGGCCCAGGCATACATTTTCGCCGCGCCGTAGAGAGGGGATAGCTGTCTACTCTCCATCCGTCTTACGCTTTTTCGATCAGGTCACGTGTCCTGACGCGAGTTTAAGATTTTATACCCATTACAGAAAAAGTGCTCAACGCCGCTAAAGAAGTTTTCACTTCAAAAAGTTTTGTTTTTGTAGGCTCCAAACTCACTCATCAAATTGGGCGCAACACCATTCATTACTACTGCTAAAAATGTTCATTTAATTGTTACTTCCAATGGACACATAGTATGTAGTACTCATAAATGACGGCGCGGGCGCGGATGCCGCCAGCTTCAGAATCACCACGTACCTACTGGTGTACCTACTCGTGCTGTCTCCACGCTTGCTACACTCGCGAGTTACTCACAACTGTACCTTTATAATAACTGTAATTTTATTTGTTTCAGAGTAAACTACAACCTTATCGAGTGTAAAAATACTTAGATAAATGAGTTATCGCCTCAAATTACGAAATAATCTATTTTTAGAAAACTTCGGCATGCTAATAAACAATTATTGTGAAGTCCGTGATTCACATAAATTACCCAGACATTAGATGTTTACCTTATCAAAAAGTCATCTAGGTATTGTACCTATCTTATTGATTAAAATAAGTATCCCTTAATTCCGGGTTTCAAGTCTATATGAAGAACTATTTACCTACATTTAGTATAGGGTTCCGTAGTCAACAAGGGACTTATACGTATATTGGTCAAGTCCGTCTGTCTATTCTGTACTAGATTACGCACCGAGGGCATAAAATGCTTTATGTCACGGGCGTCATTGAATCCGAGGATTCTGGAATAACGCGCGAGCGAAGCTCGGGAGTTAGGTACTACTGAGTGCAAGACGAAGACATGCACATTGTATGGTGAATACTCCACTTTTTACATTTCCTGCGAGAAAATAGTAAAAGTTTGGTAACATGTTTCGTTGCATTAGTGTTTATTCCACCTTCTGAACAGAGGTTAGTTAAATTTCGAAGAAGAAGATTGGACGGATCTCCTTGGTAAATTTTTTCAGACTTATTTTGATGTCAGAAATTCAATCTCATTATTCGGAATCATTATCGATCTCATTAAAGGGAACAGTTCTCGTGCTCCACCGCGATGGTGCACAGTGCGGGCAGGGTACAGTCCTCTGTGCTCCTTATCGATACTAATTCCTAGTAAACTATTACAAGTAGGTACCTAAATAGGTACTTGAGCACAAGTGTGCGTTATCAACTAGAGTATCGATTATTGACTCATATGCACAGACTGATTAGGAGTCTCGATCTCTATCGGTCCGGACCTGACCGACTATTAATGCGGTCGACTTCCTAACAACATATCAGTCTACGGAGCCGCGGCGGAAGGAACCTTCACTAAGGAGCATCGTTAGATAACAGGATCTCGTCAACATAATCGGAACAGGAGGCAGGTCTACAGTCAGATAATGATCGTTTTGGTGCTGGCTCTGGTGGTGGTGGTTGCGCTTTACGTGCACGGCACGCGGCGGCACGACTACTGGGTGCGGCGCGGCGTGCCCAGCGAGCGCGCGCTGCCCTTCGTGGGATCCGAGGGGGCGCGCTTCTTGCAGCGGCGCAGCGCAGCCGACAGCGCCGCGCTCGCCTACTGGCGGCACCCTGGCGCGCGCTACGTGGGCACGCACGTGGGCACGGCGCCTCGCCTCGTGCTGCGCGACCCCGACCTCATCAAGCACGTGCTCGTCACCGACTTCAAGCACTTCACGGGTCGGTTCGCGCGGCCGGCGCACGGTGTCACCGAGCCCGTGCTGCGCAACCTGTTCTTCGCGGACGGTGACCTGTGGCGGCTGTTGCGGCAGCGCATGACGCCGGCCTTCACGTCGGGCAAGCTGCGCGCCATGTTCCCGCTGATCGTGGAGCGCGCCGAGCGGCTGCAGGCGCGCGCGCTGACGCACGCCGCCGCCGGGCGCGCGCTCTGCGCCCGCGACCTCATGGCACGGTACACCACCGACTTCATCGGCGCCGTCGGCTTCGGCCTCGACGCCGACTGCCTCAACGACGAGGAATCCAGCTTCCGCAAGCTCGGCGCCAAGATCCTGCAGCCGTCGCTGCGACGCGCGCTCGTCTACATCGCCAAGATCACGTTCCCGACGCTGTTCAAGAACTACAAGTTCCTCGGACAAGAGCTGGAGGACGAACTGGTGTCGCTGACCCGCCAGATCCGCGAGCAGCGCGGCTTCCGGCCCTCGGGGCGGAACGATTTCATCGACTTCCTTCTGGAGTGGCAGGCACGCGGGCAGCTCGCCGTGGAGTCGCTGCAGGCCAAGCGCGCTGACGGCTCGCCGGCGCAGGTGCTGCTGGAGCTGACAGACGAGCTGGTGGCGGCGCAGGCATTCATCTTCTTCGTGGCAGGCTTCGAGACCTCCTCGTCCGCCACCTCGTTCACGCTGCACCAGCTGGCGTACCACCCCGAAGTACAAGAACGCGCGCGCGCAGACGTGGCCCGCGCGCTGGCGGCGCACGGCGGGCGGCTCAGCTACGACGCCATCAAGGACATGCGGTACCTGGAGCAGGTGCTGATGGAGGGCATGCGCATGTTCCCGTCGCTCGGCGTGCTGATGCGCGAGTGCGTGCGCGCGTACCGCATCCCCGGGAGCGACGTCACCATCGAGCCGGGCGTCAAGGTGGTGGTGCCGGTGCAGGCCATCCAGAACGATCCGCAGTACTTCGACGAACCGGAGGACTTCCGTCCTGAGAGGTTCGACCCGGACGAGGTCGCAAAGAGGCACAAATTCGTCTACCTGCCTTTCGGGGACGGACCCCGAGCTTGCATAGGTATGTGATGTACCTACTCACATATAGTTATTTTGCAGCATTTATTTGTTTCGATGATTGTAATGAGACGTGTTTTTGTCCGCAGGCGCGCGCATGGGCCACATGCAGTCGCTGGCGGGGCTGGCGGCGCTGCTGTCCCGGTTCAGCGTGGCGCCGGCGCCCGCGTCGCGCCGCCGCCTCCGCGTGGACCCTCGCTCGCACGTCGTGCAGAACGTGCTGGGCGGCATCCCTCTGCTCTTCACCGAGAGACCGCCCGCAGGCTCCACCTGAGCGCGGCTCATCTCACTTCTAGATTTACTCTACTTTTTAAGTAACTTTACTATTACATTATTGTTTCTAAGAGACAGTCGAATCGTTCTCTCCGTGAGAGAAAAGGTCAGGGCGCGTCATGTTGTTCATTGTGATGGTAGTTTTCCATGACTCCTGGGACACATGCGAAATCTTATATATTGAGTACAAAGTCTACATATAGAATAAGGCTACGAAGCTCTATCACAAGTCGGAAGATCTAGTACAGATCGGCGCGGTGCATAATGTAGCGACACAGCGAGCGTGAGTGCACTCAGTACGGGGAGAGAAGGCAGCGTATCATACTCGCTGCGAATGGTGCACTACGCCGCGTAACACCGACCAGTCCCGCTCAGTACCCGCTTACAGTACACACACATGTATTAACATGTGTGTGTACCTGCGAGCCGGTGTTAAGACTTAAGTACTTTAAGTTAAATTAATTTTTCGTAGATAGTGAATTAGATAAGTACTTTCTAAAACTTTTTAAACTTTCGCGATTTGTTAACATAGTTAATAGTTTTATCGGGTTTTATCGTGTACCTTTTGTTATTATTTCCCTTACGTTTCTACCGCGTAACAGCGATCGTGGTCACGGGACGACTGAGTCGGGGAAATAATAACAAAAGGTACGCGATAAATACTCGATTAAACCATTAAGTACTTTCTTTATTAGTTTTTTTTATTTCGTTGAAACCACTATGTTGTTATCTTGATAAATGTCTATCATATGTGGTAAAGCGTATTAGATACGTACCGAAATCTGATTAAGATAAGCTAGGCCTACTTAGAAAAATTAATGATATAAATCTGCTTATTCTACTAACGAATGTATTTCTCTCAAAAAGGCATGTTAACTACGAACTTCCATAGTGATTCCTATTGTAGGTAATGTATATTTTATGGTCGATACAGAGTGTTTAGTATGGGTTGTACGCTTTATTTTTCGAATACATCCGTCGTTTTCGAGCGCTTCCTATACATTTAGCGCTTTGCAGCGCCCTACCGGATCGAGAAGAACTACTTTTCGTAGTATGGACAAAGATCTAATCTTTTCTTACAAACTCCACGATAGTTTTCGAATGATTTTGAGTGATTTGTCGCACTTTGACATGACAGCGGCAGTCACAAAAAGAGAGTTTTAAAAGAGACTTACAAAGTCAAGTGGGGTATCAAAGAAAGGTGTTAGTTTTTACATTTCAAAATAGTTTTTGAAATTTCTTTAGGTTAGGTGTAGGTTTTTATACTATTCGAAATATTTTGATAAAAGTCGAAAAAATACCCATCCCTACCTCCGAAGTTTGCCGAGCGACCCATTTCAAATGTGTGGAGATTAGAAGAAGAAGGCTTCGAATGCTAGTAAATCATAATAAGACAGTCACATGGGCCAAGTCGTTTATCATGGCTACGAAGAGTTGGGCCAAGTGTACTTCCCTGGCTCACCCCAGATCTTGTGTAAAACTCATCCGACTGATACATACCCAGCTGCACATAATTTGCCTTCGATCTTTAAGGTAAAGCGAAGAATTTTATCAGGTGGGGCGTGCAACCGAGCAAAAGCAGTTTTTCTAATACACTTGCGAGCTTTAAACTGGAATCGCTTCAGGGGTTGTTCAAGACTAATTTTTACAATTTCTTTGCAGTGAACTATGAGTTAAGTTATGTTTTCCCTTACGCAGGATTTATTGGCGACGATAAATGTAGTATGTCGTTATCAACAACATCGAATGCGTGCCTGAAATCAAGAAATACAGCGTCTACTTGCCTTCCCGCATCCATTTGCGTCGCCACCTAGTCCACAAAAGTGATATGGTTAGTGGTAGTCGAGCGAGCGCTACGGAAGCCATGCTGTTTGTCACTCAAACTGACTTCCAGCTGGCGGGTTAGGTGGTAATTTATGATCGATTCAAAGACTATAAATGAATAAATGACTATAAATTAATGGTAACAACATACCAGATGCTAAGGCACGCCGACCAGAATAGTTATGGCATAACAGACATTTCACAACAAAAACATGTAATATACATCTAAAATACCAAAACTATAGGTAAAAAAAGTTTATAAAAACATATGTTTGAAACACAGGCCTCTGTGAATGTGACACATGGAGCATGACAGCGGTGTAGAGAGGATGGAGGCGTTTGAAATGTGGTGCTGGAGGAGGATGGGATTGATTAGCTGGACGGAGAAGGTTACCAATGAGGAGCTGCTGGAAAGAGTTGAGGAGGAAAGGTTTTTGATGAACACCATTCAAAACAGAAGAGGGAGAATAAAGAATATCGAAGTCGCTTCGGTATGTAGACTAAAGAAGCGACGAAGAAACCTTTAGCCTGTTAGTTGTTATTTTTCGAGTTGGAGCAAAACCCGTTCCAAGCTTTTTTATCTTCTAGATAAATAGTAAGCTTTTTTGCACAGCAAGGTTTCGACAATTTGTTTGAATTTATTTACTGATAATTTTTGCAACTCACTAGGAGTTTTGTTGTAGAAGCGTATATATTAACCTTTAAAAATTATATATTAATTTAATCAATTTCAATTATAAGCTAAAGGAGCACTCTCTCCAAGTCGTTAGTAAAATAAGGGATCTTGGGGTCACCCACGACTCAAAGCTCCTATTCGATGCTCATATCTCTTCAATTGTCACTAAAGCCTCAAAGTCACTTGGCTTCATAATGCGGTCTTCAAAAGATTTTAAGAACATCAAGACGATCAAGATTCTCTATAGCACCTTTGTCCGGTGCCACCTGGAATATGCCTCCCAGATCTGGAACCCAAAGTACTCTGTCTACATAGATAGAATCGAAAATGTACAAAAAAAATTATTTCGTTACCTTAACTTTAAAATAAGATCGAATGAGTCCGACTACCTTCGTAACTGTGCCAAACAGCATCTTCTTCCACTGTATCTAAGGCGTGATTTTGCAGATATAGTCTATTTGGGAAAGATATTATCATCTACTATAGATTGTCCCCAGCTGCTGAGCAAAATTAATTTCTATGTTCCGAACAGATCTCTTCGGAAAACAAACCTTTTCCATCTTCCTTTAGTATCGACTAATTACCGCCAAAATAGCTTTTTGTACAGAGCCAGAAAAAAATTTAACCTTTTGGATAGTGAAATTGACCTTGACCTCTTCAACGGCAGTATTCCTAGTTTAAAAAACAAACTCAATAATTCCTTCTTCAATAAATTTCAAATAGATGATAAATGAGTGAACGGTATCAGATATTATTATTATTATTTTAACTACAGATAGTATAAAACTAGACCAGATATTATGAACCTACCTAACTATAGTTTAAGTATATTTATTATGGTAAACGCGAATATTAGCCTAATATTACTATTTTTGTGTATTTTGTTAAATTTTATACTATTTCTATAAGTGGGAACTTGTTAATAGCCACCTGTCTCTTCACACATTGCTATTATGTATATTGTGCTGAAAGATCCCCTAATATAAATAAATAAAAATATAAATAAATAAATAAAATAAAAAATGATACATTAATTTTGTATAGTCTAGTTGTGGGTACAGCGAGTTTATGTTTATTTCTGGTATTAAAGTTATGGCTCAGGCAGACATCAGTCAGTAGCGACAGTCCCGGCCTGACTAGACGGAGGAGGTACTACGCATGGCTAGCTCTCCGCAGCTACGCGCGGCGTCCAGGAGCCCCCGGCTTGGCTCAGGCAGACATCAGTAGCTAGATCAAATCAATCCTTTGCGAGAAGCTGATCTCACTTCCTCACTACGTTTTTCTTAACGCTTTGATGCGCGTAGCTTTTATTGTGGAAACTAAATACTGATTGTGCGCCTGCGCAATAAATGGCCGCAAGCACCCGGCAGAGTCACAGCACTGACTTCAGTAGGGTGTGTGTTGTAGTTGCTTGAGTGAGACAATCAAGGACTTTTGATGACTTACGAACTTGTTAAAGCAACAGTGTTCTCCTGGCATGGGCACCTAGCTAACACATCACATTAATTAAACAATTAAAAATAAACTTATGATAGGTAGGTACCTATCGCAAACTGCAAAATCGATTTTTAAATTCCATCGTTTAACATAATAATAAGATAAAATAGGTGGTGGCGTAGATTAGGGTCCGGGGGCGGGCATCGATGAGGTCGGGTATGCGCCTTCATTTGTAAGTGTTATATTATTATTATTATATCGACGATGCTTTCAATGTTATGCTTTAGAATGTAGATGATAAGGCGCGCGCGTTGTTGTTTGTCACTGATAGTAATTACCTAGGTAGGTATCTACGTAGGTATTGGAGCCGGTACATTATCTACCTACATGCGATTATCTCGCCGCATGTACCTCCGCGTACGCCGCCCGCGCCGCCAGTCCCGCACAGCTGCTCACCGCGCCCGCCCGTACCGTCTCGTCTCGACTCACGCGCCGAAGAGCACGCTCGCACCATGATCCTACTCGCGATCGTTCTCGTGCTCACTGTAGTCTTCTACTTTTACAACACCAGAAACTTCAACTACTGGACGAAGAAAGGCGTAAAACATGACAAGCCTATATTCCTGGCCGGCAACAACCTGGACGGGTACCTCCTCAGGAAGAGCATCTCGCAGTTGGCCGAGGAGGCGTACTGGAAGTACCCGGAGGAGAAGGCGGTCGGATTCTTCCGGTCGTCGCGGCCGGAGCTGGTGCTGCGCGACCCGGCGCTCATTAAGCGCGTGCTGGTTACCGAGTTCGCGTCCTTCTACCCGCGCGGCCTCACGCCCTCCAAGACGGTCATCGAGCCGCTCATGCGCAACCTGTTCTTCGCGGACGGCGACCTGTGGCGGCTGCTGCGGCAGCGCATGACGCCGGCCTTCACGTCGGGCAAGCTGCGCGCCATGTTCCCGCTGATCGTGGAGCGCGCCGAGCGGCTGCAGGCGCGCGCGCTGACGCACGCCGCCGCCGGGCGCGCGCTCTGCGCCCGCGACCTCATGGCACGGTACACCACCGACTTCATCGGCGCCGTCGGCTTCGGCCTCGACGCCGACTGCCTCAACGACGAGGAATCCAGCTTCCGCAAACTCGGCGTCGACATATTTAAGGTGACCTTCAAGCAGGCCGTGGTGGCTATCCTGAAGGACATATTCCCCGAGCTGGCCAGGAACCTCAAGTACCTGGGGGCGGTGGAGGGGGACCTGGGCGAGCTAGTCGGCCAGATCTTGCGCCAGAGGAACTATGAGCCCTCAGGTAGGAATGACTTCATCGACCTGCTGCTGGAGTGCCGCAAGAAGGGCATCATCGTGGGCGAGTCCGTGGAGCGCGTCGACGCGGACGGCCGACCGGCGCGCTGCGAGCTCGAGCTCACGGACCAGCTCATCGCAGCGCAGGTGTTCGTGTTTTTCGCCGCGGGCTTCGAGACCTCCTCCTCCGCCACCTCCTTCACGCTGCACCAGCTCGCCTTTCATCCTGAGGTGCAACACAAGGTGCAGAAGGAGCTGGACCGCGTGCTGGCGGCGCACGGCGGCAAGCTGAGCTACGAGGCAGTCAGCGAGATGACGTACCTGGAGTGGGCTTTCAACGAGGGCATGCGCATGTTCCCGTCGCTCGGGTACCTGGTGCGCGAGTGTGCGCGCCCCGTGGCGCTGCCTGAGCTGGGGATCAGCATCGAGGAGGGCGTCGGCATCTTCATACCGCTGCAAGCGCTGCACAACGATCCCCAGTACTTCGACAACCCGCACGAGTTCCGTCCGGAGCGGTTCCACCCGGACAACTTCGAAGCGGACAAGAATCGGTTCGTCTACCTTCCCTTCGGCGATGGCCCGCGCGCCTGCATAGGTAATGTTCCTCAGCTGATGTAGGATCTGGTAGAATGAGTAAATTTGTCCAGAGATAGGTGCTTAGTGTTGTTTTTTTCCAGGTGCTCGACTGGGCAAGATGCAATCGCTGGCGGGCCTGGCGGCGGTTCTGTCACGCTTCAGCGTGGCGCCCGCGCCGGAGACGCGCCGCCAGCCCCCCGTCAACCCACGCTCCGCCATCGTACAGGGCCTGGAGGGCGAGCTGCCGCTCATGTTCACGCTGAGAAGCCCGGCGCCCGCCTGACTTCGACAATCAACTGTTTCCCTACACCAACAAGGAGTGCGTTATTAAAAATAGCTACTTAAAATGATCTCTCTAAGATGTTTTGATTATAAAGAAAATAAAACAATAAAGCCATATGCTACTACTAATCTTACTAAATATTACAAAAAAAACCCATAAAATTTAGTAAATTCATAGGTAATTATTACATCAAAATATTAACCATTATTTATAGGTTTGCCACATATGAGTAGAAGTCGTCTGTTTGTCGTTCTCATATTTCTCTCCATGTTTTTCTGTCTCTGGCTTGTCTCATCCATTCTGTTTCGATTTCTTTGCTTTTTATAAATAAGACTTCCCAACGTTTCCGTGGTTATCCTCTACTTCTTTTTTTTTCTCGTGGTAGATATCCACTCAATCAGTTTTTGGTCCGTCTTGTATCGTCCATCCTACTGAGATGTCCTGTCCAGTTACACTTTAATGATCGTTAAGATCGTAATATGATGATGTCAAGTAGTTTTGTTTCGCCACTTATGGAAGTGTGAATGCTCCTTTCCATCTTTCTCTGACTTATATTGTAAGTTTGTTTTCTTATTCGCTATTTATCTCAGATTTGGTAACAATAATGTCAGCCTTGGGCTGTCCCAATGATTGTTTCTTAAACGAGTTTCTTTATCTTTAGTTTTAAAGGACGCTTGTTGTTCATTTTTCAATATCTTCTTTAGATTCCAATTTTTTGTCAGGATATTGCGATCCATCTATGAAAGTTATACTTATAAAATAGACCTCTACAAACTGTAACTGAATTTAGCTTGCTAGACCTAACAATCGACACCCAACTAAACTGGATATCACAGACCTACACAAAAAATTAAAACAAAATTATCCAGCTTGACACACGCCCTCCGCGAGCTTAACAAAACTACTGACTTAGTCACCTATCATAACTCCGTCATCCTATGGGGAAACAGTACAAATGCAAAAACGGTCTTGACACAAAAAAAAAAACTTATAAGTATCTTAGCAAATATAGATCAGACAGCTGTAAGCCTTACTTCCAAAATTTTAAGATGTAATTTTAATTTAATTAATGTAATTTATACCTTGCCCTGCATATATGTATATACTTGAAATGTGTAAATCCGTTAGAAAACAAAGAATATTATAAAACCCGTTAAGAAACCTACACCTCTCGCTCTTTACGATATAAAAACAAACTTATAAGACCAGACTCCAAACTAAAACTTTACTCATCGAGCCCATATGTAATGATGTATGTAGCGTTTGTAGATATAGATCTATAATTTACTGTAATTTACATGAAAAATATAGAGAAGTTTGTAAAACAAAACTTTTTGAAAAATTGACAGAAAAGGTTGGAAAAAATTTCAAATGGGGGACTACCTCACCGAATGGGGTATCAAAAGAAAGGTATTGATTTGTACATTTCAAAACAGTTTTCGAAATTTATTTAGGTTTCATACTTTTTCTTATATTTCGAAAAGAGTCGAAATTTTACCCAGTCCCACCAACTATCTCCAAAGATTGCAGAGCGATCTATCTGAAATGTATGTAACGTTTGTAAATATGGATCTAAATTTTACAGGGAAAATAATAAAGTTTGTAAAACGAACACTTTTTGAAAAATGGTCAAAAAGGGGGGTTTGATTTTAAAAAGGGGGGATACCTCACCGAGTGGGTTATCAAATGAAAGGTACCAAATGTAAGGTATGGTAGGTAGGGATTTGCACGTTTCAAAACAGTTTTTGAAATTTCTGTAGAGTAAACACTTTTTGAAATATTTTAATAAAGTCAATAAATTGACTTAATCTCCAAAGTACCTATGAAGAGCGATCCATCTAAAATCTAGTTTGGTAAGTACTATTTTTATGTAGGTATTCATCAAATAGCGATGTCTCTAACCGGTACCTTTAGTACATGTTTGTATAATCGACAAACGTTCGAAACCCTCGGCGCGCGAGTTACACTCGCAGTTGACGTTCTTTTAGATCAGTACCACCTTCCTAACATAGTGCAATGCCTTTTGCTATCGATCACAACAAACTGTTATTAAGGCTTATCAATATTTATTTATAAAGACAATATAATTAAATGCAGGTGCGTCATAAGTACTCGACACAAAGCGCGGTGGTTGCAGCGCATTGTGATCACGAGTTGAATTTCGCTATCGCAACTTGTAGTTATTTTACTTGTCGTTATTTTGAATTTAGAAAAACTTTCGATCGAGTGATTATAGTCGTCAAACACTGCTGTACTAACTTTCCCGCAGCAGCAACTAGTAAAAATGGGATATTAAGAATTATTATTATTTCTAAAGGGCGCTGCTGCCCACCACCGGTGGATATCCCTTAGTCGCCTCTTACGATACTCGCGAGAATAGTTGCGGTGGTGAAAATTCAAAGCCAGCACCACACAGCGATTCTTGAATACCACTGACATTTAGGTAAATGGATCCAAATGTAAATAAGAACAGCATATTTGAATGCACATTCTTGTGCTGCGCGGTAGCGGCGTTGGATTAATGTGCGCTTTACGTAAATCAAATATTTCTTAATTTGTCAAATTCCAAATAGACTGTTTATAAATTACGTTCTCCTAGCCGATTTTCGACCACGGCGGCCAGTCTCATCGGAGACTAGCCAGATGCCCAGGACATATTACAGTGCACAAGCGTGTGCGCAAACACAGGTGCACTCTCTATTCCCTCACTCTCATAATTCGATGGGACGACGGATCGACACGACCGGGGAGAGGTCACGCGCAGGACCAACGCCTTAACGTGCTTTCCGAGGCACGGGAGTGTAACACCGCCATCGTCCTGACTCCGGACTGCTACTGTGAATTTTCCGTACCAGAAAAACCATTGGCCCGATCCGGGATTTGAACCCAGGACCTCGGCTTTAATTAGATCGAATGTCATGCGGTTTTGTTATTTCGAATGCAAGCTATTGAGAAGGCTAAAGACTCTCTCACAGTATTTGGGCGCAGGCAGATACACGAGTGTAAAACTAAAAGTTTATAAAAAGTCGGGATATTTTGTATTTTGTCGGGAGTCGGGATATCACACTATAAGTCGGGATTATCCCGACGAATCCCGACCATCTGGCAAGCCTGGCAGGTGGTACGGTGCACTTTCATGGCAGGTACTATACCTAGGAATGTTAATCGAACAATAACAGCTTTAAAAAAAAAAAACATCCACCCGAATTGAGAACCTCCTTGTTTTTTTGAAGACGGTAATAAATTCGTGAGCTGTTTTCAAAAGTTGAATAGATTTGTGTCGTTAAATTGAAAACTCCATTATTTGAGTGTATGAGAGGCAAGACAAACGACCGGAGCATTCTCCGAGCTTGCCAAATGACGTACGCGCGCCGCATGCCGAGCGGAGCCGGGGGCATCCGTCATAGCCAGGGATCTGCGCGATTGATGGAGCGCCCCGAAGCCCCCGCGCCGCCCCCGCGCCGTCCATTCATATTCATCTCATCTGTGACCTCTTCTCCTCAAGAATAAACAAGAAGCTCTGAGGCCATAGATTTAAGTATAATTCTGTAGATATAGTACGTTCTCCCAGCAAAGCTAACTCAACAAAATGGCCGGTGTTGTGTTACATTACCTACAATACAACTAAACGCTAAGACACGCTATTTCCAATCTTTTCCTATTTACCAACATAATGAACAACAAAGACGGAAAGACTTCAAAGTGCGACCGAGACAACAAAACGCAGGCGAAACACTTCACCCGCCAGTCCGACTATGACTAAGGTGAGATGACCGAAAAGCACCTAATTTGAGCCTACCACTTTCGAGAAGCTAGTACGTAGGTACCTCATCTTCCGAATTTTACTAAGATCGATGTGTGAGGAGCACGAGCAAACTTGCAACGGACGCAGCGCAATCACTCAAACTAATGAGTACACACCTGCCTACCTCGGGAAACACTGCATGATAATAATCAGTATAGAAAGTTATGATTCTATAACATATACAGGGCGTCCCACGACTAGATATACTTTCCCTCCATGTGGCATACCCGTGGGATGCCCTGTATAACTCGTAAAGATGCGCGACTGTGAATGATTTCATTCGAATTATTCGACTTCACAAATCATTCGAACCATTCGAATGACTAGGGCAAATTAGTAACTAATTTGGTTAGTAATGGCGAGTGGCGTCGACTAAAGAATTGATTTCGGGTCGACTGCCCGACTCGCCATTACTAACCAAATTAGTTACTAACATGGTTAGTAATGGCAACTGCTCGAGTCGGGCAGTCGAACTCAATTCGTTATTCGACGCCTCGATCAATTCGTAGAGGCATTACTAATTACTAATTAGTAGTTGTCATTCGACTTTGAAGATTAGTATATTATTAATATTCAAGCCGAATGAGTAAATTAGTAGTTGTAGATCATTCGACTAGCCAGATCATTCGCAGTCGCGCATCTTTAATAACTCGTAATTGAAGTTATCGAAGAGGACAATGGCAATCTGAAATGAGCAGGAGCGGATGGAGCAGATCCGTTTGTGATAAGTGTACCGCAGTCGATGTTAATGGCTGAAGTGCAATTCTAAACTGGAAATCGCAGACTGTAAGTGGCGCCCACCGCCGCCGTCCCCCGCCCCGCTCGATGGCAACTTTAATTAAACCTAACTTCTGAGATGACGTCCCTCTAGAGATAATACCGACAGACTGCTTCGCGCATCAGAACAACGCAAACAGGACCCTATCGGGCTGGCGATAAGGGCGAGGGTCAGCGAAGGGATAGCATTGCCATCCATTAAGCTGTTGCTTCCTGCGGCTAAAGGAGACCAATTCAGAAGCAAGGTCTGAGTCTTGAAGCTGTACAGTGCTCCCGCCCCCGCCGCCCCGCCCGCCCCAAACGCACATTCCCCTCCAAACTATAGCATAGGTTTGTCGATCTCTGTGGCGCAGCGGGCGAAGGTCTGCCTGCGACGCAGGAGGTTGCGGGTTCGATTCCCGTCTCGGGAAAAATGTTTGTACGATCTGCAGACATTTGTTCAGTTCGTTCTGGATTTTTTCTATGTATAATAAAAAAATATCCATCTATGTAGTGTATTGTAGTAGTTATATCAATTATCTAGTACCCATACTACCCATGCTTAGCTTGGGGCTAGATAATGCTGTGTGAATTGTCCAGCATTATTTATTTATTTATTATTTATTTATAGCTACTTTACCTGCCTGCTCTACTTTAACCAAACATTCACATTATGTTCTTTGAAGATTATTTTGAGAACAGATTGCCCTGTTGTTATATTTTCTGGTTATAATACAATTAGATAGGTAACAGCTGCACGTCGTCGCGGCGCAGGATTTGCGTTGTCAGAATGACTCTGCGCAATGTAACCGGTTATCAGTGAGTCGTGTGAGCAAAGTAACAACCTTAGAGCTCGAGTCACCCAAACAACTTTCCAAGGTCCGAGTGCACTATCGCCTCCGTGACCCGCTTGAGGTTACAATGTGTACGGATATAGATCACAATAAGTAGGGCTGCCATCTCTAACATTTGGCAACCAGGACAAGACGCGTGAAAGCCCCGGATTTGGAGCCCAGAACCAGGACATGTCCACAGGTTCTTTTTTTCAAACATAGTCAGTATAATAAATAAATGTCAATTGCGAGTTGGACTCGCACACCGAGGGTTCCGTATCAAAGGTCAACCGTCCCTGCCGTTTTCGAATTTTTCCCTTATATTTTGTTAAAAGATCTTGCTTCTTGCCAAATTTCATGATTCTAGGTCAACGGGAAGTACCCTATAGGTTTTATGTGCATGTGATTCCCATGGAAATTTCAAAATATTCGGACACAATCGGCTGTAACTTTTGATTGCGTTGACTTAGAAATTTTAATTATAGTATCGTAATTATAGTACCCGGCGCGGCGCAGCAGCCCAAGACTTGAAATTTTTAAACCCGGACTACAAATGAAACCCCGCCCGGACGCTCCCCGGACGCCCTCTAAACTAGGACAAATCCGGGGAAACCCGGACGGAAGGCAGCCCTAACAATAAGTGATGTCAGTCTTCACCTGCTGTCACATCACCACATTCCAGTGAACGTGTACAATATGTACATAACATCTTGATGGATAATTAGTAGGATTCCTAATCCCTTGTAATGTAATGAATCACAGGCGCCCGCCGCCGCTGCCGGCCCGCATCGCTGTAAGATGGCATTATTTTCTTTCATATGCATAATGCCTATTTTTCCGGCATTGCATCGATGTCGATATCCGAGTCATTACATTAAAAGCCTTTTAGCAACCCTTTCATTTAAATATAAACGACTTCATTAAAGCAGGCGGGATGTTCTGTCGGCGATTAGACAAATCAAACCCAATGCGCGCCGCCGTCTGCTTCTAAATGCTCCAACCTGTGCCTTGGAATTCGTTCCTTTACTTATTTTTGTTTAAGGCTGGGTAGGCCAGCAGAGGCCGTATTTTTGTGATTTTTAAAAGCATCTGAAACTTAGAGTGTAGTGTTTAAAATTCTGAAAAAAAGATATATTTTATTACATAAGGATCTAGTCTAGTCAAAGTCGCATTCAGTAACAAGATCTAATGAACTTCACTCGATAAAAAATAATCCCAAAGTTACCCCTTTTTCTAACATTTTTTCAATACAATGACTAGCGAACTACTGATAGGTATCGCACTTTTTTTGTACTCAACTAAGGACACTTAATATTTCTAAACAAATTCGCAGAGTTTGACTTGATAAAATGATTTTCTTAATCACCATGTTTAAATAACTACAAAAAACACGAACGCGGCGGCTTAGCAGGCGCGCATTTTCCCTTACGCCTACTGCTGCAGGACTACCCTGGCCTTAATGTCTCTCTGGCATCAATATTGGGTTGGTAAGATTGCTTACATATTTGTATGAAATGTAGGTAGCTAGAGTTTCTAGATTCGTACTTATTCCACTAGAATATAGATAATGTGGATCGGAAGTAACTCATTAGTATGGAAAATTAAATGACAAAACAAGACATTAATAAAAAATCTGGTTTTATGGCATTCATTGGGTTGTTTGCTTGTAAAATAACGTGATAAAGTAGAAGATAAACGGTAGATAAGGGATGTTTGTTTATTAACGCTATACATCCAATAAACGTCTCAATTATAGTTAGGTATATACGTGACGTCACAGAGCATATCGCAAGTGACGACGCGGTTGTACATTCTGGCGAAATAAAGTAATACGTGTAATGATAAGCATTACCTATACTTATAGTGGCACTCAGCCCGTAGCTTATAGGTATACCTTTACGAGTTGCTTCGCCTATATGTGCCGGACAACTACATTCGCGGTAGAAGTCACAGGCTCTTCGCTCCACCACCTTTCCGCACTGTAGGGCACCATCGGTCGCCGCTGCCTCACGCTCTCCACGCCCTCAACGGGTAACTTAAGGCTTTCCCAGACTGTGACATATTTGCGGACGAATAGAAAGATCTTATGGCAGTCTGTCTCTTCTATTGTGAGAGGGACGGATGATCGATTATTATAATTTTTTTCTTCTTTCTTCTTTATATTATAATTAACAATTTAACCATGCATAATTTTAATCTGACATTTTTATTAAGTTTATATCAATTTTATGTTAGTTTTATAAGTTTCATTGTTTGCATGTAATTATAATTAATTAGTGTAATTGGTGTTTTCGCTGTTCTAATAAATAATTAAATAAATAACGAAATGACTGTACTATTTTAAGGTGTAAACCATTTCATAAATAGCCCTTCTGCTGCATCGTAGTCAGGGAGAAAAACAACTTACAAACAAAGTCGAGATGCCGAATAGAACGAAGAATTTCTGAATGGATTTTACGAATTAACACGAAACGTTGTAATTATCACACTTAGAGGTCATCATTGCTTGCTTAGGTACCTACTGCGAGGCAGTGACGGTCACTCTCATGCCTCGCTCACTTTCAACTTGTGCTCTCTCTGCAAGGCAGTGACGGTCACTCTCATGCCTCGCTCACTTTCAACTTGTGCTCTCTCTGCAAGGCAGTGACGGTCACTCTCATGCCTCGCTCACTTTCAACTTGTGCTCTCTCTGCAAGGCAGTGACGGTCACTCTCACGCCTCGCTCACTTTCAACTTGTGCTCTCTTGTATGTTTCCGCTGGACTCTGAAGCTTTTTCGGACATGCTTCGAGCTAAAGAGTTATGTTCTTAGAAGAAGAAGGCTGCAGCGAGTTTTTACTCTATGGTTAGCTAAAAGCTGAAAAGCTTTTTTCCCTGAAGCATAGGACCTTTTAGTTCGTAAGGCAACATTGTTTGATTGGAAGGTGCTGGAGTCCGCTTACAATCAAATGACTGCGAACCGACTAAAGCTTGTGTAGGTTACATAATATTTAGTGTTAACATTTCAAGTGGAGTGGAGAGTTGGTCCTTAACGGTTTTTGTGGGATATGAGCAACTGTCGCCCTCGCCCGTTTGACGATCACTTTATTTCTCTATACTGACGCGAATAATCTATTACATACATTCATTTTACTAACTCCAAAAACTTCTTTTGAATCTCAAATGTGCCGCAGAAAAACATTAAATAAAATTTAAAACCTCTGTCTCAAAATACGAATACAATGCTGAATGTTTAATGCAAATTACACTAAAGCAAGCGAGCGAGCCACTCAACCACACGACACATAAATTATCGCGATATCCAACTACAACACAGCTTTTAACCGTTTTACGAGTTCACTCTCCGAGTAGACCTCCGGCAGGCGAGCGCAGCCGCGCGCCGCCGCTAGTGCGCCATTAGCGACATTAGCGCGTGCGTAAGCGCTGAATAATTACGCACATTCGTGCGAATAAACGATCCACAGGCAAACTTAGAAAGCTGATACAATACACACACAATGCAATCCACTCCCGGCGCGGCACACGGTGTGTGGTAGACCCCGCCGGCGTGGTTGATGCGCCCTGCCCTGTAAACACAACAACCGGAGGGGAGAGTCTATTTGACGTTAGTAACGAGACGTGAGCGTGTCGTCCCTTCTGAAAACATCGTTTAATTACCTACATCAGTTTGTTGTGACACTTATTAATTGTCGAAATGTGAGACCCCACATTTGTGAACGCAAAAGAACATTCGTGTCTGGAAACAAGTGAAGGTGTGAGTAGTTTGCTTCAGTTGATGCAGCTAGGGCTGCCATCTCTAACATTTGGCAACCAGGACAAGACGCGTGAGAACCCTGGATTTTGGAGCCCAGAACCCGGACATGTCAACAGGTTTGTTTCAAACATAGTCAGTATAATTAATAAATGTCAAATGTGAGTTGGACTCGCACACCTAGGGTTCTGTATCAAAGGTCAACCGTCCGTGCCGTTTTCGAATTTTCCCCTTATATTTTGTTATTAGACCTTGCTTCCTGCCAAATTTCATGATTCTAGGTCAACGGGAAGTACCCTATAGGTTTTATGTGCATGTGATTCCCTTGGAAATTTCAAAATATTCGGACACAATCGGCTGTAACTTTTGACTTAGAAATATTAATTATATCGCGTCGCCCAGCGGCGGCCGGCGGCCCATGACTTGAAATTTTTAAACCTGGACTACAAATGGAACCCCGCCCGGACGCTCCCCGGACGCCCTCTAAAGTAGGACAAATCCGGGGAAACCCGCCGGATGGCAGCCTAGATGCAGCGAAGCGAAGCTGCCTGCGAGCTGCTTCATCGGAGCTTCGGCAGTCCTCCAACAGGCAGCTCGCGACTAACGTGGGGGGGGGGGGGGGGGGGGGGGGTTCACGACGTCGTTAGGCTTCTGTGTGAGGAGAGCAGTTACGTAGGTGTAGTACCTACTAGTACAGGGGGGTGGGGGTGCTTCAGGTGATCGACGGCACTTTGCGGTAATTAGGCTATTAAAGGTATCTGTAATGCCTTTGTCATTTCACTGCAATTAGTTGATTTATTAACCGACCGTAAATTTAATATTAATATTGAGCTAGCTTCTGTCCGCGGCTTCGCACGCGTATATTCGGTATAGTAAAAAACCTTTTGTGGTCCTCCAGCCCAAACACAACGCAGTGAACGCAGAGCGAAACTTACAGGAAATATTTTTACTGATAAATGGCGGCTTGATGGTCGTGATTATGAATCAATTTCGATTTGCCTGCACTTAATAGCTTGTAAGTACCCCGTATACCAGCGCTTAGCGCACGGCACGGGGGCAGGCGACCCCGCCACGTACCCGAGTTGACCCGCCGGGCCCCGCCGGGGCCGGCGCGGGGCCTGGCCGGCCCCCGGCTCCGCTTGTCACTAAACTTGCCTCAAGTTTGGAGACGCATCACTATATTTAGTTGAACTCTATGATCCCAGCCCGAGAGTGCGAGGAGGAGCGCAGGGCCGCACTGCAGGATTGCTCACTTTGGGCCTCAAGCGGTGTAGGTACCTACGATGGCGGTCTCGTCTTCTTTGTTTTAAAAATAGACTGAAACGTTGTCTTGTCAAACAGAGTTTCTATTCTGCTAACGAACCACTAGAAATTTATTTTTTCCATTTAGGACTTTGCTATGGTTTCGAGATCGAAGATCGTTTTCGAAACCCTCTCGGTCTCGCTTTGTCTGTCCTTTGTGGGGCTACCTCACTGAATGGGATATCAAATGAAAGGTATCGGTTCGTACATTTCAAAACAGTTTTTGAAATTTCTGTAGGTTTCATACTTTTTGAAATATTTTGGAAAAAGTCGAAATTTTACCCATTCCTGCTGCCTCCGGGCTCTCGGTCCTGCTGCCCCGGACGGGACGCGCCGAGTCCGTCAAACACCCGACTAGAGTTAAGTTTTAATCAAGAACATTAATTACGAGACGGCGGCAACTTTCACGGCCTTAATTGAAACTAGGATCAGGCACCGGCTCGGCCACTTGTCTCGCCGCAGACGCCGCCAGCTCGGGGGACGCGATCTACTCAGCTGATATGTAAAACGTACCCAAGTAGTGTTACATTTATATAACTTTGAGTATTTTAAATAAACACGATGTAGTTGCGACAAATAGATCCCCAAACGGCAAACAAAAAGAACATAGTGAGGTATTACAGAAATGAAATGTGTCCAGCGCTCCCCGGGACACTAACAATAAAATATTCTCGTTATTGTCCCGGTGGGAAGACGCCGTGACTTATCTCCAGTTTAGTTCCCGCCGCCGCCGCCGCCGCCGCCCCTGCATGCTTATCTAATGACGACGCGGACCGCCCGCGCGGGGACACTTTAGCACAACTAAAAACGACTTTTCAAAATGGTGGGCCGTTTACTGCGAGTCGCTGTGAGTCCGCGCGCCGCGTGATCCATGACGTCATCATGCTAAAGCTCTATGGAGCACCTCGGTAACACCTAGCCCGAGGTACCAGCAGTTGCTCCAAGTATTCTTCGGCAAACTACGTTATGCTAAGAGCCTTATCAAAAGGTGATATAGTACAGTTGCGGAGTTACGCAAGCAATCTAACTTAGCACTTTGGTCCGGCGCGGCGCGGCGCGGGGCTGCGCGGGGCGGGGCGGCGGCGCTCCAAGTTTAATGCCCGATGATGCATGACTCGCTCTTGGCGACGTCTCTTCTAACTAAACTAGTTCGCTGAGAGCTCACCCATCGTCCACCGATGATTCACATTGCTAATGAAAGCCCCTTCATCTTTGCTCTCTATCTTCGTGCTATTCTTTATTAAGTAGAAAGAGTTAATTTTATACATATCTATGCATTATAAACAAATACAGGGCGACCCACGGCCAAGCCACATGGAGGGAAAGTATCTTAAAGAAAAAAGACTTCAGTTTGATTTTAAAAACAATTTAAAATGCATACAAAGATTTTTGAATTGTTTGAACCGGAAATCGAACCCGCCAACTTGCAAAAATACACCTGTTATTTTAAGATACCAATAAAAAGGCTCAATCGTAAGCATTACTTTTTCCAAATAACATAGCATCTTAAATAAAGGAAGACTATGAAATGTTACATTTATAATTTCAGGAAAATTTATACTTAGCCTTTATTTGCCGTGCTCCTACAACAGATCTTATCATTTTAACGTATTACATACTACTTATTAAGAAACACATATCATTTCCCTATTATAAGTGTATGATAAAATAATAATGTGAATAACAGATTATGTGATAAGCGGATTTTTTCTTCAAATAATATGTTGTATAATATGTTTTTTTTTAATGGGCAGAAGCCTTTATTCACAAAGAAAATGACAGTAAAATAATAGAACTAGTATTTACAATCGAAACAATTGAGCTAACTGCAGACTGTTGCGAACAATCTACAGGTAGCTCAAATGATCCGTATCAATACCAGTCGTCGCGTCCCCGCTGCATTGCCCCGCTGTATGGCAATGCCGATGCCCTGTGCGAGATACTCACCAGTTCTCGGGTCACGCGCCGCTTCGACCGGACGCTGAGATATTTTTTTAAAAATCCTAAGAGCTCGGTACCCCACGGACCTAGGGTCTCGACTCCAAGGGGAGTAAATGTGTAGGCTCTGTTGAATATGATATATGTATATAATATGTTATTTGAATAGTTATAGAAAAATAATCCTTTCGATTAAGCCTTTTGATCGGTATCGTTAATTTAAATTGTTAAATGGTTTTTTTAATCAAATCGAAGTCTTCTAGTAAGAAGACTTCGTTTTGATTTTAAAAACCATTTACATTACATTTACAAAAATTTTATAGCAGTAAAATTTTCTATCAACAATATTCAAGATACTTTCCCTCTATGTGGCACGCCCTGTATATTATTCATAGTCAATCGATGCGGTTGTTTTGTTCTAAGGAATGTCCAAGTTCACTAGAACAACACTAGAACCAATGTCCACGCTTTTGTACGATGTCCTTCCAATTATCAAAATGCAGATAGCGTGTACTTTACCAAAGTCCGATGTGATTGTGTTTAATCATTGTGATTATTGTGTGTAATCATAATCACGGTCACGATACTCACCGATAAAATAATCGGAGATAAAATGTACTTCTAACTAAAAAAACCTCTGAAGAAAGACTTTGGTCGCCCTGAGAGTGCTCAGTTACTCATAGTATCTAATCATTTTAATCCTTGACAATGTAAGCAAGGTTTTGTGAAGTCATTTCCGTTCTTGAAGTAAGTAAGTAGCCGAGGTAGGCGCTGTCTTCGAACAGTATCTAGATGTTTAGAATTCACCTGAAGTGGATCCGAAACCGCCACCCTGTGTGCGAGTGGCTGGGCGGGCGGGCGCGGGGTGCGGGGCGCGGGCGCTGAACTAAATCAAACATGGCGGAAACTTGGTCCAGTTACTGTTAGATCTGTCTCACTGCTGACACTAGGCGCTGCTCGCCGAGGAGCGAGGAGCGAGGAGCGAGCCGCGCGGAGGTAGCTCTCCTAGAGCTGGAATTTGTTCTAAGCGTTCTTTGTTTTGTATCGACCTTTAATATAACTCTGTCTTTAAGAAGAGAACTATTGAATATTGAAGAAAGAGACTTCTGCATAAAATGACAGCTTGGTTTTATTTGTGTGATAGTGACGAAGTTTCGCTTGTAGGCAATATAGTGCGGGGACGAAGCATAAAGCATAGACGCGAACAGCACTTCGTAGCAGTGCACGAGTGTGTCTCCGTGCCCTGCGGGCGTGGGTGCGGTCCGAATGTGTATGCTATTGCAACTTACTGAGAGACCTGCTCGAGGTGACTGGTTGCGAGTTAGTTTGGCACGGTTGTCCCCAGCCCTCTCCCGCCCCCGCCACCGCCGGTCGAAATCTAATGCATTGTAACATTCTGACGGCGGCGGCGCGGCGGCGTGATGAACCAGGGGAGCGAAGTAACTCTTGAATTTTACGCAAAAAACACGTGGACCTTAGATAAAGAAGACTTAGAATAATAGTAGACACAAACTAGGAGTAGCCGGAGCAGGCGCACATGCGATAAATACAATACAAAAAAAGACGACCTCAGTGGCGCAGCGGGCGAGAGACCGCCTGCGACGCAAGGGGTTGCGGGTTCGATTCCTGCATCGGAACAAATTTGTGTACGAACTGCAGAAATTTGTTCCGCTGGTCTGGGTGTTTTCTATGTATAATAAAAAATATTTATCTATGTAGTGTATTGTATTAAGTATATCAGTTATCTAGTACCCATAACACAAGCTCTGCTTAGCTTGGGGCTCGATATTAAATAAATAAATAAATAATAAATAATGCTGGACAATTCACACAATCTAATGCATATTATCTATGATAAATGATGTGTGAATTGTCCAGCATTATTTATTTATTTATAATTGCGTATTCGTTCGTACAAATGCGCTTGTGTGCATGAAACCACTGAGACTAATATGCGTGACAATCTTTACTACTGACACACACATAATTATGTAGATTCGCTTATGGTTTAAAATCATGAAAATTGTTGAGTGATATTTTTCCTCTGCTGCAACAGCAGCGTGTTTTTCCTGCACAGCTTTGGTCTCTTGATCGTAGGTTCTACCCCTTACCGCTGACGCAGACTTCTACGAAAAAACAATATTATGTATTGTTTATTTAAAAAATCAAATCACCCATTAATTTAAAATGAAATCATGAAAAAGACCACTCGGGAC